>JAPKLX010000019.1:2400637-2443655 GCA_026898415.1 Leonotis leonurus | reverse complement strand
TGCCGCGTATTTATTCGAACAAATATATTGACTCAGCACGCTTCCCTATATAAATACTAGTCTTTTCCTCCCCTCTTCCGCCCTCACCTCACCTAATATATTACCCTTCCTTCCTCGATTTCCCACTTTCTTTTCCGCCACGCCTTCATTCTCATTCTTCTTCTCATTCATCGCGGAATTTACCTCTTTTTTCTATCTCAATCAATCATGAAGAAATCCGGCGCCGTAGCCGCCTCCGTCGCCGCTGCTTCCGCCACTGCGATCTCCTCCTCCTCGTCTGCCAAAATTCACTTTCATCGCGAGGTAAATCCTGGAATTAAATCGAATCCTCTCCCGGTTTTGCTCCTACCACTCTCAATCTTCGGGATATTTTTGCTTTTTCACGGTTGATCTGCGTGTAGAGATTTTTAATTTTTGTCTGTTTTTTCATCTGAACCGGTTCAATTTTTTTATTTTAAGCTATATTCGGCATGCTTTGGTTGAGGATTTTTTTGAGAAGAAGCGTTGATTTGTTGTATTAATGAGAAAAATGCTTGGAAAAACAACTGTCCTTCGTTTTCACTTCTTTCTCTGAAGCTGTGCGTATAAGCCAAACTTGAGTTCACGCACATCTTAGTTTTATGTTCTGATTTTTATTTATTTGTATTCTAATTAGGATGATCGTGCGAGGAAAGCCAGCGAGAATTCAGCTGCACAGGGAACGGCTACTTCGGAAAAATTTGCGCCGAGGTTTGATGGATTGAGATTCATAGAGACGCTGGTCACAGCTCATAGATAAGAACAACGGGCTTCTTCTTTTTCTAATTTATTTTATATTTTTCCACTATTTTTGGTTCCCAATAATTGTTTCAAAAAACAAAGAAAAAGGTTGGATCTTGATTAATGAGGGACCTGATGATTTTTAGGCTAATTTGACGTTATTAGGCTGATTTTATTGTTGTATCATTGCTGAACAAGCACAGTGTATTGATGTTGACAGATTAAAGAATGTATTTTTAGCTTTGATAGTTATGGACAATTTCTCTGAAACCGTTGTTAGTTGATTGTTTTTACTTCTAATTTTGTCCATTTTGTAGAGCTCTGTATCGTGTTTTGATTTATCGTTTTTGTCCAAAGCTTTTGGAAATATTGAAAAATCCGAAAAATCCTCCAAGAAATTGGCTTGGATGATCATTGGGTGTTGGAGATGATGCCCCTTTTGAGACATGTTTGGTGTGTGTATTTTCTATTGTAATGAGAATATTTTGTTAGACAAAAACTGTGTTCACTTCTTGTACAATAGAATAAGTTGTGTTATGTTGGATTTGGAAACTACACAATAATGAACTTACCCCAATGAGTTGGGTCTGCATACATGCAATAAAATAAAATAGTTGGATCTAAGGTTATGATTAAAGAACTTTCTTATGAAAAAAAAAAGATTTTAATTTGTATCTAATAAAGATTAAAGAATATGGACTATAACTAAGTGACAGAGATGCTTTTCTTTCTGAGGGGACATTTTATATTTTAATTACATTCTCTCTGGCCATGTGGGGTAGCATTATAATTGTGGCTATGCAAAACTATCTGCGTATGATGATAAGAATAGTACCTTTTGGTAATGCTGAATCTTCAAGTCGTGGAATTTTGATTTCGTTATGGGATTGGCCTAATTGGGAATTTTCTGGATGCCTATCTCAGTGTTTGTGATTGTGGAATGAGGGGCCAAGAATCCATGATGTCTTGTACATTCACTAAAGAGGGATCACTTCTGTTTATGATCAAATTCTTGAACCCACATCCCTTTTTCCTACAAATGGCTTCAACTTTTGATGTGATATTGGTCATTCATCAAACATTACTAATACAAGAAGCAGGATCACATTCACACTCTGATCATGATGAGTAGAAAAGCAGCAAGACTAGTGCGGAAAAGAGCAGGAGCACACAGGAGTAGGCTAGGCAAGGCGTCCCGTTTTTAGGTATGACGAAGCCTTGGCAGTCGAGGCCTTCCTTGCCCTCCTTGCAGAGGGCAGCAAAGAGCCCCGGCGGGTACTTGCCGTAGTGGTTGACGTAGCTGAAGAAAACGTCGGCGCAGGTGCTCTTGAGATCGTTGAAATTGTCTTTGACCGGACAGACCAACTGCTTCAATGGAGTGCAACATCTTTCAGCAGAGTAGTTAGGCCCCTTGCATTGGCTTGTTATCACTGTGTAGTTCATATGCTCAAAATCCACTGGGCAAGCTGCACTTTTTGTACACATTCATATATTAATTACTCCATATTATATACTCTGATTTAAATAACTAAATCTATTCTATGATACTGAAATTAAAGACAGTAAAAAATTATTATTGAAAAGATGAAACTGAATATTCATCTAACATTTACAGTTAAAGATAATTTAAATATGAAGTGGTCATGGATGGGCAGTTTTTCCTGTATAAGAAGGATGTGATTGAAAATAAAATGAAAGAAGGAAACAAAAAGCAAACAGAAAAAAGAAAGTCTTACTTGTTTTCTTCTGCAGAAGCGAACGACTCATTGATCTATGCGGCTCAAATTTCCCATCTTCTCACCAACATAACCCAAAATTATGTTAAAAAGGAAATCGTCAATTTCTTGAATATTCATACTGTACATAAAATAATGAGTTTATTCTTGCAAAATAATACTATGTCTTCCCCAAAAAGAAAAAGAAACGATATATTCAAGGCCAGCGTTTTAAATCACGAGTCAAACGCCTTTCTTGATGCAAGAAGATAGTAATATTGAAACAGAAGATGGATTGTATTTGTATATTTAAAATGAGAATTACTTGAAATGTGGGAAGAAGAAGAAGAAGAAGATGCAATGCCAACTACAAGAAAACAAAGAAACACGTGCAGCAAAGATTTTCTGGGCTCCATTCTTGTCTTCTTCACCTCTGCAAATGGGATTTTGAACCGCGCTTTGAATTTTTCTTTTCTTTTCTTTTTGGGATTGATATTTCTATTCAAATGTTTTTAATTCCTAATTTTGGGTTTGTTTGAGTTGGTGATTTTGGGAGAGAGGTTATGCAGGAGATGAAATTGGGAGAAGAATGGGAGTGTTGAAACTTAAAAATATATATTCTTGCTTAGTCTTGTTAAAAACTGTTTTACTCCCGATTTAAAATCAGAAAAAGGGTAGGAAATAATTCAAATATTTATTTATGTGTAGACGAAGTGTGGTGAATTAAGATGGTGTCAAAATTTTGTACTTTAGATTTTCTAATTTATCTCAAACACAATTAATATAAATACCTAGAGAGGTCAATTTTAACACACCAACACTTTGCAAATTAAACAACACTATTAATTCTACGAAGTCGCAATATTGGAAAAGCTTATTGAACTTGATAGTTAATCGTCACTCGACGCCTCAAAGTCGATCAGTACAAAATCATGTGATCCGTCCTTTTTTACTAGCTTCTACTTGTTTTTTACTGTGACTTATTTGTACTCAGCTATATGATGGAACTCCTATCAGCTAATCGTCATTCAACAGCCTAGTCTAGTCCTTACTTTCCTACCCCAAGCCAATAGTACACCCTCTACATCACCGGGATATTTTCTTTCCCTTGGCGGTACTACTTTCCCTATCTATCTTTCTGAAAAATATTTCCCTTGGCGGTACTACTTTCCCTATCTATCTTTCTGAAAAATATGGGGGCTGTTTTTCGCATCTTCAGTCTTATCTTCCGGTTAGTGATTGCGGTTAAATACCTCAGATGTCGCGTTGAGCTTTCGTCTTCAAAGAGTTTATACCTAGATGTGCCCCATTGTAGGAGTTCTAGTGTCTTCCTCCTATTGGTAGGTGGTGCTGAAGGACTTTCATTTCTTGAACAAAGTCATCTTCTTCTTTTAAGTGTGCTCAAATTTCTTTGATTACAATTTTCCATTAATCTCTGAGTATTTCAAAATAAATTCTCCTACTCATTTCAAAAAAAAAAGTTAAATAAATATTAAAGTTACAATTTAATTGAAAATATCAAATATCAAACTAATTAGCACTACAAAAATTTAGAGAATGTGCTATTTGCACCAAAACAAATATTAAAAGGATTTTTTTTTATTTGTTTACTTTTAAACGTTAGGAGGTTATATGCCCTTATCCCTCTAATATATTAAGTTAAAAATCGACAAGGAAAAATGAATTAGTCAAATGAATTTTAATTAGGCTGTTGGAATATATAAAATACTTTATTTTATCCGTTCACAAAAAATTTGCACATTACTATCTATTATTCCATTCATGAAAAATATGTATATTTTTATTTTTAATAATTATATTAATATTGTTAAGACTCATCACTAATTTTTCAATTACTCACATTACATATTTAATTATAAATAATATAAAAATTTAAATTTCACTCATAACATATTTATGATTTATTTACTAATCAACCACTAATTTTTCTTTCACTCACATTCAAGGGCAAATTCTTTGTAAATTGAGGCACTAAAAATTAAGGATAAAATTAAAAAATTGTAATAAATCAATTCTATAATTTTAAAATAGGACAATTAATTATCACGTTGGAAATTTGGAATGGGAGGGTGGATGAGTTTTTCTAGAATTATTATTATTAATACTATATTTGCGTCCCGTGCAATACGGGAAATAAATAATTATAATTTATTGGATATATATAAGATAAAATTTTTTTTATCATTTTTTATGAAATTATAAATATTTATTTTAATTTTTCATAAATATATTTTATGTGCATTCGAAATTTTGATTTTTTTTTAAATTTATGTTGTTTAGTATTTGACTTAATGAATTTTTATTAATGCGTTGCAGGTGTCTTAACACGATTAGAGCTGTCAAAATTGTCAAATCAGACTTGACGGAAAATTTTCAAACCTTAAAAATATAAGATACAATTTGGCCTTTTATAGGCTGTTGGGTAGATATTTTACTCTTCAATGCAATATAATAATTTTAAAATTTAATTATTTTAATAAACTTTTTGTAATTAAACATTTTTACTTATAAAAATATTAGAAACAAAACATTTTAATTTTAATTTTTTAAGGTTAGATTTATAATATTTTAATTTAAAAAATGTCAAAAATTTCAAAGATTTTTAGTGTTTTAATTATATTATCACCATTGAAAATGAATTCTAATTGATATTTTTGGTTGTATATACACTACAAAAAACACATTTTATAGTAACGGAATAGTGACTGAAAATTTTTCAGCTTTTAAATTTTAACGGATTAATAACGGAATTATTGTGAAGTTGTTGTTCAATTTTTAGTAACGGAATAATCCGTTATTAAAATTTAGTAACAAAATTTTTCGTTACAATTCCGTTACTAAAATTGAAGAAATCATTTTAGAAACGAAAATTCCATTATAATTCCGTTGTTAAATTTTTTAGCAACCATCGATATTACCAAGAATAAATCTGTTACAAATTTGTTACTAACATTTTTAGTAACAGATTTCTTATTTTAGTAACGGAAAATTTCGTTGCTAAATTTTAAAAAAAAATTGTACTGATATATATATATATAAATTGGTGGCATTTTTAAATCCGATATTCGATTGACTCGTAAAAATTTTAGATGAATTGTTCAGGTATAATTATTATCAAACCTAAATTTTTGAAGTTGATTCCTACTCAAATCTCAAGTACTTTGAGTAGACAGTTCGAATCAAATATGTCATGACAGCTTTATCCACGATACATTTCTTAATAAATAAATTATTACAAAATTCAGTTATTGATTAAAAATATTATTTTAACATATGTATATGTATTAGTAATGAAAATAAATTAAAGATCTTAATATACAATTTATAATATTATCATATATATTTTGATTCATAAGAAAAATCTTTAAGTGAGAAATGTGAAAATATATCAACCATTCATTTTAACAAATAAAAGACTATGAGATTTTTTAAAAAATAATATATTTATATTATATTATATTAATAATTAATATTAAATAAATAAAAGAGCTGGATTATTTTTTATTATTATTTTTCTCATATATAAACTTAAAGCATATGTATACATATTTTCATTAATTATATGTATTATTTTATAAAATTATAAATTTACAAATTAGTAAATTTATAAATGTTTTAAAAAAATTAATTATTTATAACATGTAGAGAAGAAAAATAAAAAATTTAACTATATTTATAAGTAGTTATTTTTATTCTTGTAAAGTGACATAATTTGTTAATATTAAAATTATTTTGTACATATCATATATCAAATTAAAGTTCTTGTTGTACCCTTTGATTCAAGATACATACTACATATATTTTTTGCTAATGAAATAAAATATTTTTTACAAACAAAATAAAATTTGTAGAAAGAGAAAAAAAATAGTTATTTTTTTATATAATTATAAATTAGTAATTAATACATTTAATGATTTAATGCCATTAAATTGAACTTATTTACAAAATTGTCATTTAAATTGATTTCAAATTGAATGTTTGGTGTTTTACATATATATATATATATATATGGAGTGGTTCTAATAAAAAGAGACATTAAAGTATAAAATAGGAAATGATCTGGGCCATTAGATCAACACCATCCGACGGCCATGATTAAAACAAAAATCGCGCCATTATATATACATAAGGTTATTTTCGTAAAATTTGAAGTGGGCGGTTATGCGTTCAAAAAACAATGCATTTCATAGTTAAATACAATGCATTTCATAGTTAAATGCAATGCATGACTCAAATTACATTTTCACAATGCATTTCATAGTTAAAAGCAATGCATTTTTCGGTCAAGATCTCAACCGTCCGATCATGAAAATCTAAGGCCCAGATCATTTCCTATTTTATACCTTAATGTTCCTTTTTATTTGAACTTCATCCTATATATATATATATATATATATATACTATATAGACATAGATTGATCATATGTCTCCTCCAATAAAATGATATTGAGTCATGCGTGACGCGGTTATTAATTTAATATTAATCAATTTTTAAAAATAGTATATCCTTCACAAATGCACTCGATCTGTTTCAACATATAAATCACTTATATTCCGACTCCAAAAATATAGAAAAAAAAAGGAAAACCCCAAATTTAGTGTATTTCTTAGTAGTAAGTAGATAGTGAGAACATGTTTATCCATGACACCCATTTAGGTGACATAGCTAGTAGACAAAAAAAAAACTCCAAAATTAAATTAAAATAAAAATAAAGGTCATGATATTGATACTCTCCAATTGGGTTGGCCAACCAATCTCTCTCTCTCCAATTGACACCATATTATTGGATAACCCAATTAAATTAATTTTAATTTGTTTATACTAATTAATTTAAATAATAATAATCAAAAAAATATATGAAAATTCATGATTTTATTCTCTATAAATAGAGTAGCATATTCATATTTTTTGAAGCACAATCAATTTTCATCTATTTTCTCACATATTTCTCAACATTTCAATTTTATTTCATTACCCAAATCATGAATCCAAATAATTTTTCAAATTCTCAAGGTTATCCAAATTCCTAAATTTATCCAAATTCCCAAAATTATCCAAATTTAGCACTAATAATTAATATGTAATGTCGTTTATTTATTGTTTTTGTAATTTATTATCTAATGCATCTATTTGTATTTTGATTTACTTCATTTCAATTATGTATCCATTTCATATGTATTTGGTATTGAATTAATAAATCTGTTATTTATTTTAAGTTTATAAAATAATTAATTATTACAATTAAAAATTAAAATTTTAAATAATAGTTATAACATAATTATTTATTTTAAATATAATATATATGTATAATATACAATAAATGAAAATAAAAGATAAATATTTTAAAGTTGGTGTCATGGATAAAGTATGAAGGTTGTGGAAATGAATTATATCGTGGGTTGTATAAGTGGAAGAGAGAGAAATTAATATTTTATTTAGATAATTGGGTTGTGAAGGTTGTGTAGTGTTATTGATAAATATAATATGAGTAGATAGATAGTGAAAGAAGCCACATTGGTTTTCAATCAATAGTTTTTAAATTTCTTTAATTCCTAGTACATTATTTTTCATAACCCTAATAAAGTCATCTCCATCGTCTCATTATTTATGACTTTGATTGGTCAAAATTATGAGTATTTTATTGATTTTTCGGTCATAAATAATAGAAATGAGGGAGTATTAGAATAGGGTAAAATATAGTTTTTGGCCTGAACTTTGAGTTAGTGTTCAGTTTATAGCCTGAACTTTTAAAAATGTTTAAAATAGCATGTACTTTAAAGAAATGTATAAATCATGACACAATTTAAAAATTGAATATGAAAATAATGTTTATGATATTTTTATTAAAGAAAATAAATAAATCATTAATATCTAAAAATAAAAAAACTCTTTAAATTCAAATTCATCATAATCAAGTATTTAAAAAATAATAAAGTCCAACTTCCATCCATTTACACTAAATCTTTAAATTTATCTTTAAAATGTATGAATATTTAATTCAAAATACCAATTTTTCAGTCTATTAAATAAGAATTCCAATTTACAAAGATGAGACCTATAATATGTAGGGTGTAATTGAATCAAACTAAACCGAATATTGTCGTGCTCGAATTCATCTCGTTTGAAAATTTAAGTTCGATTCAAGTTTGGTTCAAGTTTTGATAACCAAGTTCGAATTTTGTTCGATAAATAAAAATCGAGCTCAAGTTCGTTTATTATTTAATTTAATAGTAATTGAACTCGAACTTGACTTGAGTTCGTTAAATATTCGAGCTCGAGTTTATTAAAAAGTCTGTTTATTAAATTATTATGTTAATATATATATATATAGTATATATTATTTTGATAAGTTTATGAACTAATTCTTATAGAATGTTCGCGAACTATTTGAAACTCGACACGTTTTTAAAGTGCGTGTACAAGCTCGTTAACAAAGTTCGTAAACTATTCAAAGTTTGGTTTGTTAAAACTATATTCGAAACTTTGCTTGTTTTTAGATAATAATAATTTATTTAAATTTCTTTTCTTTAATAAAAATATCAGAAACACCATTTTTATATTCAAATTTTTTACTTGTGCCATGATTTCTACATTTTCCTAAAGTACGGACTATTTTAAACATTTTTAAAAGTTCTTGCCATAAACCGAACACTAACTTAAAGTTCAGGCCATAAACTATAATTTATCCTATTAGAATACTATCAGCTACTTAGGAACAAGGCACAGTTTTTATAAATTTTTATAATTATCCCTTTTATATATTTTTTTATAAATTATAATATTAATAGAATATTACACTAAAATGTGTTACTCTAATAGTAACTTTTAGAACAAAAATAAGGAGAGATCACTAGATTATCCAAAACCTATAATCAATCACATGAGGATTCACTAAAATTGTCCTATTCCATTTGACAACTACACCAATATGCATCAAAATAATACATATATGATGTGCTTGCTTGTTACCAAATATCCCACTTGTGCCTCTCCTTTCGAGATATCGACCTTCCCCTACGGACCCTTCGTGCAACGAGACCTTCAAACAAAACTTCCAACGCATTATCTATTGCCTCAGCATGTTTCTCCAATCCCAACAAACTGAATTCCGGAAGTTGTTTGAGCTCGTAGAGGAGGCCGATTGCTGCAGCTGCTGTGCACGTTCGATCCCAAGATGGTTGCGGTCTGAAAGTTCATAATATAGTGAGATAAGAATGTCAACTTGCAACTGTTAAACCTGAAAGAGACAAATCACCATATCCTAACCAGCCGGGAAGAAAATCTAACATCCCTAAAACTAGATTTTAGCTTATGTATGTGGAAACTCCATGCCAGGGTTGTCCGAAACTCCACCGAGTGAAGAAACTTATGGCCTGGTCCAAAATTAATATCTTTTGATACCTCTACGCATAGGGAATCTTTTCCTGAATTGGGATAATTACAGTAATAAAGGCTTAAACAATTTTGAGCTTGTTTAATAATCTAATCCTTAAAGCGAATACGTATTGCAATCTAATCAATCACCAAAAATAAACGACCTCGTAAATATGAATGTGGAAGAGGAATACCTAAGTTTATGCATTACAGATGCACCTATGTTGAGAGATATGCAACGAAGTTCGTCCCCCCATTCTGATTCAGCTCGAGTCTGTATAAAATCAATATCAGTTGAAGCAGTCTTGTTAATCTATGAGTTAACCACTCTCAATGCAAGAAAGAACGAAGATCCATGAGCATAGAAATATACATAACATGCGGATTTGGTAGGAATTCCTACTTCACATATATGTGAATACAGGCATATTAATGAGAACCGAGAAGAATATTTTTCATATAATGTGCTATTTCAATTAGCTCCAATAGTCAGTCGACTCAGTCCACAATGTTCACAATTTATTTCAGGAACAGGCAGCATAAAAAATAGATAGGGGTGAAAATGCCCTCTGCCGCACCTGCAATCGCCTGAACATTGCAGCTGAATTGCTCCAAGTACCATCAATCAATATAAAGTGCATGGCATCATCTTCATTTTCCTGTATCGCATTACAGTACAAACCTTTAGGCTTTAGCATATAATGAAAGTATGAAAAGGGACTGAAAGCATGATCAACGTAAAAAACACTGCATAAATGTGAGCTAGAATACATATAGGCCTTCATACTAAGTTGAGATAAAGTAATTTGTTGTCAGTTACCATTTCTCCTTGGCTTTCTGAATTTTTTGAGCACCCAACGATATCCATGACAGACTCAGTCACTGCATTCTTATTTGGATAAAGACACCAAACCTTGTTTCTACCTGTAAAACATGTCAAAGAAATTTTGTTGGTTAAGTTAACTACAGAGAACAGAAACAAGAAGCACTAGTTTCTACTCGTAGAAAGAATGCAAGGTTAGCAGTTACATGATTACTGAAGAAACTGAGCAAACTTTCATCAGCTTCCATTATACGAAAATTTTAAAAATTTCATCACTCGTGTTTTTAAAGTGAAGCACTCAAACCATTGTTTAAGATGAACAATTTGATAAACTTATGATACTAAAAAAGTCATAATATAAGCATAAACCCACCCTAACCATATGCCAAAGAAAGAAAGAAAGAGTGAAAGGGAGAGTATAAAGTAGTAGAAGCTCCACTTAATGATGCAAGGCAAGAAAAAGAATATTTTGAAAGTAGAAGTATTTATAATACCTGCACGATTCAATTCATTCCACATCATTTCTTCATGCTCGGCTATGCCAAATAGACACAAACTCGCAGCTTGAACACCAAATACTTGCCACAATAACTTCCCAGTGTTATTTTGTCTTAAGAAATCCTGTTAAGAGATGGAAAATGCAACATTCAAGAATCTTATTTTATCTTTTCATATAGCAGCACCAATATGAACAAGAAAGAGACTATGAGTTCAAAGATCATCTTCCTAAAATGTGACCTTAATTTTGTAATCCTACACCTGTTTTCCTCTAAAAGCCTTCAACTACAACCGAGTCCCTAAAATAATTTCGAGAAATAGAAGGTCAAACTCAACATGTGAATACAGGTAATTTTTAATTTAAGTATATTCTATTCCGAGTGAATCTTCGTCTACCATTTTTAGAATGCAATGACAAATGACGCATGATCAAAATAAAAGTCAATCTGAATATTCATTTATAACTTTTCTCCTTAGAATTCTAAGAATAAATGCAAAAGGGGTAGAGAAACATAAACTAAAACCTTTGGGTGCATGTACAACCAGATATGCAATCTCTTCCATAGGGAGCATTTTGTAATTCTCGAACATATGCAATCTTCCTGAGGAAGCCAACACTGCAATATATTTGAAAGATAACAATTATTCAAAGAAACAAAATGTATAAATGTAACAAGATAAACTTATAAAAAGCTCAGTTACAATAAGGAAGTTGATCTTTACAAAGGAAATAACAACCAATTACATCTGCAGAAACATAATGGTTCATTACAAAAGTGATCAATTTTGTACCTTCTGACAGAGATAACCCCTACTTCCCAGTAACCGGCACGCTATTTGTCGAGCTGAAAAGAACTGGAGCTTTTCCTCGGAGCTATTTAGAGATGCGTATTTTGCACGATGCTTCTTGTCCTCCTCCACCTTGAAGCCTCCCTAAAAGCAAGCCAAGATTTTGACGTTATGGCGTGAATCATAGTCCAACCTAAACACAAGCACTTCAACTAAGCAATTAAATCACGCTTATTTCCCATTAAAATTATATTGCCATGACATTCCCAATACTCTTCCTCCATTCTTTTCTTTGAAATAACTGAGAGCAACAGCTTTATTATACAATTGTACATCACAGAAATACTCAAAAGGAGAACAAAAGCACTAGCAAAAAAAGTAACTACGCATTGATCATGTTGTATATAAACAGCGTACCAGCAATTACTCTAGATGTGGCCTAAAATCTAAACAATGACAAGAAAAGGAAGAATAACATTACATATATAATAGATAAACCACCAAAAACAAAAACACAAAAAAAAAAAAAAGCAATTTCAGACTAAGCCACCCAAAATTCGAGCTTGCCCCATCACCATTTCAATCTTTCCAAAACCCACAAACAAAATCACCACCACATCCATAAAAACCCCTGTCTATTTCAACACAATCTACTCATGACTCCCAAGCTTATTACACACGGAGAAATGAACAAAAGTCAAAGTACTTTCTGACCGTGAGAGAGCCGTGGTTGCCACCAAAAGTCATGGGGGCATCAATGTCCTTTTCGAGAAGCTTCATATCATGAATGACTTGATTCACCATCGCCGGCACCGGCGATACGGTGCCCCAACCCTGCCATTCTTTCAGGCTAATGCCAGTCTCGACATCTGCTGTTGTGATTGTTGACATTGACGATGGGGTATCAGAAGTAGAGGATTTTCGCCCAATGTATGAATAAGGAATCTTGTCCAAAATTCTGCAGAAATTTCGGTGGGAATCGAAGAAAAATGTAGTCTTTGAGCCAAAAAAGGTTGCACAAGTAGAAATGAGCATTGTGTTGTGTTTAGCTTATATTAATAATGTGTGTAGAGAGTGAAGTGATTGAAGGGTAAAGAGGTATAAAAGTGCAACATTTATTTTATTTGAATCAAGAATGGGCCATGCTCCATATATATGGCCCAAACAATTAATCTAGATATCATGTACTCTACATACTAGTAATATTTTGTTTAGCATAATTGAATCAATATACTGCGTGTTTTAATTATTCATCAATTAAATAATTGTGTAAGATGGATCAGCACACTATCTAAGCAAACAGGCCCATTTCATCTGCTAGTTTTTGCATATGTAAAGTTAAGTATACCACGAGGATTGACAAATGGTTGGATTTGGACCGCATCTAACTTGCTCAGATTTAAATTTAGAAATTTTGATTTGGGTCCAACAACACAAATTTATTGAATCTTAAAAATTAAGATTTATATTCAGATCCATCGCAACATCTGTGCATTTTTTTAAATCTAAATTCTAAATATACTATAAAACTATAATAAAATCATGATAATAATTTAAATCAATAACACTATGACAATTGATAAAAAAACAAATCGTATAAAGCACTATAATAATTTAAAATAAGTTATAAATTTTTTAAATAGTTTTACAACTATTGATGTACCAAAATTGTTGTAAAAAAAATCAATTGTAATTAAAAATATTCTAGAAAATCTTAAATGTGGCACCTACTTTCAATATCATCAACATCCTTAATAAGATAGAGGTTCAAGAAGTAAACGAGATTTATGATTTGATTGAATTATATTTAAAATAATACATATTAATATATATATATATATAATTAAATAGACGGGTCAACGGACTGGATCTGAACCGAATTTGGGTCTCGAAATATGAAACTAATATCTCGAAATATATATGGAGGACTCACCCTACGGGAAGTGCTGGAATCCACTTCCCAACAATCCCCCCTCATCACCATCCCGGTACTCAGGGGGATGCATCGAGCTTTGAGAGCATATGTTGGCGCTCCTTCGAACCCAGCTCATGGGGCTACCTTTGACACCCAGAGGACCGTCAATCTCACACATTGGATTACGACCGTGAATCGTCATAACCCCTAGAGTTGTTGTGCCCAACAACCCCTCCGCTTAGGCAAACTGCTTATGGATGGCTCCGCCAGATTCAATTCTTCATGTCCAAAGCTCCGACTATAATACCAATTGTTGGATCGGGAGCGTCTTTTAGAATTGACGTAATGGCCCCACACACCAACGTTTTCTTTTCGAGCATGTTTTGTCCTCATTGGCAGGCTCACCCAGGACACTTCTCAGTAGGTCACCCATCATAATATTGTTACAAGTCAAACACGCTTAATCTTAGAGTTTCTAATAAGGGATCACCTGAAAAGATGATACACCATGTTGATATGAATAGTACTAATCAATTTATTTAACCTATTGTCAACAACGGTAGCGCAAGCCATTTTCGACTAAGACATGTCGTACTTCCATAAATTCTCTTGGGTACGATACATGGAGGACCCACCCTCCGGCAGGTGCTGGAATCTACTTCCCAACAACCAATATTAATTGTTTTCATATAAAAGCTTTTTGCACGAGCTGTGGTCAAAAACAATTTGTACGAGCATAACCAATTTTGATCGTGCTCGTGCAATTTAATATTTCAACAAACAACTTATATGCACGATTTTAAAGTTAATAAAATAAATTTATGAAAAAAAAACTAATTATAATTTAAATTTAAGTGACTAGCATTTACTTTTTCCTTTTAAAATAGACTAATGTAGTATATTAACCCTTTAAAAAAATATATGAAAAATAAAATTAATAGAATAGTCACATTTAAATTTCTCTTCTTATATTCATATATCTATCATTTCTTATGATTCGTTCTCTTAATTTGAGTGATTAGGATAAACATAAGAAATAGTGGAGTTCTAATTATTAATAATGGCAAATTCAGATATTTAAATGGTGTAATAGTTTATCCATTAATAAATCAATCATTCAAATCAAACAATTAATATATCTCTTATATTCCATAAACCATAATTAATTAATATGATGATGATGATAAATGTATACCGTAAATTAGCTAGGGATTTGGCCACATATGATATTAGTATATCGCCATTAAATATGCATCTGAAGAAAAACTATATATGAATGTATTATTGGATATGGACAAGTTAGTGATAGTATTACAAACATTAATTATGTCAAATTAATTACATGTGTAGTATGTGGCGTTTGGTTTGGTGGATGAGATAGATTAGATTGATAGGATAATGGATGATGAAATTATTTGGATTATATAATCATGTGTTTTGTTTGATTGATTATAATGTTTGATAAATTATGTGATTATGATTAAAATATAGAAAAATACATAAATTGCCCTTTATCGAGATATGTTGGGTGCGTGTTTACTTGTATTTTTGTAAATAACAAAATTGATGAGGATAATTTTGTAAATTTGCATTTTGAAATGATGCTTGATTAATAATCAAGTCTAATCAAGTCAAGTTTGAGTTGATTAATAATCAAAGAATTCATTGATAATATGCGGGCCAAATAATCTATCTCGGACCAAATCAAGCAAATCAAACACTTGATTATGCTTGATTATTTTATCAATCACATATAATCAAGACTAATCAAACAAACCAAACACCCCTATATACCCTATATAGATATATCAAACCCTAATGTTGATAACGATATTTGACTTTATGTTCAAAGAAAATAAATCAATCATTAGGGTTTGAATTTCTTTAATTGTTGAGTCATCAAATTCTTGAATGTCATTATGAAAAGGGTTATCTTATTAATTATGATATTGAAAAAAGTAACATATCAGATAACATCAAACATGCTTAAAAACTTGACTGGTTTTCTTTAGTTAAAATCGAAGTTTGCAAGATAATGATCAAGAAAAGTCGTTCGGTTTCATGATCAACCTTTTCTTTGATTGAATGCGTGTAATTTACATCCTACATAAAAAAACAAAAAACATTATTAAATAGCATTAAAACTGCTTCGTCACACCCAACGAACACAATTTAATGTATTCCTGGTTGATATAGCAGTGTCACGGTAGGTCATATAAGCATATATGTGTCGCTATAGTTTGTTTTTTATATTCTTTATTTTGTACTGTATAATTTCATATTAAATTACATCATAATCAATATATCATGATCCCTAAATTTGAGAATTAAAATATTATTATTTACTTATATAACATATTATACATTAAATTATATTGGCGTATGTGATTGTTTTTTTAATTTACGTAGTGTTTACATCGTATGGTGAAATTAATTAATAAAAATAATTAATATTAACTTAATATTTATTTTAATATATAAATAATAATTTTTTTAATTAATTTTAACTAAACACTACACTAAGGATTAGATTTGAGTGGACATCCGATTTTCAAACAGCATATGAGTTTTGGAGACAATTTAAAGTGGATTACGCATATTAGTCAGCTTCTAGAAGGGGGTTTACGTGTCAACTTTACCACTTAATGTATTTTGGATTACGTGATAATGTCATATTCATTTACTCCCTCCGTCCCATTAAATTAGACTCATTTGAAAAGTAAATGAGTGTATTATTTTAATACAAATGAGTCTAATTTAGTGGGATAGAGGGAGTATAATTCATTGGACCATGTGATTCTCCAGCCAAACTCCTTCCATTAAAAGAATTATATTTTCGTTTTGATGCTCATTCTATACGAGTCTGATCGTCGGATCTAAGTTCAATGGACTTACTAATATGAATGACACCACACTCTATTAATAGCACAATTAACTCAAGAACAAGAAAAAGATCGTTCCACAGCCGCCCATGGCTGATGAGGTAAATGAATCTGGCCTAGGATTAGTAACCGGCAAAATGGGAAGGTTCATGTCTTCTGAAATTAATGTGAATGATCGTGACAGCTCTTCAAATCCTATTATAATTTTTGTTCTTTTAAATTTTTTATTTTTTATTATTTTGTATTGAATAATATTAATTAAATTATATTTTAATTAATAAATTTTAGTCGAAGAGAATTCATAAAATTTTATTAAAATTTAATATTTATCTACGATGCATACCATATCGTTTGCGGACGTATTAAACCTGTCCACCACGAACGAATGAGCATTTTTAACTAAAATATTAATTATACCTTAATTAATAAACTCTAGTTGAAAAATAAAAATTCATAAATTTTTATTAATATTTATATACGATGCATGTTATATCGTTTGCGGACGTATTAAACTTGTTCATCACGAACGGATGAGCATTTTCGACTAAAAATAATAGTAATGGACCTCATGGTGAATTGAAATTCAAATTCAAAGCTTTGCTCGTAAATAATCACTTCATTTATTAGATTAATTTGATTGTTAGTACATCCTGCCATTATGTGATTTTATTCACACTTTAAATTAAACAAACTAATACCGTGAGTATCCATGAAAAAAAAATTGTTAAAATTGAAATATTTGTTTAAATATAAAAATAATGAGTTAATATAAAGTAATAAAACATAGTTGTCAACTATATTTATTTATTTATTTTAATACGATTAGTAAAACTTACGCATTAAAATTCATCTTTCTAAAACAATATTATCTCAAAAACAATAACGACAATCGAATAACACTTAATAACCAATCTCGATTTTGTAGCATATTTTATTATATTGATAAAATCATGATATATGATACTCCCTTCGTCCATGAAAATAGTTTACGGTTTGATCCGGCTCGGGTTTTAATATTGTATTTTGACTTTAATGGGGATAGGTAGAAAGTGGAGTTAGGGTCCCACTTCATATATAGTTTTAAATTGGTTGTGAGTAGTTACTGGAGTTTGAATCTCACTTAAAGTATTGTTTTAAATTGAGCTATGCGTAGTTGATGTGGTGGGTCCACTTGCTATAAAAGAAAATTTTCAAATGTAAACCATTTTCGTGGACATCCCAAAATGACAAAACGTAAACTATTTTGGTGGACGGGGGGAGTATAATTAATGACTTAAAATATAAAATATTATATATATATATATATACTCTAAATCTTGAATTATAATTATGTCACGTATTACGATTTTATTAATGTAATATTTTTCGGCGTACTTTTCGGCCCAAATAATTTTTGAAGTCCAACCTGACTCAAACCTTAAGTACCCGAGTGGTTAGGTCATACCAAGCTATTATAATAGCTTTATCTATGATACATATGTTAATGAACACATATTATGTACATCAAGAGTTGGAATTAAAAGAGTTCACTTAAGTTTGTACAAGAGTTGGAATTAAAAGAGTTCACTTAAGTTATAAACCAACATGTCGAGAGTATTGGTAAGTTATAAACTGATAGAGTTAATCAAACTCTATTAATTTTGCTTTTTTCATGTTGACACGTGAGCCATTAAGGCTTTGATGAGAGAAAGTGGCGTGAATTCAGGAAAGACGGTTGATCAGCTGACCGAGTAAAGAGAGGAATGACTAAGCAGCTGACCAAGTCAACTATGTCCCTCAAATGTCGCAACAACAAAACAAAATAACTGCAAACGTCAATCTCCTGCAGTTAGTCACGATCTCTACATGGCTTGAGGAGAAAGCTAATGAGCGTATACTTTCAAATCTCATTTTGTAGAGTGTGTAGGAGATACAGAATTTGTAGGAATTGAAGTAGACAAATAAAACGAAAATCGGATTCTCTGAAAGGCTTGATACACTTTCAGATCGAATTAATTCGACGGTACTATCGAATTACTCGATCGGATACAATTCAGAGTTGAACTTTTGTATGTATATTGAGGAGTTTTGATCAAAAGGGTTGTTTCCACTTAAGAACACGCGGGAGTTTTCTTTTTTTTTTTTCTATCTCTCCAGAAATACGTTTGAAACACTTAAAAACACGCAACTAACTGCTAGCCAGCGGCTGCTGGTAGCTACTGCCTTCTGTTATTTTCAGCGAGTGCTGCCCAGCGGCTGCTGGGAAGCTAGCGGTCGCTGGCTACTGCTTTCTGTTTTCAGCGAAAGACTTCCCCAGCGACCGCTAGCTTCCCAGCGGTCGCTGGCTGCGTGGCTCTGTCTCCTCTTGTAGCTCTGCGAAAGACTTCCCCAGCTCGACCCCATCCAGGGGCTCTGCCCCTTGGACCCCGCCAGGGGCGCTGCCCCTCGGACCCCGCCCTTTAGGGGCTTCGCCCCTAATATCATAATAAATTCATATAAGCGTGCACTCCGCACCACCAAACTTATATGATGTATTATTATGACGACATTAATCAAACAAGTAGATCCAATTACACTAAAATATCCAACAATCCTCCCCTATTTTGGTGTAATCCTTGATTACTTAAACAAGTCATCTCAAACATTCAAACATTTGCATAAATGAAATATCGTAACGATTGAATTTCATCTTAGTACACTACACATTCCATATATTCGAATAACAGGGTATCTCTAAGGATTAAACCCTGTGAATTCATATTGAATACACGAAGATAATGTACACAAATGTTTACATACTTATATGTTCTATCCTGACACTATATTTTACTAGCCTGTGTCCTTATCCTTCATAAGCATGTCAAAGCCAAGTCCCAGCTTCTTGAAGTGGCTAAACTTCATGCTCATATAGGTAGCTCTTTTATTCTTGCACCTGCATATGCAATTTGTCAAAAGAGCTATTAAGAATGTATACATTCAACCTCCTTAACTTGCAGGTCCGAACACATACCTTGGGATAATTTTAATGTGTTCCAATCTCGAAATATTAAGCCTTCCACATTGAATTCAGCACCTAGCATCATACTAGATGGGAATTGGGTATCTTAATATTAGAGATTTCTAGTGGACTTTAAACCCATCCCCACAGCCGATTTGTGCACAAGATCTCTACTTAACCCTTTGGTTAAATGATCGGCTAAATTGTGTTGAGATCTTACAAACTCTACAGATATCACACCATCCGTGATAAGCTCACGTATCATGCTATGTCTAACACCTAAGTGTCGAGACTTTCCATTGTACACTTGACTATATGCCTTAGCCAAAGTAGCTGCACTATCACATCTGATAGATATTGGTGACAACGGTTTAGGCCACAATGGAATTTCATAAACCAAATTTCTTAGCCATTCAGCCTCTTTACCAGCTGCTGCTAAAGCCACAAACTCAGATTCCATTGTTGAATTTGTAATGCAAGTTTGTTTCTTTGATGCCCAACATATAGCACCACCTCCAAGAAGGAATGTCCAACCACTCATAGAAGAATGATCTTCCAAATTGGTAATCCAACTTGCATCAGAATAACCTTCAAGAACAGAAGGAAACCCAGAATAAGTCAATCCATACTCCTTAGTTCCTTTCAAGTATTTAAATACTCGATTAATTGTTTGCCAATGGATTAAACTAGGATTGTGAGTATATCTACTCAGTTTTCCAATAGCAAAGGCTATATCATGTCTAGTACTAATCATAGCATACATGAGAGAACCAATAGCCTTTGAATATTCAAGCTGATTCATAACAACTCCTTTATTAGGCACAAGTTTTGCACTAGGATCTAAAGGAGTTCCCGTTGGAGAACAATCTTTGAGATTAAACTTTTCTAATACCTTCTCAATATAATGTGATTGAGAAATAGATATACCATGTTCTCCACGTGTGATCTTAATTCCAAGTATCACATCAGCCTCCCCCATGTCTTTCATATCAAACTTAGATGACAAGAATTCCTTTGTTTTATCAACTTGATCTTGGTCAGTTCCAAAGATCAACATGTCATCCACGTATAAGCAAATGATTACTCCTTTACCAGAAGTATCAAACTTGCTATATACACACTTGTCTGCTTGGTTAAGTACAAAACCATTAGACAACACAACATCATCAAACTTCTGATGCCATTACTTAGGAGCTTGCTTTAGTCCATAAAGAGATTTTACCAACTTACAAACTTTATGTTCATTTCCAGGCATGACAAAACCTTCGGGTTGTTTCATGTAAATCTCTTCATTCAATTCACCATTCAAGAAGGCTGTCTTAACATCCATTTGGTGAATTACAAGATTATGTATAGCTGCAAGTGCTAACAATAATCTAATGGTGGTAATCCTAGCCACAGGAGCATAAGTGTCAAAGAAATCAATACCTTCCTTTTGTCTAAAGCCTTGGATAACCAATCTAGCTTTAAACTTGTCTATGCTTCCATCTACCTTCATCTTCCTTCTGAAGATCCATTTACTACCCAATGGTTTACACCCAGGTGGTAAATCACACAATTTCCAAGTATTGTTGTACAATATAGAGTCAATCTCATCTTGGATTGCCTCTTTCCAGAATGCACTATCCCTAGAAGCCATAGCTTCATTATATGTCCTTGGATCACCATCAATATTGAAACAATATTGATATTGAAAGTTAATTTCAGTCCTGGATCCTTCCACCAAATACAATTGGAAATCATCACCAAAAGTTTTAGTTTTCCGTGTTCTAATACTCCTCCTAGGCTCAGGAGGTGCATCAGTCACTCGGTCACTCATACCAGAATTACTAGAGCTTGCAATCATGTCTCCAGGTTTAGGTATAGATGTGAATCTATTCTCATTGCCAAAATCAACATCCCTTGACTCAATAATAGAGTGCACAGCTACATAGTCATTAGATTCTATTACATAGAATCTATAACAAATTGAATTTTCAGGATAGCCAATGAAAACACAATCTACACCTCTTTGGCCTATGGTTTTCATTTTAGGATCAGTTAGTCTCACCACAGCTCTACAACCCCAAACTCTTAAATAGCTTAGTTTTGGTGGTTTCTTATACCAAAGTTCATAAGGGGTTATCTTGTTCCTTTTGTTAGGAACTCGATTCAGTAAGTAACAGGCTATCAACATAGTCTCACCCCAAAACCCTTCACTTAAACCAGAATAACACAACATTGAATTAACCATTTCTTTCAATGTTCTATTCTTTCTTTCGGCTACACTATTTTGTTGTGGTGTATATGGAGTTGTGGTCTGATGTACTATACCAGTAGAATTAAAATACACTGGATCAAAGTACTCACCTCCCCTATCAGTGCGAAGAGTTTTTATTTTCACACCATGACGAAGCTCTACCTCTTCTTTATAGATTTTAAATTTATCAAGAGCTTCATCTTTCGAATGGCACAAATAGACATAGCAATATCTAGTAGCATCATCAATAAAAGTAACAACATACTTTTTATTACCAAGTGACGGAGTCGAATGAAAATCACACAAATCACTGTGTACAAGTTCTAATAAAGAACTATCTCTTACAACATGCTTAGGGAAAGACTGTCTATTAATCTTAGTCAACATGCAAGTTTTACACTTTTCAGCATTCAACTCAAAAGCAGGTATCAAACTCATTTTCGACATGTCTTTCAACCTCTTATAATGCACGTGTCCTAGTCTAGCATGCCATAATTCTGCTTTGCCAACATTAATACTAGAACTAGTAGAAACCATGCAAACTGAATTCTTGACAAAAGAAATATCCAAATTCAACTTAAACATACCATTCAGATAACCAAATCCAACAAAGGAACCATGTCTCGACAAGATATACTTGTCACTTTCAAACACTTGCTTATAGCCACAATTGTTCAACATAATACTAGACACTAAGTTCTTACGAATACCAGGTACATACAGAACATTACTTAATAACAAAGAGTTTCCAGAGGTAAATACTAGCTTACACATTTCCTAGTCCTTTGATTGGTTCGGTAGCAACATTGCCCAACTTTAATAAAGATCCATCTTCAATTGACTTGAAGTCCTTGAACCATTGAAGATCCTTGCAAACATGACATGTTGCACCCGAATCAACCCACCAAGAAACATCATCATCCTGCACATAAAATATTTCAGAGATTACGGATACATAATTCTCAACAGAATGATCATAGGGTACCAAATACGGACCTGATTGCTTTCTGGGATCCTTGGCTCCACTTGAACCAGCCCCATTTTTCCCTTTTCCTCCACCCTTTCCAGACCTACAATCCTTCTTGAAGTGCCCGGGTCTACCACACTTCCAACAAGTCAGCTTAGGCTTCTTATTAGGAGCCTTACTGTTGTTCCCTTGAAACTTTCGTTTCCCTTTACCGGCATTGTAAGCAGCCTTCGAGGATTCACCCTCTTCCACCATGTTCACAGCGGAACCAGACACTGTTTTAGTATCACCAACAGAAACCCTTTCCATATCACGGATATTTTGT
Organism: Leonotis leonurus; assembly: GCA_026898415.1. Lineage (NCBI taxonomy): Eukaryota > Viridiplantae > Streptophyta > Magnoliopsida > Lamiales > Lamiaceae > Leonotis > Leonotis leonurus. The sequence goes on along the minus strand of JAPKLX010000019.1, from coordinate 2,420,370 downwards.
TCAATTTGGAAATGACTTCCAAGTTCGACCAAAGCCAGCTCCTCCTTCTTATGTTTCAGATTATTTTTAAAATCCTTCCAGGAGGGTGGCAACTTATCGATGATACTAGAAACAGAAATGCATTCATCCATTTTCATATCATATTGGGCAAATTGTCCCAATATTCTAAGCAATTCATTATATTGCTCCATGACAGGCCTCGAATCTACCATTCTATAATTTATAAAATTACCAACAAGAAACTTCTTGCTCGATGCATCTTCTGCCATGTATTTGGCTTCGAGGGAATCCCACAATTCCTTTGCAGATTCTAAATTTTGATACACATCAAATAGGGAATAAGACATACCATTCAAGATGTGGCCACGACATATGTAATCATCGTTCTCCCACTTCGAGCGTCTCCTCGTTTGCTCCAGAGTTTCGTCTTCAACAGACTCGGGCTTGGGAGTACTTAGAACGTACACAACCGTGAGATTCGTCAACATGAAGTGCATCTTCTTCTGCCAGCGTCTGAAATCTTGCCCAGCAAACTTGTCCAACTTCTCGAAATTCCTAGTCAAATCCTTCACAGATTCTCTGTTTGCCATCTTAATTGATTCGATCTTTGTAGGAGATACAAAATTTGTAGGAATTGAAGTAGACAAATAAAACGAAAACCGGATTATCTGAAACGCGTGATACACTTTCAGATCGAATCAATTCGACGGTACTATCGAATTACTCGATCGGATACAATTCAGAGTTGAACTTTTGTATGTATATTGAGGAGTTTTGATCAAAATGGTTGTTTCCACTTAAGAACACGTGGGAGTTTTCTTTTTTTTTTCTATCTCTCCAGAAATACGTTGGAAACACTTAAAAACACGCAACTAACTGCTAGCCAGCGGTTGCTGGCTACTGCCTTCTGTTATTTTCAGCGAGAGCTGCCCAGGGGCCGCTGGGAAGCCAGCGGTCGCTGGCTACTGCTTTCTGTTTTCAGCGAAAGACTTCCCCAGCAGTCGCTTGCTGCGTGGCTCTGTCTCCTCTTGTAGCTCTGCGAAAGACTTCCCCAGCTCGACCCCAGCCAGGGGCTCTGCCCCTTGGACCCCGCCAGGGGCGCTGCCCCTCGGACCCCGCCCTTTAGGGGCTTTGCCCCTAATATCATAATAAATTCATATAAGCGTGCACTTCGCACCACCAAACTTATATGATGTATTATTATGACGACATTGATCAAACAAGTAGATCCAATTACACTAAAATATCCAACAGAGTGTACATTTGAGATTGTGTTTTCATAAAGTAGTTGATAGGATAGTTAGAATTCGTCTACTATCTGTAGCTATTTTGTTTTCATTCTTTTAATAATATATTTTTAGTCATGAGACTCGCGTAAGTAAATCTTAACCCTCGCAAAATATATAGCGTGTGCTTTCTATTTGTTTACTATTTTAGTAATTGTTTCCATAACATAAACCCAGTCTAGTAGAGAGATCGTTTTTATTAAGTGGAGAATTTGACTTGTTGTTGTCGTAGTTGTTGTTACAACACATATACATCAGTTGAGATACACTTTCATAAACCAACATATCAAGTATTGGTTAATGTTTTTTTGGAGTAAACACAAATTGAGAGTAAGGTTATTAGCATAATCAAACCAAAGATGTTTCTTTTAAACAAAAGATATAATATTATTAGTACAGAATCTTAATTTAACGTGCTCACAAGCATGCTATGAATATAAATAATAAATTTTTAAAATAAATTTATTAATTTTTACTTTCCGAATTAAAATTTATTGAAGAAAATATAATTTATTACTTACTTTATCAATTGTGTGTACAGTGTACCTTGAGTTGTACCTACCAAGGACAGAAGAACGGGTAAAAGAACAACATGTAATTTTAGAAGAACCTGTTTAGGTTTATTGCGTAATCACCATGACCTCCAGCGAGAGCATTATCGAGGCATAATTCGTCTAGTTGAAATATGACTTTTTATTTTTAATTGATTATGATTTTGTTTTATCAAGTATTTATAATAGTTCAATTTCGTATTATTTCCCGTTTAATCTCATCATATTCCTTCTACTTTCACATATAACACAATTCTATATTTACAAATCTATATCTATATATATATAAAACATGAAGCATTCCAATTGAAATCAATTTGAGTGGCAAATTTTGTAAATAACTTCAATTTCAATGGCAAATATAATACTACAACTATTAAATTTAAAAATAAACCTTAACATGATTTGATCTCTATACCTTTCATAAGGAAGGCTATATTTTGAACCAACAGAACAACAACATAACTTGAGCATTGAACAAATCATAATATACATGTACAACTGAATTTGGTTTATGTTTAACGTTTAGCTTATTAATTTTTAAAACTTTATAGATTATTTTCTCTCTCCTATAACACATTTCTCCTAAAATTATTTATTTTCTTCGTAGAAATATTTGTAATATTATGCATATTAAATTAAAGATCTCGACAATACATTTAATTTGATATATGTTATATAAAATATAGATTTAATATAAAAAATTATAACACATTAGTAAATTGAAAATAATTATATGTATACATATTCTTATACATATAATATATTTTACTAAATTATAATGTTCCTAATTATAAAGTTGAATACTCTTTATAATATGTTTTAATATTATGCATGAAGATAAATTAGACATAGTGTCTCAATCTATTTTTACTATAAAATTTCAATGTTATCTAAAATGTTTTCCTAATTTTATTTTCTTACATCTAAGTTTAATCTTTTATTTATTACTAAAAACTTGTCATATTTGATCAATGTATATAATTGTTTTTAATATTTAATACTAATAATTATAATCAATTTGTATTGTTGATAAATTCAACACTAACATATATTGATTTTGTCTCACTTATTTAAACACATTTTTCTTTTTGAGCTGTCTCACTTATTTAGACACATTTCTTTATTTAGCAAATTATAAAGCACAAACCATGTTCTTCAAATAATATTACAACTAAATATTAATATCAATGTGAAAAGTAAATGAATTTAAATAAGTGGGACGAAAGGAGTATAGTTTTTAAAAAAATATTAATTTTAATGTATTATTATAAATATTAATTAAATACTAAATTTAATAGTGAAACATAGAATGGAAAACAAATGGTCATTCCATTTAGGAGCTCTATTAATTTACCAGCTCTATTAATTCGCTGTTACATAAAATTATGTCAAATATTTATTATTATATAAAAAAATTAGAATTTCACAACAAAATATAACGACAAATAATTATGAGTTCAAATATATTTATTATGAATTTTTATCAATATACACATATGTTTAAATAGTTATGTAATATTATCTTATTTTTTAATTTTAATGTGTTGTTATAAATTAATAAAAAACGACTCTTTATAAAATAAGAAATTGAATGAGGTAAAATAAGAAATTAATAAACCGAATTGTCCCCAACATAGTGACAATTGAGAAGAGTACTATCGATTACAGTTTTAAAACCACCAAATAAAATTGGATTACAATATTTTTGATTTCTTTAAGTATCTATATTATAAATTATTTATAAATAGATTATAAACCCATGCATAGCACGGATGCAATACCTAGTTCATTTAAAAAGCACACTGTGCATAGAAATTATACTAGATGGTGAAACAAAAATAACTCCATAGAATACCAAAGAATTTATCAGACTGGTCTAAAATTAATCTAAACTCAACTTGATTGGTAATGAAACGAAGTGTACCTATCAATTTAAAGTTTCTTAGATGTCCACTGTTCGGTTCCAGGTTCGAACCGAACCGAACCGGCAGTTCCACAGTTCTAAAAATTAGAATCGGACTAAAACCGATTAAGAAGTTACACGGTTCTGGAACCGACGATTCCGTGGTTCTGCGGTTGGAACCGATTTTTTTATAATTATTTAAAATTAGATATTTAAAATTATATCGAATTATTATAATAATAATATTTATTTGTATAAATATTGTTGAATTAATATATTTAAATTTAAATAATAAATTATATTTGAATTAATATATATGATATCAATATATTTGATATTTTAAATTAATATATTTGAATTAATATATGTAAATTAATGTATTTAAATTTTAAGTAGTAAATTATATTTGATATTTTGAATTATATTTTTAAAATTTGCAATTTCAAAAAAATAAACGGTTCCACGGTTCGGAACCGCTAACCGAACCGCAAACCGTCGGTTCCCAAAATTAAAACTGGAACCGAATTTTATAGTTCCGGTTCGGAACCGTTTCTCACGGTTCCGATTCCAAAACCAATGGTTCCCGATTGCGGTTCAAATGAACACCTCTACTCCTACATAATGTAATTAGATGCAAATTAAATAGTGCAATAATTAAATAAGTGAGAAGAAGACGTCGAGCTGTCACGTATTTGGGAGATGGCTGTTGGTACATTAATTAACTCTTCTATTCTTTCCTTTTCATTATTTAATATGTCGATCTCCCAATTTAATTATTTATAACTTGTGCACATCATAAACTAAATAAATAAAAATATTTGAAATTTCATGGAATTAGAAGAAACGAGAGAGAGCTGACTTCATTAGTTTGCACGCCTAGAGTTATAGATTGTCAACTGTTTCCATATTATTAAAATATGAATGTAATTGTTTGTGCGTGACACTAATTTTTCATTACAAAAATAATGGTACCATTGAAAAAGTTATACTTTGGAATTGGCTCCTACGTTGATGCAGAGGCTAAAGTTCGTTTATGAATAATATTTTCTCTTCTTTTATAGGTAAGTCAACTAAGAAAAATTGACAAGATGTAGCAAGTGCTCAAATCCTTGTTTAGAATGGCATCATCAGCTGTTTGAGCAAAACTAATTAGATTGCTTATTTGACTCAATTATAAGTCATGAAGCTATTTGTTTTTTATAATTCACATTCAACATTCTATAATGTAATAGCCTAGCCTTGCTCATGCAAAAGCTAATAATAGTAATTAAACTCAAAATTGATTTAGGGAAGCTGTAAAGTGCAATCAAGTTCACAATATATGGCTACTTGTCTTGTTAGGATAAGATGGATAGTGTTCAAATTATCAAAAATGAACATTGTGAAAAGGTATTAGAAAAAGTTGTAATCGTGGCTTAGCATATTCCTTTAATAATATAGTGGAATAAATATTTATTTCTCAATTTGTTGGATTCACTTATGTTTGTCCGGTAAGAATTAGATTGGTACATGATAGAATATAATAATTAACTTTTTAAGTTTTCTTTATATATTGACAAGTCAAGAGATAAACATGCTTAATTTGGTAACGGGTCGCGTGCAAAAGTGAACTAACGGGTCGCCTGCAAAAGTTAACACTAAAATAGATTTCTACAATTGAGTAATTGAGTGTAACTATTATGTGTGTCACAAAATTTTAAATGCACGTCACTAAAATTATTAGTAACATTTAATGGTGTAGCTAATTTGGTGTAGTGACACTTTCAAATGCATGTCGCAAATAATTATTTAATAGTTACACTTTTAAATGTCACTAAAAATTTTAGTGACATGCAATAAAATTTTGTGTCACTCATAATAATTACGTCCAAGTGTAACTATTTGAGAGTTTTGTTGTAGTTGACTTATTTTATTATGAACTTTTTATTTATCTTGAGTTCTTACAGAGACAGATTAATTAGAAATGTATGTGACAGATAGTATGATGGATAAGTGAAAATAGACTAAAACATAAATATATAGAATATAAATAACATAATCAATTTTACGTAGTTCGTGAAACTCGCTACGTACACAGTCAATCACAAAGATTGATAATCCACTAATGTTAATTTTCTCTTTTTAGATTGTCTAAATATCAATAACAATAATAATTCAAATCTAAACATTGTCTTGTGCACGAGTTAATAAATTGTAACATTTACAACTTACAATCAAATATAGTGATTTTATTCATTTTCGGAACTTAACAAAACTAAGCTATCTATAGAAAAAGAATCTAAAATTATTTTATAATAAGGATCAAGACAAATATATAGTTCTACGGGCTCTAGATTTATAGATATAGAATTGGATTTCAAAATATAAAATTTAAGGATAAACTTTAGGATTTCCGAACACCTTTTTTTTTATCGAGAATGGAGACAAGATTTCTGCATAATTTTCGCTTTGGACGATTCCCGATAATAATTAGAGCTGTCAAAATTGGCTCGAAATGGCCCGACTCGATGGGCTTACCCGGCCCACCTGTAATTAGGGCCGAATTGGGCTCAAAAATTAAGAGCTCAAAAAGTTTCGGGCCGAACTAGCCCGGCCCGTTGGCCCGGCGGGCCAATGAGCTTCGGGCCAATTTGACCCACACATACTTTTAATATTATATTAATTTTGTTCATAATATTTAGTATACATTGCTCTCATAATATTATATTTTCAATTGCTCTTATAATATTACTCCCTCCGTCCACGAAAAAGCTTCCTAATTTGTCATTTTAGTCCGTCCACAAAAAAGCTTCCTAATTCAACTTTCCATTTATGGAAAGTGGACCCACCACACTCTCTACACACAACTCAATTTAATATAATACATTAAGTGAGACTCAACATCCACTAACTACACACAATACAATTTAAAACACTATATTAAGTGGGACTCAAACTCCACTAACTACATATCATCATTAAAAGTCAAAGCACTACATAAAAACCCGCACCGGGTCAAACTAGGAAGCATTTTTGTGGACGGAGGGAGTATTATATTTTCAATATCTTATATTTAATCAAATAAAAATATTATGCTAATATTTTTACACCATTTTGAAATATTACTCCATCCGTCTCATTATTAATGAAACGTTGCTTTTAGGCACGGGTATTAAGAAAATGATTTATTATGTAAAATGGTGGAGTCCAATAAAGTAGAGTAGCTTATAAAAGTAAAATGTTTCCGTTTTTGGAAACGAGCCATTATTATTGGGACAACCCAATATAGTAAATGTGTCATAAATAATGGGACGAAGGGAATACATTTTATTTGATTTTATTACAAATTTATTTTTGTAATCTAATTAATACTAAAATAAATTAAAAAACTTACATTAAATATAATGATATACTAAACTTAGATCTTAATGCAATCTTTTATTTATTTTAGAACTTTAGAAAATATAATAGATTAGCATTATATTTTAAATTTATAAAAATATTTTTTTAATTCATGGGCCGATTTGGTCCGTTGGCTTGGTGACCCGTGTTGGGCGGGTATAAGCTTGGATTTCAGCAACCCGATATAATTCCGAACCAGCCCGGCCCAACCCGTTATTTAACTCTAATTCGGTGGGCTGGGCCGGACCAGCCCGACCCGGTCACTTTGACGGCTCTAGTAATAATTATAGAGTAAATAAGCTTAAACAAATATAAATATATTTTGATAAACATCAAAATTAATTTCAAAAATATTCCCCATAAACTATTACTACTTTGAACTAGAAAAGCTGACTTTATTTTTTTATTCGCCTAATTGGTTAATAGAATTGGGACATGTACCGTCAAATTAACAACTTAAAAATGCTAAATGAAAAGGAAAGGTTTAAATAAAACAATAGTAGCATTTGTAGATCTATAAAAACTTTAACAAATTGTTAGTTAGTCTTAAATGATATACAAGTTGATTGAATTAGTTTATTATTCAAATGTCACGTATAGAAAAATTAATACAATTGCGACCAAAAGTCAACTTTTAATATCACAAGTGGAGAATCTAAAGCAAATGGGCATAATAATATTCATTTTTAAATATAATATATAATTTATTATTAGTTTTTTCCCTGTCAGCTTTTAGCAAAAACATAACCTTATCTGTAGATTTTACTATATTATCTTTAGCTACTAGTCACCTTTCCACTTCTTCAATAGTTATATAAGTTAAATACTTCAATCAACATATATATATATCTATTATAAGAAAGTTAAATATCGACGCCCCCATAATTGGTTGTTACATTAATAGAAAATGAAAATTATGAAGAGCTAGATTCTATATTGTAATTAATAAAATGTACAAAGACATATTTTTAAAAAATAATAATAATACTATATAAACACTTCATCGTGGTGATATATCTATTCAGCAGACATCAATTACAGCATCTCTTGTGTTCGTTGAGAGGTATGATTTTCACGCGGTCCCACTTATAGTGACATATTTTGTTTTTTTGTCTCGTTGATATTGACGTATTATTAAATAAATTAATGTTGTTGCGAAATATTTATAAAGATTTTAATTTAGATTCCAAAACCTCTTATGAAAAATGTATTAAGGCCAAAATTGAAATTTGGTCCTTAGTCTTGTTTTAGAACACTTATATGTTAAGTAGTTCAGTTTTGCAGGTATAATCTGAAAAATTTAAGATTAAAGTATCAAGATCAGTACTGAAATTTTAATAATTCAGTTTACAACCAATACTCAAGGACCATTCTACTGAAGTCCAATCCTTAAGTATTGAAGTTGAAGAAATACTGAAGCATGAAGATCTCGTTCTCTGAAACTCTGCACCGAAGTTTAAAGCTGCTAAAAGCTTGTCACTGAGTGATGTACTACTTTCTATAGATATTTCCACTTTTGGAAAAGATCTCAGTAGTTGAAGCAAATCTTGTTACAGACAAAAAAAATGGTAAAAAGGACGACGACTCCAACGGAAAGAATTTCAAATGCTACGGATGAAGCTCTCTCTCACAACGGATATATTCTTGAGAGTGTCCTATAAATACCCCGCTTCTTCAAACGTTTCAAATACCGGTTACCAAGTTTTCTTACGCATTCAAGCTCTCAACTCTCTCAAAGCTTTCAGTCACTCTCAGACTTCAGATCTTAGAAGATTCAAGCTCTATTTGTTATTTCATAGTGTGTTCTTAAGTAGCGATTCATTTATAACCGAAGAATAGCTCTAGCTTAGACTTAGTCTTTTAGCTGGAAGTGATCATAATCCATTGTATTTCAAACCTCCCAAGGTTGATCACTGTAAGACACTCTATTTATGTGGAAACCCTCAACTCACATCGAGACTCGTGGACGTAGAAGTTTTTATCTCCAAACCACGCAAACCAAACAATGTGTCTTTGTTATTTACATTCAGTATTAATTATTCTCTAACGCTATATGCATATACTGAATATTGATTAAGTGCAAACATAAACTATAACATTAAGATTTCTGATAAACGAGTAAGCCTTTAAAATCACCACTTCCGCACTGCGACACTTAAGATATTAGTCCACCAGTCAAACACTAAGTGTAGACTAAAGGATTGCTATCTAAAGTTTATACTGTACTGAGACTACCTCCACTCAGATTTGAGCTACTCACTGAAAATCATTTTAATCTGAAAAGGATTTTAAACTGGTGTATTTCAACACCCCCATACACCATAATACTCGTTTCGGGACCAACAAATATTAGTTTAAATAATTAGTGCGTAATCCTGTTAACTTAATATTTATAATTAATTAAAATGTGAAAATTTGAATTTATAATCAAATATCTAAAATATTTATTATTACAAACTTAAAATCATTTTCATTAAACTATGTGTTCGGAAAAAAAAGTGTCATTATAAGTAGAAGAGAAGAGTTGTAAAGGAATCGAATATTACAATATTCAATTTGATTCGTTATGAATATTCGTACATTCAAATCGAATCAAATATTTGATTTTATTTTTTTAATATATTAACTAATATTATTTAAACATATTAAATTTAAAATTCGATCCGATTCAAAATCTCACTATAAAAAAATTAAATATTATGTTAATTTTTTTTATATACAAAATAAACTTTACATTTAAACAATTATATGTAAATCTATCTATATATATTATATTATATAAATATAAATATTAATATATAAATGTATTATTTATATATTTAATTGAATATTTACGAATATCGAATCGAATATCATAATATATATTCGAATTTGAATCACTAAATATCAAATCGAATCAAAATTATTCTGCGACCCTAAGCATAACGGAGGAAGTATTATTTTACAATAGGAAAAGTTATGGGAATTGAATTCCAACTAAAATAACTACAAAAAAAATGCATGAATATATATTATTATAACTCATATTTAATTTCATTAATAAGTTATATATACCGATAGCGTATGTGTTATTATGAACTGACTGCAGAGACTAGGTCGCTTAGTTTCAACTAGTTTCATAACTACCTTCTATTTTCACTTCTAATCATCATCTTTTAATGAATATAATAATCAAGTTTATATTTTATACACAACAGTTGACTAAACAATCAATTGGGATTGAGCAACACCAGGTTCTACTTTTATTTTTGTACAATTTCGTTTACTTCATATATACATATTAATATATAGATAAATGAGGACCATCATCTATCGTTTCGTTTGTGCAAATATGAATATATTTTTAAAATTTTGATAATTTATATCCTAATTTGCTAACTTCAAATTTTACCGTCACGTATTTGCTATATGTATTAAATCGAAAATCAATCTTGGTGAGGTGATTATCTTTCAGTCCATTTGGTGGACTTAACCGCAAACATATTAATAATTTTAATAGATATTAATCATACGATTTTAATTGCGTTACACGTATTTATTTAATTTTTAATTTTTCACGTATTGGCCTTTCCTTCTCAAGAAAAGCAACTTTTCTTTTTCATTTCTTATTTGGGTTAATCGGTTTGATTTTTAAATGTTCGTAATTAATAGAATCAAAATAAAAAATGTTCGAAATTAATATTATATAATTTTATGATTTGACTTTGTAATCGCGGTTATATAATTTAATTTTTAAATTAAAAATATAAATACACGTCACCTGATTTTACCATCAATTGATTATTATTATTATTATATAGGTATATATATGATATTTGTAATTTATAACGGACTAGCTAATAATTGGCCAATTCCTATTGGTTAAGAACAAGATATCAATTCATGCACGAAACCAATATGTTACAATTGAAACAAAATAAAATTTTACGGAGTACATGATTGTGTGCCGTTTTTGACAGCTTTGTTGTAATTATCCCAATTATATATTGTGAAAAATAATCATGGACCCTAGACATGCACACACACACATATATAGATGTCGCAGTCCCATCATCATTCGGAATTAAACTTCTCAGACATTTCCATCCGCCGCCGCCGTCACCATCGGCCACCACCTCCACCGCCGCCGCCCCAATATGTAATTGGGAGTGGCAATCACACTCACTTGATACAGATGTCTCCTATTCCAAGAGTGTTTTTATATGTACTCGAATTAATTAAATAAATATTGATTGTTGTATATATACTTAATTCAACTTTACCCATTTTCTATTTGTTAATATGACTTTGCAAAAGTACGCCAACTTAATACTTATTGCATTTCCACATTTCCCAATCCAAGATCCCTCATTTATTTATAATTATGAGTTTTTATTGTTTCTTATATATATAGTACAATTCACTCCATCCACTTTAACAACTTTCGGTAGCCAAAACTCGTTGTTGATCAGATCTATTCATTTTATTTAATGAATGCTTCTTAAAAGAGGTTGACGCAACTTTAATTTTGAAACCCTATCCTTCAAGGATGATGAATTTATGTATTTGGAAAGAATATATAATGGCAGTAATTCAACATTTCAACTTCACTCTTGAAAGCTTAGAGTGAGTGGGATCTTATCCAAGTATTTTCCAAACATATTCCTCTCCATCCATCCGTTATAATATGCATGACACTTTTTTATGGCATCATTATTAAGAAAAATATTTAAAACATTGTAAATGTTATAAAAGTGGTAAGGTGCACTTTTTTTAAAATGTTAATTTTTTATATTTTTGAATTGTATCAACTTTAGGAAAACAACTCATAAGAGCATCTGCAGCGCAAGAAGCTCGGGAGTCTCGGGCATCCCCTCGGGCAGCGGGCTCCGGAGACCGCGAAGGGAGGCCGCCGCTGTGGAGGAGAGACTCGGGAGATCGGCCTCTAGGGTGGGAGACAGCCTCGCGGCTCGGTAGGCTCGACAGTTTTCACCGCTGCTGCGGGAGTGGGACTTCGGAGTCCCATCCTTTTTTTATTTTTGCTTTTTTTAAAAATAATTTTAATACATAAATTCATTTATAAATACCCTATTTCAATCTCATATTTTCACACATCTTTTAATTTTTATTTTCGTTTTTTATTAATGTATTTAAATTAAATTTTAAAATAAAGATTAAAATTAAAATTTAATTACATATTTATTAATTTAAATTAATAAATTTAATTCATAACAAATATCCAAAATAAAAAAAATACATACATCATAAAAAACAAAAACAAAATAGAGAGCCTCCGGAGTCCATGCGTGAGAGCCTCCCATTGTTACCTACCAACACAACCTCTCTAAAATTCGTGGACCCCACACAAAAAGTTTTATGTATTTACGGAAATGCCACCGAGTCCCATAAATGAGATCCCTTGTTGGGAATGCTCTAAGGAAAGTATATCATATTTAGTAGTAGTAATTATTACAAAAGGAACTCTCATTGTAAAAGTTAAGTATAACTTCATCCTCTCTAGGCGTATTCTATTTTTGAATGTTATCTTAAAAGAAAGACATTTTTTAAAATAAAAATAAAATAAAAATAATAATAAGTGGTAAGTAATAATAAATGTGTTTACAATCGAAGAGTGGGGACCACTAAAAATCCAGCCTCTATTTCCATGCAAGTTATAAGTTATAGGACCACTAGGAAGGATGGGGTGTAGCCTCATTCAATGGGAGCTCCCATTTTTAGCCTCATACAATTTATTATTTCCATTAACAACTCAGCATATGCGTATATTGTTGGGGCCACAATTAATTATATTTCATTTCCAATGGATAGAAACCACCATAAATGCAACAAGTACCAATCTAGAAGATCAAATTGCAAAGGCAGTCGACCATTGTAATAAAAAGATCAAACTGTGATTTAAAAAATTGGATTACATTAACATTAGACCTATTGCCTTGGGCATTAACCTCACTACCACTAGGCCAACACACGCACGCCAGATCAAACTGTGATTTGTAGATAAGAAGATTTCCTAGTATATTATAAATGAACTCTTGTATACATTACACCGTAACCCTCTACGTTTACTTTTACATCTAGTTAAGGGAAATCTATACAGGTTCCATTCATCAACAATCAAAAATAGAGAATAATTCAATTTCAAATATACCACTATTGCTCAAAACAGGAGCAAACATAGTATCATGCAACAGAAAAAGAAGAAACATACTCTGCTTAGTGATCTATCATTCTGCATCATATGCCTTCGCAGCCTAGGCGAGCTGTTCCCTGCCAAATGGTATGAATCGGGGTATGAGTACAGCGTCGTCTCCGAATTCCCAAATATTCTCGCATATACCATTTCTCCGAACATCCCAATCATCGGATCCGCCAAATGTGGGGACCCACTGTGCGCTAATGTAGGCGGGGCCGTGTACCCGCGGTAATCATGTCGAGGGGATGGTGGCGCCGGCGCCGTGTAGCCTCTCCCGTGGACTTGCTCGAACGGATGAGAGTAGTTGCTCGATGCATTCGGTAGGATCAAGTTGGTCCGGCATCTGGGACTCGACGGTCTCTGCGGTATGGGTCGGGATAGCTCGTCTTTTGAGACATCGGTGGTCTGGCCACGGCCATAGAGGGGGATCAAGGTTTTCTCCGACACCTCGCTCTTGCAAACAGGACACTGGGGTTTCTGGTGGTCGAGGTTCTCCGTGGAGGCATGTTGGAAGCTAATCCATCGATATATGCAAGGCCAGCAGTAGAGATGGCCACAGAATGTAACGACGGGGTCTTGCACGAGGTCTAGGCAGATGTTGCAGTCGAAGCCAACGGAGGGATTGGCTTCGGATTCGTCGAGTGCAGAGCTCAAAGATTTGAGATTTTGACACGAGGCTCTGTTGTTTCTTGCTGCTCCTCGGAGATACTGCTCCATTTAGACAATGTCTGCATACATGAAAGATGAAACTAGTTAGTCACCATAGGTTTCAAATAAATCAAGTCCATTATGTCATCATCAAAGAAAAATTACTAAAACCAAAAGCCATTGTATTTCAATAATAAGATTAGGTGGGGTGTTGTTGGAGAACTATTTCTTTTCTAACATGAAAGAAAACCATAGGCCTAAAGACATTATCAATCATCAATAAATTGGTTCCCAACCACTCACCTACCTTTCTTGAAAATTAAATAAGTGAAGATCAAGAAAGCAACGCATAATAATTCCTAGAAATATCAAAACAGCAGAATCATGTGCAGAACAGAAACATACATATCAATTTGGTGAAAATAAGGATTGAATTAAGGAGAGACAGCCAATGAGAAGCAAAGCATATCTACAGATATAAGGGAATGCTATGACATATGAAAGATATAATTTGATATCAAGCAAGGTGGAGAGATGGAGTATGTTTGCAAAAATCAATGCTTTTTGAATTAGGCCTTACTCTCCCATCACCAATCACAATAGTCCCACAAAATGATTTTTCACATAAAGGGAAATACATTCATATTATGTAATCGCAAGAATCAAGATTCAAGATTGGTGATAGAATTACAAGGCAAAGGATGACATTCAGCAAATCTCAAGAGGAAGTGGACCAACCCTCAAACAACTTGAAAATCAAATTCACAGGAATGAGAATAAAAAAATCACAAGGGAAGATCAGTACATTCACTATTACTTGATTCGTCCCCATTGCAGGACTCTTGAAATTCAAACCTTAATATTAAATTCTGAAATATGATCTAAGGTCAGAAAACAAGAGGCTGCAGCCAAATCCCAGCCAGAAACAACAGGCTCCATTTCACTTCCCAAGATTATTTTTTTATATACTACCTTTTCCCCCAAAAAGCTCCTAGAAAACAAACCCTCCTCACAGAGCATCAAAAATCATATCTTTAAATCGAAAAACTAGTTCTCCCCAAAACCCACAAGAAGAAAACGCAAAATCAGACAAAAAATAAACACACAGAGACTAAAGAACAGTTGAAGAAGAAGAAAGCGAGGAAACGTACCAAATGCGAATAAGGGGCTTCTCAAAACGTTCAAAACAGGCGATTGCAACCAGTCCCTCTAAAAATAAGGCAACAAAAACTCGCAGCTTATTTTGAGGAAAAAAGCAGAGGAAAGAGAGAAGCTTTTTCTTTAAGAGCTACAAAGAAGAAAAAGGGAAATGGAGAGAGAATGTGTGTAGAAGCAAAAGGGATAGCGTGAATATGGCTAAGATGAGGGAGGCCTACTAGCTTTTGCTCTCTTTATATAAGCATATACTGCTCCTATACAAGATAGTTGTATGATGGAGACAAAAAATGAATTATTAAAATGTATAGATACATAGTAAGGAGATTGTATGTATATATATGCGTGGAGGTGACGTCGGTGTGTAACTGCGAGTGCCGTTTGTGGATAAACATATGCTTAGTCTGCAATGCACGGTGACGCCGCACTCCTCATGGCTTTCCCCACCACCGCTGACGTGGCTACAAACGGCGCGTGGTGCCCACCCTCCCCCATATCTAGATTTCACTTCTATAATTGGTTATCTGGTCAACTCGGTAACTCGACTTGAAAATAGGAGTTGCATATTATATACTACTCATATTTTGTATAATAAAAATAATTCACATAAATTAATATAAATATTATAAATGAATTCATTTTAACAGATTATTGCTATTTTTGTGCCAAATGAAAATAGGATAAATTTATTGAGGCAGTCCGATAAAAAAATGCACTTACATTATTGGCACAAATTGGTATAATAATTTTGAAATTGTTAACCTGTAAAATTTTATTTTTAAATGTTAAACAAATAATATTAATCATATTTTATATATAATTACAATAATCATATTCAGTTTTATGACATATATTCTTCTTATCCTGTATATTATAAGTTGAATTGTATGTCATTAAATATAATTATTATGATATATTCTTATTTCCATATTAATCATGTATCCGATTATTTTGGTAAGAAATAAAATAGAAAAATAATTCTTAAAAAATAAAATAATGAGATATTTGTGAATATATCTAATCAGCAAGGAAGTCATGACCCTTGTTACATTTATAATTAATTATAATATTCAATATTTATTTTACGCTAAGACAAATTTAATAGTTAATAAATTAATTTCTCCACGGAACCTGCATAAAAATGACTAAAAAAACAATTTTTGTGGATTGAAAGAAAAGGTTTGGTAGATGGATCCGTTTTACCTTCAAATAAGGTAAAAAAACATTCCATTTTTCTATTAAAAAAAATCATCAGATATTTTAAATAAATTATTCTTACTTTTTCTAAATCTAATATTTAATAACATATAAATTAAATTGAACACATTCGGGGCATGAGAAGATAAAAATGTTTCACCATTGATTATAGTAAAGTAAAAATTCGCTCATCATTGTTATCAGATTTAATTTAATCGTTTTATTGTTAATTATCTAAAATTTATCATCCCAATTCTTCAATCTTATATGTAAATACTTTGAATCTATATAGTATTTTCACAATATGTGTATATATTATTTTTATATTAAACTATATATATATACCTTTTGATTTGTTAAATTTTATTTTGTAATATTCGTGTTTCTGATAGTATTACTATACGAGTTTAAGGGGAGAGAAAATTCAAAATTCAGAGATTAATATACGAACTGCAACAAAAATAGATAGTAAATTATAAAATCACATTTTATTAATAAAATTATATATATATATATATATATATAATACCAAATTGAGAAAAATATAAATGAAAATACTAACACAAGATATGCTAGATACACTCAACTAAATAATATAAATACTCTTAAATTTCTCGTTAATGTACTCCGTAAAACCTGCATTAAAATCTAAAATAAACTTCTCCTTATATAGTGTAACGTATAGCTTGGGCTCTAAACTTTATCTGCATCCACTAATGTAGTGGACTGCAAACTACCTCCCTTTGTTTTGACCCATGTAACACGTTCAAGTATATCTCATATTTTTCTCAGACTCCATGAGACTTGGTCTTCACATACTTCAAGAATTATAGCAAAGTAGTTGTACATATGTCAACACATTTTTCACAAGTCATTCAAGCAGGTTGAGTTCATCAAGTCATCTAGGCAGCGCGTCTCCATCAAGTCGATCAAGTAAATCATTAACACAGGTCATCTCCACGTTCTGCTTCCATATTAGCTCACTCGTCAATCTATTTACCAGCTCGCTCGTCAATATGCTTATCAGCTCACTCGTCAGGTCACTTGTCAGGTCGTTCGTCAGCTTGCCCATCAAGTCACTTATGTCACTCGTCAAGTCTCTCATCATGTTACTTTTGGTAACCTGGCTTGAAGGTATATGACATGACTTGAAGGTCCAGTCTGTTAGCCTAATGAGCTGAGTTGAAGGTCTACGTGTTGGGTATCGATCTGCATCTTGTCTCGATCTGCACTTTAGCCTCGATCTGCATTTTCGTTTCGATCTACATCTAACCACGATCTATTCTTTCCTCGATATATATCTACGACATCGATCTTAATCTCTCCATATCTTCATACCATGTCAATTGATGATTTGATTCACCTTAACGTGAAAGATAAAAATAAAGTAAATGAACTCAGTTCCAGTAGAATATATATATATAAGGTGGTGTTTACTTTGGAGTCGTTTGGTTCGATGGATAAGATTGATAATATTATCTTCATTAAATCTCTACTTTTCTATCCATAATCCTTCACTTTTTACTTTTCCTTATGAATTTAATCCCTTCTTATACCTTCTTAATCACTCAAATGAGGACATAAGAAGGGATTAAATTCATAAGTTGAGGTAAAAAGTGAAGGATTATGGATAAAAAAGTTGAAATTTAATGAAAATAATCATATCAATCATATTCATCGAACCAAACGACTCCTTCGACTGATAAGTTAGATTGATAAAATGTGTGATTGATTATTTGAAGGATATGATAGTTAAATTAGTTTAAAATTGAGTAATTCATCATTTATACTTCAATTTTCGTTACTATATAATAACGAAATTTTCGTTTTTAAAATATTTTCTTCAATTTTAGTAACGGAATTATAATGGAAAATTCTGTTACTAAATTTTAATAACAGAGTATTCCGTCACCAATTCCATTACTAAAAATTGAATAACAATTCTATTGTTAATCCGTTAAAATTTAGAAACGAAAATTTTTTCCGTCCCTATTTTGTTACTATAAAATGCATTTTTTCTAGTGCATGAAAATGTAGTTTGAAATTAGGAACATAATAAATTATCTTTATAATCAATTTTAAAATGATTAAGAGTATGGAAAATTTAAATAAATTTGGTTGAAATATAACAAAATAATCAAACAATTTCGCCTCCAAAAATTAATTATATATATGTATATATATGATATATAATAAAATTAAAATTTTATTTAATCATAATACCCCACCAATTTTTCGACCCATATACACGAAAATTTTTGACGTGGTAATGCCACATAAATATTTGAACTACTAAAATTTTCATTCGTTGTTGTTTTTATTTTATATAAAATAAATATTAAACCATACACTACAAAAAATGCATTATATAGCAACGGAATAGTGACGGAAAAATTTTCCGTTTCTAAATTTTAACGGATCGACAATGGAATTGTTACGGAATTTTTGTAAAATTTTAGTAACGGAATTAATGACGGAATTATCCGTTATTAAAAATTTAGTAACAGAATTTTTCGTTACTAAAATAGAAGAAACCATTCTAGAAACGAAAATTCTGTTACAATTCCGTTGTTATATATAGTAACGGAATACATTACGTTGTTAAATTTTCTAGCAACCATCGATATTACTACGGATAAATCCGTTACAAATCTGTTACTAAAACGTTTAGTAACGGAATTTCTTGTTTTAGTAACGGAAAAATTCCGTTGCTAAAATAATTTTTTTATAGTGATATATAATTAATAAATTATAATCAGAAAGTAAAAATTAATAAAATTTTATAAAAAAATTATTATTTATTTACATAGCATGTTACATCAATCCTTCTCAATAATAATGAAGCCATGTGCGAATTACAAAACTAGGTTATTAAATTCTGTCAAAATGTTACTAAAAAATAATAATATGTTACAATCACTACAACAAAATTCTTAGATAATGATATTTATGTGTAACTATTATGAGTATCACAAAATTTTAAATGTAAATTATTAAAATTATTAATGACATTTAATGGTGTAGCTAATTTTGTTTAGTGACACTAGGGGTGAGCATTCGGATTTCGGTTCGGATTTTGGCCCGATCCGAACCAATCCGAAAATCCGAATTTAAGCCAAAATCCGATCCGATCCGAATCCGAAAATCCGAAAATCCGAATCCGAAAATTTTATACTTTTGTCCGATCCGATCCGAAAAATCCGAAATCTCAAAAAAAATTCAAAAACTGAAAATCCGAACATAAAATCCGAAAATCTAGAATAATTTTTTTAACACCTAAAAATCCGAATATTAACAAAAATGAAGCAACTTAATCGATCAAACAAGCACAATTCCACAAAGTTATATAGCAACATAATTATCAAATTATAAGTTCCAACTATTCATTACAATCAATATATTTAATAATAAGAATA
>JAPKLX010000019.1:2364810-2400627 GCA_026898415.1 Leonotis leonurus | reverse complement strand
AACTATTCATTACAATCAATATATTTAATAATAAGAATATATATATTAGTAGGGTTAGAAAATTTTAAGTAATTGTTATATTATTATAATTAATAATAAGAATATATATATATATATGAATATATTTCGGATTTCGGATTAATTCGGATTTAAATTTATCCGATCCGATCCGATCCGAAAATCCGAAATTCTCGGAAAAACCGATCCGATCCGATCCGTAGATCCGAAAAATCCGAACCAAATTAGAAATTTCGGTTTGGTTCGGTTCGGATATTCGGATTTCGGGTATTTTGCTCACCCCTAAGTGACACGCTCAATTACATGTCACAAATTATTATTCAATAATTACACGTTTAAATATCATTAAAAATTTTAGTGACATGCATTTAAAACTTTTGACACGTATAATAATTACACACAAGTATTTTTTGTTGTAGTGGATAATATCTTACACGAATATAAAACCAAAAAATAGTTTTAATCTTCTATTTTAAAAGATATATCCTTCTAGCATTCTTTAAAGAGATGGGTGAATTTTTTAAAAAAAAATAAAAATAAAAATAGTTGAACCTATAATAATTCTATAAAATATCATGATATAACATTTTACAATTTTACCATAACATAATACTAGTAGATATTATGGTATGA
The DNA here is from genome assembly GCA_026898415.1 of Leonotis leonurus. Taxonomy (NCBI): domain Eukaryota; kingdom Viridiplantae; phylum Streptophyta; class Magnoliopsida; order Lamiales; family Lamiaceae; genus Leonotis; species Leonotis leonurus. Next base: position 2,399,976 of record JAPKLX010000019.1, on the reverse strand, counting down.
TATTTCATGCGTAGATTTAATTTGGGAATGGATTAGTCATTGACTTGATTATCAATAGGTAATGACTTAAAATTAATTAATCGGATTAGCGTGCTACCATATAATTCATGCAATTTAAAGCGTTTTAATTAGACTTTAAAGAGTATTCAATAATATGTGCATGTACAGTACAGCAGTACAAATCTATCAAGATTGCGCGACAATATACTGGTTATAATACTCGCTCCGTTTTATATAAAGATGCATCATTTGACCCGATACAAATTTTAATAAAATGTAATTGAATTGAGTAGTAAAAGTGTTATTAAGTATTAAAATATATTTTATTTAAAAGGTAGTGGAGATTGAAACGTACAAAAAGTGTTATTAAATGTTAAAATATACTCCATCTTTCCCTTTCCCATAATCTCATTTGGCTTTTCACACATATTAAAAAATGTATTTAATACATTATGAAAAATATAATTTATATAAAATAGAGTCTTTATTTATTAGTTTAAATTTCTTTTACATAAACATTAAATAAGATTATTTTAGTAAAAAAAAAGATTTTAATGTTGTTCATATTGATATTTAGGACTATAATTTGGGATACGAAAAAGGAAAGATGGACTAGTGAGGTGGACGTATGAGTAATTGATTTGAATGGTAGTGGAGATTGAGGCCCATAAAAAAGTGTGATGAATATCCACAAAATTATATTAGTGTCATTGCTTTATGCAGTTACATGCATATATTTTTAAGACGTTTTATTTAAAATCGAATTTAAACATTTTCGGTGTAATGTTATACCTCATTCGTCCAACTAAGTTTGACATCTCTTTTTTCGGCATAGCTATTAAAGAGACTGTAAAAGTTATAACATGGTAGAAATCACATTTTTTATGTTTTTGGAGTGTGCCATTTTTAATTCAACATTCCAATAAGAAAAGTGTGACAAATTTAGTGAAACGGATGAAATATTATACTCGTCTGTTCTTATTTTATAAAGGGGATATTCTCTCAAAAGCAAAAAAGGAAGGAGGATTTTGAATATGTGCATGTATTGTTGTGGGATGTATGTATTGACTTATTCAATCGTAATTTGTCAAAATTGAAAAATAACTGAATCATAATGAGTGGTGGTTTCAATTATGGGTTTAAAATTTTTGAAAAGTGAACTGTCACTTAACATTCAAAAAAAATTATACCTATAATTTTATTTTATTTTTCGTATTATATAAAATTATTATTTATAATTCATAAATTTATATTTTTAACATAACAATTAAATTTAATTTTAATTAACACAAGTATATCTATTTTCATTATAATCATTTCTTTCTAAAGGAATTCTTCTTCCAAAGTATAATTGGTAGTTTGAAATGAACATCTCTCTCTAAATATGTGGCCATTAGCATTGATATAAGTTGATAATCCTACTATTTAAATAAATGTTTATCGATTCTCCCCCAAAATTTTCTCCTAATTATGATATTAAAAGAATATATTATATTACGGTAGCTCCTAAATTTTTAAACTTTTGGTCGGTTTTGATATTAATTCTGGACATAATATCCGGTCACTTACTTACATAACAATTTTCTGTGGGTAATAATTATATTCTAAATTATAATATTGTTTAGTTAAATAAATAAATGACAGTATTTGATTAATTGCACCGTCACTATTCACAATATCGAAACATTGAATGTTCACAATAACAAGACAACCTTATTTTATGGGTAAATCAATCTCGTAGTTAAAATTAGAATCAATCGAAACACTATATATTTATGCATAATCAGAATTTAGTAAAAGTAAAAATATGCAATTTTCTAACACCAAACTCCCATTAATGCTTTGTACCATTGATTAATTAAGTTTTTAGGGCAGACTCTAGTCTAGCCATAAATTAATAACCCCTCCTTTTAAGAAACCTAATAACTATTCATACCTATTCCCTACCAATTCAACAACTCTGAATTTGACATTAGACTGTTTATCATATATATATATATAGGAGGGAGTTCAAATAAAAAGGAATATTAAGGTATAAAATAGGAAATCATCTCAGCTTTAGATTTTCATGATCGGACGGTTGAGATCTTGACCGAGTTATGCATTGCATTTTAACTATTAAATGCATTGTGAAAATGTAATTGAGTTATGCATTGCATTTAACTATTAAATGCATTGTATTTAACTATTAAATGCATTGTATTTTGAACGCATAACCGCCCATTTCAAATTTTACCAAAATAACCTTATGCATTGTTATACTACAATGCACATGCGTTTTTTGTTTTAATCATGGCCGTCGGATTGTGTTGATCTAATGGCTCAGATCATTTTCTATTTTATACTTTAATGTCCCTTTTTATTTGAACCACTCCATATATATATATATATGGTTACAAACTCTTTAACACAAAGTCGAAATAATATATTAAAATTCACGGCTGATCAAACAGTAAAAAAATTTAGTGAGCAGAAGAAGTATATATTGAGATGATCCGATTTCATCAGATAATAGACATATAAATTATACATGATATATGGAGTATTATTCAAATCTCAAACAATTTAAGAAGATTAAATCATCTACCCTAGCTAGATTATATTACAAGAGACATTTAATTTTCTTGAAGTATTTTAATTTGACCTGACATTTATAGAATATTAATTGGTAAACATTATAATTGGTTAAACTAATTTTCAAGTATATAAATGTGTTGGTACGTGAATATAAGTTTTTTCAATATCCCACATATATTGTAAATTAAAAAAGATATTACCAGTTTAATCATCCTGAATTAGGGGCGGGGAAGGGGTTGTGGACATGTGGTAGAGTCGAATGTGGTGTTGCATTTATATATATAAACTAACAATAATGTGAACATTGCATCGTATACAACAATGGTGCAAAATTGTTATAGAAATTGAATTTTGTTGTTACCAAAAATCGTGGTGCAGTTAATATTTTGTAACATAGATGAATTAGTATTCCCTTATTTATTATTTATGGTATATTATCACTTAATTAAATAACTTAAAGATGTACTATACGAATTATTTATCATTAATCATTTATTTTAATGACTCGAGAATTATGATGTTTACTAAAGATTAATTTTCAATTAAAAGAAACTTTTATATCTCTATAATAATAGAAAATATTTATTTAAATTTAATTAATCTCCATTAGTTATAAATAAATATAATGTTTAAATTATTTATTATTTCTCATTTCTCGTAAATAATTTATTTCCCATAACAACATAACTCTAACACGAATAATACTAACAATTCGAAGATAATTTCTTCCTTACTTTCTCACAGTGTGGATTAGGAGTTATTTATGATTAACTAGAGTTTAATAATTCTCAATTACAATATATTAATTCTCAATTAAAATTCATTAATCTTCTAAGATCATGGCTTATTAATTTTCAGTAAGGATTTATTAAATTTTAATTAAAATTAAAGACAAAAATGTACAACAAAATGTGGAGGTTAACTAGATTGTGCAAGTGCAGTTCTACTTTGATGATAGGATAGGACATTAGTACTGCACCCACTTTTTAATGAAGTGAGAGAGAATATAAAAGAAGTAGTACTACTATACATTTAGGGTCCGTTTGGTAGGGCTGGAAATGTAAGTTAGCAATGGTAACCAATGTTTATTTGTATTTGGTATCCAATTTTATTTTACATTCCAGCCCGTTAGTAAGTAGAAGCCCGCTACAAAATCACTGTTACAATCTGCTACTGTGCCTCTACTTTTAGGTTAGTTTATTTTTAACTGGACCTTTTATGCAACTTTCATTTAAGGTAAATTACTTATATGCCCTCAATGTATAAATTCAATTCTTCAGCAAAGAGTCTTCTTCTTTTTCAGCAAATAGTCTTCTTCTCTATCTTCTCTAAATCTATCGTTGGTGCAAAAACTCAAAATGGTGAAAAGTTCGGATGAGTCGTACGGTTAATTATCCTTTCTATCTTTTCTGAATCTAGCGGTGTTGTTTTTGTGAGATATTTGCTTCTAATTTCGAGCAAATTGCCTGCAAAGAAGGAATAGGTAAATTTTTAACCCTAGTTTTTGAAATAATGTTGAATTGATTTAATAACACATATTTTTTTTCTAGAAACCTTCATAATGATTTAATATTTGATTTAATTTGAGCCGATACAGTTGCTTTCATGTGGTTAATTTTTTTTCATTTGGATGAATGGTGAATTAAATAGTGCACATGATTTGGGTGGTATTCATCTGTGTTGGTGGAAGAATGTTGTAGGCTTTGGTAATGAAAGAGTTTGATTTTAAGATTGTGTGCTGAACTTATTATTTGAGGCAATGTTGTAGTAATATTTATGTTGCTGATAATTTATTTTTTGTAGTGGGTGCATAAGAAATTATTGTGTGGATTATGAATTCGTCAGTGGAAGGTTTTATGAGCATGTTTCATGTATTATCGTAATTGTTGTTTATTCTGTAATTTCAGCACAAAATGTTAAAATTATATTGTCCGTATTTGATTAACAGGTGTGCTTTATAAGTACTGTCATAATGTCATCTCGACGATCTATTCGTGCAACCATTGCCATAGAAATAGCAGAAATATTGAATGAATTCATCTATAACATTACAGTTGTAATAGATACTATAATTAGGTTGAGAAGTCGAAAAAGAAAGCTAATGTATGCGAGTAGTAGTTACACCATGATCTCTAGAATGCCAGATCAAGTAAAATACTTGAATAGGATGGTGAATACGAATGACGTGGACTGTTTTCGAAATCTTCGAATGGATCGCAATGCATTTGGAAAATTGTGTTCAATTCTTAGACAAGCTGGAGATTTACACGATGGGAAATATGTTAGTGTAGAGGAGCAGGTAGCAATATTCTTAGGAATTCTTGCACACCATAAAAAAAAATTTATTGTTGGATTTGACTTCAAGAGATCGGGTCAAACGGTATCCGCCTATGTTCATTTAGTTTTAAAGGCTTTACTCAAACTTCATGGAACTTTCTTAGTCACGGCAATACAAGTTGATGATGATTGTAATGACCCACGGTGGAAGTGGTTCAAGGTATAAGATATTTATTCTAATTTTATGAAAATTTTCATTTTTCTTCACGAAAAATGGCTGAAATATTCTGCGTGTTTGTAAATTGTGCTTTATTATAGGGCTGCCTAGGTGCATTAGACGGCACCTATATCAATGTGATTCCTCCGACCAACGATAAACCACGTTATAGAAACAGGAAGGGTGAAATATCGACGAATACACTTGCGGTTTGTGATAGAAATATGAGTTTTTCTTATGTTTTAGCTGGTTGGGAGGGATCTGCTGCAGATGGTAGAGTTTTAAGAGACGCACTTAATCGGAAATATGGTCTTAAGGTTCCAAAGGGTACGTATTTCATAACACTTAAAAAAACTGAATTCATTTAAGATTATAATAATTTAGTTAAATAAGAATGTTCTTTAATTATTTAATATATATGTTTTTTAACAAATAGGAACATATTACTTGTGTGATAATGGATATGCGAACAGCGAGGGATTTTTGACCCCATATAAGGGAGTTCGATATCACCTTAAAGAGTGGGGTCCACAAAGTGGTAAACCAAAGAATGCACAGGAGTTGTTTAATCTACGACATACAAAGGCGAGGAATGTTATAGAGAGGTCATTTGGTGTAATGAAGAAACGTTGGGCTATTCTACGAAGTGCATCATATTATCCTATTCGAGTCCAAAATAGAATTATCATGACATGTTTTCTGCTTCATAACTTTATTCGTAAGGAGATGCCTAATGATCCAATCGAGCAGGAGACAATATCTGAAGTGGTTGACGGTGAAGAACCTGATGTCTTGGAAGAATTTGTGGATGGAATTGAACCAACTAATATTTGGAATCAAAAGAGAGATGATTTGGCGAATAGTATGTGGCAAGCAAGAATGTAAACACGCTAGAATTTTATGTATTAACTTTGTAGTAAACAATTAATTATCATGTCTTGTTGATTCGTTTTTTTACTTTCATAAACGTATTCAGTAGCTTTGTATGTTACTTGGGATGTGTAATTTGTTTTTTTATATTCTAAAAGTCATTTAGTAACTTGAATGTTTAATAAATCTATGACCTAATTAATGTATGTTGCTTGAATTTTGATTTTACAGCAAAAATATTCTTTTACAGGAATTATTGACCGTAACGAAATAAGATCTGACTCTATTCCTAATTGCCGATGTGGTAATGGTAAGATGATTCTTAGACTTGCCGGACAGAAAGCACGACACCCCGGTAGGTATTTCTATGTATGCCCAAACGGTGATCGTCATAAGGGTCACTTCATATGGTGTGATGAATTTCATATGAGAGGTCCACATAATGATGTTCCTGAGTATGTAGTGAATCAGACATATAAAGGAAAGCAGCATGCCGTGGCTGATGCTTCGTTCTCAAGTGAAACAAAATTATATAGTGAATCAAAGAAGGAGATTAACAAAGCGAAAAAGATTGAAGTAAACATTCAGAACATTGCAATAATGAATATTGCATTTGTGTTCCAAGCTGTAGTATTTATAATATTAGGATTTATAATTGGGAAATTAGTATGATAATGTAATTATGTGACTCACAAAATGAATGTGAGTGTAGGGTATGAATTATAATGTTTGCATGCTTCTTGAAACAATAGCAGGTTGTTATTGGCCTTATTAGCTGTCTATCTATTATTTTTGGGAACATTGGTCTGTGAAACTTAACATGCCATTGTATGTATAGTCGATATTAATGTCAGAAAAAGAAAGTTACTATTGTGAATGTGAACATTGCTAATTGAAATTCATGATACACGACAATTTTGAGGTCAAAAATTGGGCAACACTTTAAAATGACATTTGCTTATCAACTTTAAAAATTTCCTTTATATAAACCCAGTACGCAACAAAACATTGATACACTTGAACAAAATGCCTAAAGGAACAATCAAACCCCAATCCCATTTTTTCTACGAAAATGGTTGGACGGCGGATATGGACGGCGGATATGGACGTCGTAGTCTTAGACACTATTTTAACTTATAAAAATTTGATGTCTTGGCCCGACGAATATATACCGCCTGCTGCTTTAGATGCTACAACTCGCATTCTAAACAAATCACACGGTTTTGGCTTAACAAATTCTTCGCTAGTCAATCGATTAGCTTTTCTTAGGAAACGATACAAAAGTTTCAAGAAGACTTCCAATACCAAAGATTTTCACTGGGATAGGGATGCAAATGAGCTTCATGCTCCTGATTCGACATGGAAAAAGATTTTTCGGGTAAGAAAAATATATTTTTAATACTGTTTATCGTTGATAGGTATACGAGCACTAATGTTTACATTTATGTTACTAATCTATAGCGAGATCCTTTTACCGAGTGTTACTATATGAAAGGCGAGCCGGAGTGGAGAAATTTATGTAACGTTTGGGGAATGAATGATGTGAAAAAAGAGTCATCCCAATCTATTATCATTATAAGTGATTCGACACATGACGTGGGAAAAACTCATATATTGGATGTTGTCGACAATAGTGAAGATGAGGATGAGGTAGTTTCACCAATTGCTAAACCAATGCGCCGACGTCTTTTCACCGGTAACAATTCTGCGGCAGATGAGTTCTCAACGAACAACGTGGCAGATGAAATTAATTTCGCATATTCTCATTATCCACCTCATAAGTCAAATCATGGAGGTAATAGCTCATGTGCATCATCATCTCCGTGGAAATCACAATGAATTAATGAAAGTGGTCTACTTTGCATAATGGGTTCTAAATCCCACTGTATCTATTGTATTTGATTTCATATGCATGTTATCTACCTTTTTAGCATGTATTTTTTATTTCTATCGTCAGTTGTAATATGTATGTTTGCATATGAATTAATGAGTGTTTCTTTTGTTATACTTTGATTACACCTCAAAAATAAAATAAAGAATAATTGATTAGTTATCATTTTACAAGGAAGTTCTCTTTAATGAAAATTGTGCATTATGTCATGCAAAAATAAGAGTAATATTGATAGAATTAGTCTACATACATTAATCCAAGTCAATATACAATAAGCACAATCCTTAACAAAACATACAGTACCAAAATATTATCAAAATATCCTCCAGCCTAACAGAGTTAACATTACCATCTAATCATATAACAAAACAGAGTACTAATTTTTAGTTATTACCATATAATCATATAACAAAATAGAGTACTAATCTTTAGTCATTCCCAACTTCATTTCCACGATTCTTAAGAAGTCGTTGAACATACATTGCACGTGCTTCACCTCGGAGTCCCATGAATATCTCCAGCTCATATTTGGTCTTACCTAGAATCTCACAGACATCAAATTTTTCTTCGACTGATAAATCGGGTATGCTACCTAGGTTGTCAAATGCCTCCTGCTGCGCTACACCGAGATCATACTCGTATCCAATTCTCTTTGCCAAATCTGCAAGTGTTGCATCAGTTTTTTCACCTATCTTAGATAATACGTTATATAATCCATGCATATCATCATCAACTGCCTTTGGTTTTTTTCCTTTCTTTTGGCGAGATGTGGCTGCGTCTTTTTTCACCTGAGAAACACTCTCGCCCTCATCTTCAAGACCATTAATATCATCGATACTGATGTTAACACCGGCCGAATTAATTCCATATTCATCCAAGTCTTCTTCTCTCGCTGCATTCACAGCTTCCATGTAATCTTCGACAATTTCACCATTAGCTCGATCTTTTCCAAAAATTTCCTTCCACTCTTCATAATATGGCCACGACTTATAACGCATCAACCTCGCATTGCTATCAAGCTAAAAAAACCCATAATAAAGTGCATTATTAACCGAAGTATTTCAATCCATAAATATAATCTATTAAAAAATCAATTCACTACTTCAATAGATAACTGAAAATTGATCATAACATTACAGTTCATCTAATTTACCTTTACTATTTGATCCCACTGCTCATCCTCAACATCAATTGTGTGATTCCCCTTCAAGTTAAAACCAATTCCACTGCGATTCAAAATCTGACTTAACGAGTAGTAATTTTTTTTCCAACTACCTAATCTCGAATTGATATGCGGAGATCCTTTCAAATCAGTCGTAGGAAAAGTCTTCTTCATCATTTCCTCCAGCTTTGTTAAATATCCTGCGCGAAATCCATTATCAGATTTCCAACCTTGAGCTATCAATTCTTTCATTCCAGCAATTAGAACTGCCTCTTCAGTTTGAGACCAACTTCGCCTATGACGATCTGTTTTTTTAAATCCCCGAGAAGTAAAACCACTACTTCCTGTTTCAATACCTACATTCAATTAATCTTATGTTAAATTTCAATTAAACAATCTCAAAAAATATTGCATAACTGACTTACCATCCTGCGTGAAACTCATTGCATTCCAAATTGATCACTGTAACAATGACACTTTTCAAACATTAAAAACTAAAATGAATACAACCATTAAAAAATAAACAAATTGCTAAAATGAATAAACCTATTAAAAAAATAAACAAATTGCTAAGCATTGCATTATTCACACACCCAACTATACACACAAAATCTACAAAAAATCATTCACTTTTAACGTATCATATTTACCAAATTAATTTACTATGCTCCTAATTAGGCTTCGTAATTGTTAACAACCCACAACCCATAACTTCTTGCACATTCTAAGCTACATGTTCATACCTTTTTTCTTTTCTTTTTTGAAAAATGCATAATACCATAATAAATTGTCATCTACCCTCCATTAAATGCATAAATGTTTCATAACATATATAGATATACTCAATCACATAAAATTCAAGACATCAACAACATAAAATGACCTACTAATCCACAAAAGACAACAGATTCGCAAAACTCATTTCGCAAGAGACTTCACTCTACATCCATTCTTACAACACATGCCCGACTAAAAACTACAATCAATGACTAATTACACTATCTAACCGCACAAAGTATATACCCTTACCTCCGATTCAGCTACAAGTGAGCGACACAATTCAAACCCTTCAAGCTCTTGCTACTGAGAACAGCAACTATGTGGAGTTTTATACCTACTTTTTTTATTTTGTTTTTCATCTGTGTAAGGTTATTTTGGGAAGTTTGTTATTTAAAAGGGTCAAAATTGTAATTTACTTACTTTTGAAACATTAATTTTCCCTTATACCAAACGCATGCTTTATGTTACCAAACAAATATAACATCTGTACCAAACAACACTTCTCTTTATCTTGACATGCCTTTTAAGTTGAGTTAATTTTATATTTAACTCAACCCACCAAAACTCAAGAACGATACCAAACGAACCCTTATCATTTAAAATGGGTATTATTTTTAATGTGATGTTTACTTTTGTATAATGGTATACTTATTATCACAGTTGAAAGGTAAAAGATTCTTCAAAATTTAATTAAATATTGATACCCATTTTTTTAATAAGCTCAAAGAAAAAAGAATAAGTAGTGTGTGTTTGTTGGGTGACATTATTTTCACTTGAATGAACTTTTCTTCATACAAGATCTTATCATCTTACAAATAATTGAAAAGTCTATATATTGAAGGAATTAATACCTTGAAATGTGAATCTTTATCATACACGTGTGTTTTTGTGAGTGATTTACCTTGTGGAGAAGTAACAAGAGAATTGAATTAATGTCTTGTGAAATATCAAGAAATTAAAATAGAAATTTTATAACTTTGAAGTTAGAAATTTCGATGTAAATTAGAAGTTGTGGAAAATTATGAGTGAAAAAGATGTCCTTGTTCTTGGAGTTATAAACAAAGATTTCTACTCCATATATACCAACACATATATTTCTTGTATTCACTATCAAACTATGAACTTGGATAATTAAAATAAGAACAAAGTTAGCCATCAAGAATCTGCCTAATTTACAACTTGTGATTCATTGTAAGCCTGCAGTATAGGGCTCTCAATTCCTAAAAGTCGGTTTTTTATCAAATCGATCTCATAATGATCCGACTTATTAAGGTCAAATTTGAACTCGAGTTTTTAAAATTATTTTCAACCCGAATATGAACTGATCTATTTAGTTTAAATTCGAACACGACACGAACACAATAACTTTCATGTTCATACGAGATATTATCGACACGATAAAAATTTAAATTTATACAAGAAAATAACATAAAAATAATAAAAATGTAATAAAATAAAATTTACTCATAAATCTAGAATATACACGATAAATTTATTTTTATATTTACAAAATAAAATATTTTTGAACAAATATTTTAAATTATATTTACTTAAAAATATAAATTATTAATATATTATATATTTATTTTATTTGATAACAACATCCAACTTGTACCCAACATGATAATTTCATTTTTTTTTTATATTAGATAAACCTGATAATGCCGAGTCTGATAGAATTTGACATCAACTTATTTGGGTGTAGTGTAAAAAATTGACAATCATAATTCAATATTCAAATAAATATTCGAGGGAATAAAGGATAGGATATAAGTGGATAGAAACTAATTTAAGTCGCTATACAGCTCCAATTAATTCGATACATAATGTATTGGTATAGATGTATTAAATGATGGTCCCTTACATAATTAATATATTCGAGACCAATAATAAAATTGCATATATATATATATCAATATAACTTATCCAGATTGGTCTCCTCTCTTAAATACAACCTACCGTCATATTCATTGGTCGGTGGAGTCGACTTTATTTTAATTTCTTACATACTTTTCTAGAATTCTTGTAACAATCTAATTATGGCTTAATTTCGACAACAATGCAATTATAGGCTTGACTGTAATTAACATTACCCGTTGAATTATCTCAAAGACTTAATTATGTTACATAAAGACACTTTGTTATACACTCACCCATTCAACAATATATATTTTTACGTATACTACGATTGACTATTGCAAATATATATATATATATATATATATATATATATATATTACAGGGCACCAGCAACTTTTAGGTGCTCAATAAGAAAATTAACAGTGGAGTTTCAGTGAGGTATCAGCTAAAAAAACTTACCACATTCAAGTATTTAAAAATATTTGAAAATGAAATAAGTTTGTGATTATTTTGTAAATAAAAATTCAATTATACAATTATAAATGAATTTTATGCTCCATATTTACATAGGTCGTGTCAGTAAATTAATATTATTACCTGCAGTTTGTAACAAACATCGCACGCTCATTTAATTAGATTTGTGACACTATTATTTAATGGTCATCAGGAATGAAAGTGTCTTCTGTTTCAAATTAAGTAGAGTTTTTAAAATTGGTCCGAAATGATCCGTTTCGATGCGTTTATTGAGTTCATGCTTAATTAATGTCGAGTTTGACTCAAAATATAAAAATTCAAAAAAATTAGGTCTAACTAGTCCGGTGGATTTATGAGCTTTGGGCATAAAAGTCGGTGGACATCGGGATAATTTAGTCCGTTTATACTTTTCAATATTATTTTAATATTTATTCACATTATTTAGTATAAGATGTTTTCATAGTGTCATCTAATTAAAATTATAAATATTACATTTTATTTAATTTTATTATAACTTATTTGTGTATTATAATTAATAGTAAAATAATATAACAAACGCACATTACATATAATAATATATATAATTTATATTTTGATACAATATTTCTTTTTTCAGAATTTTAGAAAATGTAATTGGTTCGAATTATATTTTAAATTTATTAAAAAAAATTAATTTATGGGGCCTGTTGGCCCGATGACTCATAATGAACAAACATGAGCATGAATTTTAACATCCTGAACTAATATCAGACCAGCCCGACCTAACTTGAAATATGACTTTAGCCCGATGGACTGGATCACACTGACCCGACCTGAAAATTAGACCCTAAATATAATCTACATTACGCTTGGTGTACTCTTTTTTCTCTTACTAAGTTTTTTTCATTGGGGTTTCTTAGTGAAAGTTTTTTAATAAGACAACAAAAAATGAGTGTATATATGTGTATGACATATACTCTTTTCTTCGATTATTTTTATGTTTTTTAGCGAGGTTTTTAATGAGGTATATATATCACACAGTAATATTTAAGGGAGAGAGTTATAAATAAATATTATATGTCGACATTATTATTATAATATTTGTATATTTATTTTCTATATATATACATATAGGATGTAGTTCATATAAAGTGACTTTTGGATATAAAATAGGAAGTGATCTGGATCGTTAATTTTAGTAGATCAACGGTTATAATTATTTCGGATTTATTATAATAAAATAGTCCATAAATATTACCAAAAGGACATTTATGTAATTATAACATGAGAGAGAAAATAACAACTTTCACTAATTAAGGTGATAATTATATTGAGAGAGAAAATGTTCCCCATCGTCATCATCTTCGTCCACCTCCGCCTCCTTCTACACGCCGCCAACCGACCCCTCTGCCACCATCAACTTTCTCCCCCACTTCCAGTTGATCTTTGACACCCTTCGCCTCCTCCGACGTCTCTTCGCCGATCTCCTTCACGGTCTCTCCGCCACCTTCCTTCGCCTTCTTCCACTAGGATATGATCGGCCGCCCCTTTGTCGTCGGGCCCGAAATCCTCTCAAGCCTCTCGATCCTCGATGGTGAATTACGTTGTTGCATTGATAACACAATAATTTGCATTGAACCAGGCTACAGTTTTGCATTACTTCAGTTACATTGTTGCATTGTTGGTAAGCGTGAATGTGAAAGACTTTTTGGCAGAGAGAATAAGATTTGTTTTAATTACGTTGTTGCATTGATAACACGATAATTTGCATTGAACCAAGCTACAATTTTGCATTATTTCAATTACATTGTTGCATTGTTAGTAAGCGTGAATGTGGAAGATTTTTTGGCAGAAAGAATAAGATTTGTTTTAATTACGTTGTTGCATTGATAACACGATAATTTGCATTGAACCAGGCTACAGTTTTGCATTACTTCAGTTTTCACCATGGTCATCTTCGTCGAGTTGTTGCACTTGTTTTCCTATTAGATTGCATTACGGGCGGCTCCTATAAAATGGGATTCTCGAAATCATCGTCGTCACCGTCGTCATTCAGAAGGCGGCGCGACCGTCGGAGCGGTGTCGTCCCATTTCTTCCCGGTTTGAAGTAAGAACCACATAAGATTGTAATGAATTTTCTCCAAGAACAAGATGTTAGTGGGTTGAGGTAGTTTCCAAAAACTATTCCGTAATAAATGGGGTTATCAATTTTTTTGAAAATTCATATAGAAACCGTCAATACAGTTTACCAATTATACCCTTTTGCATTGCAATTATGCAATGCAAGAGGCGTTGACCATGATTTCAAGATTAAATGTACATCATTGGATCTAATGCAATAGATGACTAAGATTACTTCTTATTTTATACTCAAATATCATTTTTATCTGAACTCACCCCTATACATATACATATATATATATATATATTGTAAAGTGGACTGATGAATAATGAGATACAATTCTAAGGTTTTTCACCTACGGTTCTTTTCTTTCTCTGCACCTCTTTTCTCCTTTTTTCTCTTCATTGATTTACACAAACATGAATTGAATAAACTCATATTACAACATATCACATATAGTAAAATAAAACACCCAATAATATTATTTTTTTTGATGCCCAATGTGTATATCTATCGATTTGACCCATTAACTCTTTTATTACTCCCTCCATCCCACCAATGCAGTCTCTCTTTCCCGATTGGGATGTCTCACGAAAGTAGTCTTATTTCCTTTTTTAGTAAATTTTATAAGTAAAAAGTTAAGGATATTAAGGTAAAAATTAATAAAGTAATGTATTAATTTGCGTGTAGAAAAGAAGAGAGACTGCATTGATAGGACGAAAGAAGTATTCTTTAATGTTTAACGCGATGTTATAATTTAAATTTAATATAATAGAATAGAACTCAAAGAAATAAGTAAGAAAAGAGATAATAACATGAGTACATAATATCTAAGCCGGGGACACTATACTATTTATTCTCTTAAAGGACTGTTTGATAGCCTTGTTACATGATGATAATATAGATAAATAAGTTTATTTGTTGTTTGGTGATAAGTCCTTATTTTCACTTCTTTGCCATGAAAAAGTAACCCATCAAATTGGAGAGAACCTTATCATTTTCCAACAATAAAATCATTAAATATTTTATTCCGAAATTACCCCTTCTCTCCATCTTCTCCATGGCCTCAAAATAACTGTGTCTTCTCTCTTTTTCTAAGTTTAATTTTCTCCTTTTTTAATGTCATGTTTGATTTCTCTACGAAAATTTGTGGAGAAATTTCAAAAAAATTAAACATTATGAACTCAGATGAGGGAGAAGATGTGGAGAAATTTCAAAAAAAAAAATTACACTTGTAAACCCTTTTCGTCGAACGCGAATCCATGGGAAGGAAGAAGCGCCGCCGGAGGCGACGGAGCTCCGGAGATGTCTAAGAAGCTGCGCAAAACGGCTGAAGCTCAACTGCGGCAAACTCCATTGCAAATTGCCTCCTCCGCCTCTCATACTCCATAGATTCTCTTCTTCATGATTTTTCAAGAATATTATGTAATTTGCTTTTCAGTTTTCAAAGTTTGTAATTCTGTAATTACAGTTTTCAATAATATTATGTAATTTTTTTAATTCTTATAAAGAAACATCAATTTTGAATCTTTTAATATGGAAATAAACGTAATTTTTGTGATCAAAATTAATGTTTGGAATTTTCAATTTCATATTGCTGCTATGGATCTGGTAATTTTTTTACAATTTATGTTCAAAATTAATAATTGGATCAATATATATATATATGGATGATAGTTGAAGAGGAGTAATTTTGATAGTTTTATTATTTATAGGAACAAAAATATCACTTTATAACATAACCTAACTAACATATAAATTTTATAAATTATCTATCAAACAAGAAAATTATGTCTTTGTTTTATTTTATCTTACCCTTCTAGTTAATTTTAACCTAACTAATCTATTTTATACATATTTTTAATGAGTTAAATATTTAACTAAAATATACACTAATCTATTTAACTAAAAAGATAGAAACCTAACTAGATAAAACCTAACTAATCGGTTATCCAAAATATACACTAATGTATTTAACTCATTAACCTAATCTAACTATTAATTAATTTCTTTAATTTCATTAACACATTTTAAATGAAACATTGATTAGTTAGATTAATTTAATTAAATCAAACATTAATTAAACATATTAACTAATCAGATTAATTAAATTAAATCAAATATTAATTAAACATATTAATATAATCATATTAATTAAAGTAGATTATTAAAAATAAATTAATTCTAAATCAAACAATACAAAGTGAGATCCAATCTTCACTAACTATATTAAATACACTTTTTAATCTCCAATATTTCCACTTACTACACTTTTTTCACAAAGTCAACATACTTCATTAAAACTCTGTGTCAAGTCAAACTGTTAATGACTTTGGTGAACGGAGGGAGTATACATTTTAAATTTAAATTTTGATTATTTCGATTTTTCGGTTATATCCAATCGGTTATCGGATATACCCGATAATCAAAAATTACCAAAAATACTATTCGATAATCGATCCGCTATCCAAAAATTACGATTATCGATTATTGGTTATCGGTTCAATTAGTAATTATTCGAAATAATCAATCTGAACTTCCAACCCTATTAAAATCAATAGCATGGCGTCGAAGCTCTTGTTTTTCTCTGACATAGCATCCAATATTATTGTCAACTTCATAGTTCAAAATAACAAACTATTTAATATCTACCATAGAACTTCGGATAATTACTAACTGATTAGTGTATATTTTAGTTAATTTATTTTTATTATTTCAGATAACCGATTCAACTAACCGAACGATTAGCGGATAACCGAAATTCGTAATTCGGTTAACTGCAAATTTCGATTCGCTTATCCAAACTGCACCGAATTTCCAGCCCGACATTTTAAATTAAAAATTAATTAATTTGAATGTAAATTTGTGTCTCTCCACGTGATTTGAAAATGGTGAGAATAGAAGTATTTTGATCTATTGAATCTGGGAAAAGGTTAAGAATATATCTCTTTATATATAGCCATTAGGGGTGAACATTCGGTTTAAACCGAATCAAATCAAATTAAAATTCGAATTGAAAAAACCAACCAAACCAAACCAAAAAATCAAATTAACCAAACCAAAATAATCAAATTTATTTCGATTTAGTTCAGTTTGTCCGAATATTTTATTTCTTAACTAATTTTGTTCAATTTTTAGAATAATAAAAGTTTATTTTCTAATTATTCATATATATATTTAATAATTTTATGTATTAACAAAAGGTTTCAACTTTAAAAAATTAAAATTAAAAATTATAATAATAAAAATTCGTCAACATATTCTAAATTTGTCAAGTTTAAAAGATAAAAAATACTAATATAATAAATATTATAATTATATTTGTTGTAAACTTAATAAATATTATAATATTATATTAAATTTCCTACATAATATTAAAATTTTTGAGATATAAGATAAAATATAACAAAAATACAATAAAAACATATTTAATAAAATTAATATTTAATAAACATAAAAATATATTATAATATTAATAAAATAATTCGATTTTTTGAGTTTTTCGTTTTAGTTTACCCTAAATCCAAACCAAACTAAATTAAATTTTAATTTAAAAAATAAAATCAAACCAAACTGAATCAAAAAATTAAAATAACGAGCCAAATTTAATATTTCGATTTGGTTCGATTTAATTTTTCGAACTTTGACTAATTGCTCACCCCTAATAGCCATAGTCAATCCATGAAGTGAAAGAATTAATAAATAAGCTGAATGAAGGCTTAGCAATTTCCACACCTCTTCATGTAAATACCACCAACATGCTATGGCTGTCATTTCCTACTTCAAATAAAATCAGCCATTAAAGGTCCATTAAACCACGAGATGGGCTGCACAATTTAATTTATCCTTTATGCTAATAAAATAAAATAATGTCTTTGTAGATTCCAACCCATTGTTATGAAATTAATTTTTTTCTTTAATTTTTATTGATTTTTTTTGGAGACATTTAGAGTATTTGATTGAACTTATAAGTTCTTTAAAATAACGTATAAGTTGTTTAGGAGTTTATAAACTCTTCAAAATAACTTATAAATTATTTAGGATAGCTTCTTAAAAGTATTTGACAAGTTAACTTATTTGAGAGTTTATAAGTTAGTTGTTCAAAAAATATATAACTCCACTTCAACTTATTTTTCCATGAATGTTCAACTCAAAACGTATCTCTAGTTCTCGCAATTAAACGAGTCCTATAGTACGGGCTAAGCTGACCCTAAGTCCAATCTCGCGAAAGACTAAGCAGAGCTACTCAATCAGAAGTACTTGAATTTTGCAAACAATTCATAAACACTCTAAATCGGATTAAGAGAATTATGATATCTAGCTAATAAAAACCGAAGAAATAAAGGTGAACTAATGGATTAAAGTTTAGGGCAAACATTATCTACAATTTATACTTAATACTCATTCAATCAAACTTCATGTTTCAAGATAATTCTCATAAGTTTAACTAGCTAATCTCTTACGTGTTCTTTAGCTAATCAGTGATCATCACTCACGTGTACAAATTACACTTAACAAAATGTCAATTTCAACACAAATTCCTTTTTACGACACCAATTATAAGGTTGGTTGTTTAATCAAAAGAGACATAGAACAATTTATCAATTCATTCCATATCTTGAGATATACATGTTGATCAAGCATGAAAACTCATTACGCACGGATTAAACAACCGAATATTGATTGAATTAAAGCATCAAGTAATAAACAAACCCTAGAATGAAGATCTAGCCAACCATAGATAGAAAGAAAAACACCATAGAAAGATACATGATGGTGAACTTACTAAGAATCTCTACAAACTAAGTTGGAATGACTTCAATCCACTTGAAATCACCAAAAACTAACTAGGAAAGCAATGAAAAAGTATTTCTAGAGATTGAAATTCGAGTACAAGAGTTGGTTTCTTCGAAAATGATGCTAAAAAGTCTTTAAAAACCCGCCTATAACTGCCAGCCAGCGGCCGTTGGCCTCTGTTCTCTGAAATCCTCTGCAGGCCGCCCGTTGTGGCTAGAGCTATCAAAACTACCAGGCCGGACTTACCCGGCCCGGTCCATCGGGCTTTTTGCAAAGTTAAGGTCCGTCCAAGCCCGCCCGAAAAATTTCGGGCCTAAAAATATGAAGCCCAATCTGACCCTATACGGGCTACCGGCATGGTGGTAAATTATTATAATATATATTTAAATTTTAATAATTTTAGTATAATAAATTATTTATTTATTTATTTAGATTTTATAATAAATTTTTATAAAATAATTATTTTTATCTCTAAGTAAAAAGATTATAATTACCTTAATTTTAATAATTTAATGATATAATTTATAATGTTTTAATTAAAAAATAAATATAAATAATATTTATATTGGGCGGACTTTTTAAGCCCAAAACCTCGTAGGCCCATGGGGTTTTTTGGGCGGGCTTTTTAGGCCTGATTTTTTTCGGGCCTTGATTTTCAAAGCCCAACCCAACCCAAACCTCGGGTACCTTGTGCGGCCGGGCCGGGCCTATTTTGACAGCTCTAGTTGGGACCCTAGCGGCAGCTAGGCTTCGTGGTAGCTCCTTCTCCTCGGTTTCTCTCCTTGTGCATTCTTCGACTCTTCCCGATTCTCTCGGCTTTGCACGTACGGTGCAGAGAACGCCACTTCTAGCTCCAATTCTCCCTCATTCTACCATCCTACATCAAAACACAACGACCGGCGTAAAAACGAACTAGAAAGAGTACGAAAATAAACAACCTAACGTCTAAACACGACAAAATGACGACCAAAAGCATAACAAACATAATAAACAATGAACTTTTAAGTTGCAACAAAATACATAAATAATCTTACAATATTTTATTATTATCATATTTATCTGAACAAAATCACATATGAAGAGTTTAAAATATCAAACATTTTATCATCTAATAAGCTTTTTAAAAGAACTTATAAACTCGTTTATTCAAATATTTTAACAACTTATAACTTCTTAAAATAAGCTTAGGCATGCAGCCTGTTAGGCACTCAACATCTCAATTTCATGATTGCCATTTTTCTACCAATGATACGGCAATACTCTTGTATTCAGTCTCCCAAACATTGTTTTTACTTTTTTATTATTATAAAAATTTATTAATGAAAAAGGCTTTCTTAATATTTTTTGGATACATCACTGTTTGTATTACAGCACTCTTCCATGGCATGGATGAAACTCCTACGTACGTCTTGTGCTGATCAATGCAGCAACCCTCCCCACACCCCACCGTTGAGCCCATGTCATTACTTGTGTACATCTAATAGTAATAGATTCATTACATCATACACCGGTGGTTCTGTTATGTTGTGTGTTTTCTCCTTTCTCCAAACAGTAGTAGATTAGATTTTCACAACTGCAATTTTCAGCATCTACAAGTGTATACTAAGATTGCGCTTAGTTTGAGATCGTTTTTCACTTTGCTATTTAAATCTATCATTGTCCCTCATTTCCCTGCTCATTTTCATCCTTCAATCTTTCTCATTTTTACTATCATGAGATATAATATTATAATTTCGATATAAAAAGCAAATACAACCTAAGAATTATTTCCATACAAACTGACTTGTATAGTGCATATCAGCATGATAGATCATGCAAAATCGCATCCCTCAGAAGGTAGATTGACGAAGCATTAAATACGAATATACGAAACTACCATCTAAACCTATACAGTACATACTGTTGTTTTATTCAGAGTCATCACAACATCCAAAATACTGCCAGAAAGAAGTGGGTTCCACACTGCAGCACTGAAACTAGATGAACGAGGCTTCCAAACAAATGTAGCTAGACATCAGCGCGATAGAAGTGCAGCAGCTTCAATGGTGCTACATTCTCCTGACACACAGGAACCCCATTATAACCATTAGCACCAATGTTGTTCCATATACCTTTTTAGATAATGCAATACATGATAAAACTGCAATTGAAGTTCTAAGATAGACATGTGATGTACAACGAGACGGCATTCACCTCATGTATTTCATCAGATTGATGAGGGAAACATAAACCCATCGAACAGTTATCCAACAATTCCGGGCTTTTCATCCAGTCCTTACGAGCATCTAATAATTTGATCTTATAATGAAATATCTGAATAAGAGCAGAACTCACATTTAGTGAAAGGGAGTGTGTATGTGCGAGTGTAGTTTAGATAATATTAATAGTGAAGGTTTGAAAAATTAATGAACCTCAGAAAGTGGGACAGTCGGTTTTTCAAGGTCATCCCCATCAATTTCTATACCAGTACCCTGGCACTCAGGACAGAATGGAGAGCATATTTGTTTGTCCTGCATCTTGGGCTTCTGCCCATTCTTGCCTTTATGCTTTTTCCTAGATCTCGTTTTTACTTTGGGATCCTTTGAATGACTAGCAGGAACAACCTCAAGCAGTAGTATCCATTGGATGAGACAGGATATGTGGTATAGATGGAATGCCTGTATGGAAGTGGACAAAAAAGCATTAGCATACATATTAGAAACACAAAAACGAGACACATCAAAGTTCAGATAGTATCAAACCCCAGTAAAATTTCTACTACTGCATGCGAGCTTTCCAGTCTTCATGTTCAACAGAGCAGCTACATCTTTGTTTGGGAGCATCTTCTGTTGGCAAAGATCACAAGTCCTCTCAGAGGCAATACGGTGTTGGTTTCTCAATAACTTCCTCATGGTTTTGCTCGAAGAAATGCGAGAATTCACCAGCTGGTCATCGTTTCCAGATGATAACACTTTTGATTTCGAAGTATTTGAACATTGAGACTCTTCCCCGGAAGAGTCTTCTTGATTTCTTAAGGTCTCGCTGATATCCTCTGGATCAGAAAACGACTTCCTCTTCTTGCCTCTAGACGAGCCACTATCCTCGACTTCTGCATGAGATTTTGATGGAAGCAAATACTTGAAGCCATCGAGTAACCCCTTTCTGCCCAGGTTATAGTTGTAAGAAAAAGTAACAATAGCAAAGTCATGCTCGGGAGTCGCGTGAATATCCTCACTTGTGAAATCCGCATTACCAAGCCATTCACACCATATTCTACGAATTTCCCTGGAGGTCCCTTCCTTCTCATTAAACCTAGCACCAATTTTTCCAACTCCAATATGTGTCACCACCAAATCAGAAACCTCATCTTTTTGCAGAACAGCAGGGATAACTAGCAGGCGCCCAGTTCCATCATCATCCAGGCTAGAACTACCCGTGTTTTCATTGTTGTCAGCATTATCCACGCCCACATCTGAACTCTGTGCACTAGCAACAGGTTCAATGGTTCCACTATATTTAACCACGGCATGATTGTCTGCACCACCATGATCTGAATCTATCAAATTGTGTTGCTTAGATTCTGAAGTAGTTATGCTTTCACTTTTCCCCTCTGTATCACCGTGGAAGAAAAATACACCATCATTGAACGGCCATGGATTTGGTTTGAACAACGTAACTTGTGCGGTGGCTAGTCTTCTAGTATGTAAATTTCCCTTCAAGTGATCAAACAAACTTGAATCACCATAACACGGTGCAAGACACATAGTACAGAAAAATATCAACTTCTTCCCTTCTTCCCTAAGTTCAACATATGGATGCCCCTGTGCTCGCACATTACGAAGAGCCTTCCTCAACAACTGCTCTTTCAAATTACCAATTCTAGCATTCGGAAAACCTAATTCCATCCTCCCAACCAATCAATCAATATCTTAGAGTGAAGTATGCTACCTTGAAGCAAATATAGTGAAAACCTAAATCCTATGTTTCACCAATATGCAAAGAACAACAGTTAACTCAAACTTCAATCCTCATCTATCAGTTAATCCCAGACAGTCAACATGCACTACCAAGATCAGACAAACAACAGAATTTCACACAGATTAAGCAACACGCTTAAAGAACATGAAATTCACCGGGACCATACCACAATAATCCAACCGTCAGATCCAAAAACACACTAAAACATAAAGATAACGAAACCCTAATTTCAAGTTCAGCAAGCTTTAAATTTACAACTCCGAGGCACCGTAGGCATTATAAAACTCCTAACAAAGCGTCGAGTTATTCGTTTTCCGGCGACCATTCCTCCACCAATAGCGTAACAAGAAATAATCCGGATGCTGGAATCCTCTACAGCGCTCATTTCCATTTCCACCGAAAGGGGAAACAACTGCACACGAAAACGAAAGAGGAAGGGGGAAATCCGCACGCGATTACAGATGCATACAGTGGCTAATTTTGGCGGTGTCTTTATGAATATATTTTTTTCTGTAGAGAGAGAAGGCGAAGAACGAGATGTAAGAAATGTCTGGAAGGGGAGAGAGCGAAATTGAAACCAAGCTACTTCTTATTAGTGCTAACAGAAATTTGGTGTATATCCAGTTAATGATTGCGTGGGTCGCGGATTATTGAAGAAATATACGTGTCAGAATTCTGATCGTTGGATCATATAATCACATGTGCAGAGATTGGTTAAAGGTTGTTGTTGACTTAGTTGCGGTGTGGCTGTCAGTAGGCGATCCTTGGGCTGGAAAGGAATTTTCAAATTTTGGGGAATCTTCTTTCGAATCAAAATAATACGATTTGGGGAAAACATTTTAATGCCTAACAAATTAGGTTAAAAACAAATTACTCCAAATGAGAATGAATCTAAATTTTCTATCTATTTAAAATTAATTGTTAATATTAATTAAATTTAAAAAAATTATAAAAAATTATTTTAAGAAGAGGTAAAATATAAAATAGTCAAATAAGATAGTGGTAGCCATCAACATAATATTATATAAATTATAGTCATTTTTATTGTAAATTGTCATAAATACTTTTGTATATTTAACCAACGATTTTTCATTTTTTTAACATTTTGAGTATGAATCCGCTTGTTAAGTATGATTCTTACCATTCATACATATGTAGTAATATTCATACAATTCACCTATAAATGATATGAATCACTAAAATCATATCATTCATACACAATATCTAAATATTATTTGTTTCGATTTTTTGTTGGTGTAGTTTGATTTTATATTTTTGATACTTTGTTGTTGTTAGTGGTGTATTGATTATTGGGTGTGGCTTCAATTTTGTTTGTAAAATAAATTATGATGGTGATATTGATGGTGGTGAAATTTCTTTAACCGACGAATTTTTCGATTTTTTAGCATTTTGAATATGAATCTCGATTTCTAGGTATGATTCATACTCTTCATACTTATATAGTAGTATTATTTATTCAAATCACGTATGAATGGTACAAATCATTAAAATTATAATTTAAAAGGATATTTTTGTCCCAAAAATTAAAAAATGACTATAATTTATATATTATTTTGTTGGTGATTAGTATTTATCTTTCACTATCTTATATGACTATTCTCTATAATTAACTCTTTTAAGAATGTAGAAGTTTATTAAAAACAAAAAATAATTTATAGAAAAATATCATGTCTCTTGATTTATCATATAATCAAGTTACCAAATCTATATATATATATATATATACACACGCACATAATGAATAGGCACAAAAATAACTTTTTATTTGATATTTTTTAAAAATTATGTCATCCCATGTTGAAACATATTATAATATTATTTCATGAGTTATTCGATCTGCAAGTACATTGTTTATGAATTGAAATATTTGGTGTGGAAATTATGTGCAGTTAGAAACGTTTATGGACACAGATTTTCAAGAGAATGATAGACATTATATTCCTTGAAAAACCTTAACATAAATTACAATGGTTATTATAAAAACCTTAAAAAATGTTTTTTTTTTAAAGTAGAAAACGAGATATGTCCAAACAAGAAAAAACAAATTATTGTGAGCAATCTAAACGAATAATAAAATTACAATTTTTGTGGGCAGAACAAGTAATAAACATGAGCTGCTTATTAGTTTGCATATATAAAATTAAATTATGGGATATAGTACTGTGTATGCAGAACTGGATTGGATAATTAAATTATGTACTAAAAACGGATTCAGATTCAGATGTGATATAATATTAATGAAGTCATATAAATTTAAATGAACATACAAAGCAGTAAAACAAGATTATAAAGTACATATAATAATCATTAACATAATGATATTTAATTTATAATCATTTATAAAAATTTTGCACTAAAGTATACTTATAATTATCTTTTATATTTGTGTAAGAATATTATAAATTATATAAATGAATATTATTTATACGCTTCATATCATTCGTACAATTAAATTTAAGAATGAATGTATTTGTGGTAATTCACGTTCAAATTCAAATTGATTACTCCCTCCGTCCCACGAAAGTAGTCCCCTATTATATTGAAATGAGTGTAGTATTATAATCAAAGGGGACTACTTTGGTGGGACGGAGGGAGTATAATTTAATTATTGTTATGTTTGATGACTAATATTTATTTTTTACGGTCTTATTTTAATATTTTAATATTTTGTATAATTAACAACATGGATTTCATCTCTAAGAGGATTCTTATAACACATAGTGAACCTTTTAAGAATAAAGAAAATTTTATTAGACAAGAGGCAAGCATGCCTCACAAACTACTTACAAACGAAAGCAAAACTCATACAAAGAATAAACTACTTACAAACGAAAGCAAAACTCATGCAAAGAACAAAGTCCAATTACTGAGGGAACAAAACTACAGCATAATACAAGATAACCAACACCATAATAATACTCACAACCAGATCAAAAATTAAGATTCAGAGACAGCGATCACTATAGGATTTAAAGGGAACCTTCAACCCCAACTTTCCGGTAGTTCAGTTCCAAACAAAAGATTATCTCTCCGAGAATTTTATCTTGATTAAACTCCCTCATTGTTAAAAACCACCTTGTTTCTCTTCTTCCAAATCATCCACGTCGAGTAACCCAAAGTTAAGCCAACAACTTCCTCTTCTTTTTCCTTTTAGAAGATAACATAACTGCAAGAAATTTTATGGTAGAACATTCGATAGAGTGGCCGTCATTCCAAGCAATTACAAGTATCTACTCCATATAGACCATGATTTGTAACATTCCACCAAATAGATGTTCAATATTTTCATCTTTCTCACCGCAAAGGGGGCAAGCTGTCGATGAATTCTGAGGCAGTACACCTCTTCTCTTGAGCGCAATTTTAGTAGCGAGTTTCATGAACAAGATACGCCAAACGGTCGCCTGAGCTTTCGAGGTGGCCAAATTATCCCAAATTAGCTTGCAAATTTCGTTTTCTCCTCCCGCCAAAGGAATTTTCTCGCAAGCAATAATGAGTATGCACTTTCGAGAGTGTATCTTTCACTCGCCTCTAACTTCTAAGACCACCTACCCGGTTCTTGTACGTTTGTTTTCATGCAATTCAAAAGATCAATCAAATGCTTAAGATCATCTGATTCCCACGCTGAACGGTTGTATTTTATTTGCAGTTCATTTATACTTTATCGATGAGAGCTCTTGAAATTATTAAGCTTATCAGCTTGCATAACAAAATGTTGTCACGTCAAATCGAATTAGATAAATAAGACTTGTTGCAGAAGGCGCATATATATATATATCGTGGTAGGGTTTAATGAAATGAAGTTCGTGGGGTTGAAAGCTAATATTTGGTACCATCAAAATCTGCCACTTATATATAATATCGTGTGTTGGCGCAGTGAACGTGCAATGAAAATCTATTTCAATGTTTGTGAATTAATCGCAAAATTTTCCATTCTATTATTCAAACTGCAAACAAATATACATTTTACTTGCAAGTTGTCAAGTACCTGACGTGTGTGGATATTTCATATTTTCTTTTATCATCCTATTGAAATCTGATTTTTCTCATTCGTCGAGTATGAATTATTCCATCTAATTTTTTCTTTGGAGAGGGCATCAAATTAAAAGTGCAGATTCTCGACTTTACTTTTATTCTTTCCACAATTAGTTCTTTGGGCGACAAAAAAATTTCCATTTTTAATTATTTTTATTCGGATAAGCTAAAATTCAAATAAACTAACTACTTAATTTGATACAAATAAAATAATAAAACTTAGTACAATTGAATTGAAATTAAAAAAAAAAAAAGAGTAGAGCTTCAATAATTCACTCATAATAATTTTGAAAAAATTATGCAATACAATTAGATCGAGTAAGCCCAAAAAAAAAAAGGCTCATCAAGTACATATAATTTAGTGGAATTTGAAATCAATATCTCAGGCTTAGTAGAGGTCCATATAAGGTTAATTATATCTTATTTAAAAATTCATATATGTAAAAGATATTTAAAAGAATTTCTTTTTTCTAAATAGGGATATGTAGACACTACAACAAAGCTATCAATTAAACTTGCCTAAAACTCTGAATAATATATTGTTTTAACTAAATTAACTTAGCGTTTTTGGCTCTCAAATAAAATAAAACAAATCGATACCTACAATTAATTAATATATATACTAACTGGAATAAAACATAAGATTGAGATGATAGGATAATCATATCTCACAAATTACATTAATCAAAAAAAGTAAGTACGACAAAAGTATACTAGACGCGAAGATCACAGCTCTCTCTCGAGAGAAGAAAAAGAAAAACTTCCTTTTTAAAACTAAAATATGGAGTAATATGTATGAGTGAAATTTTCATAAATAAAAACAAACAAGGGAAGAACAAACGTTACAGACACGCACGCAAAAGTGACTACTATTTTCTAATGTTTTTGACCTTAAACCATCCTTTCTTCCAAGAATAGCCGACATATCTGAAACTCTTCTGGAACATGGCTTTGATCCCATAAGCTTTCCCCTTCATCTGACTCTCAGATCTCCCCATTTGTTTCTTAAAGCGCAGAAAGAATTTAAGCAGGATTAGAATTGAGAATTGTGTGGAGTTATAGTTTGAATGGGGAGGGAAGGGTGTTTTTATAGAGATAGTTGCGTAGGAAGAGGGATTCGTGGGGATGATCCAACGGTGGAGAGTAGACCTCTTGTGGATGAGAATGGGAGACGTCGGTGAAGTCTCTCATTGGACAGTTGTCCCATTTATTCTTAGGCTGGATATTTTTAGATTTAACTTTTGTCCGACATATGTTTTTTGTTTATTTTGGGAGACTTTAACAGCCAAAAAGATAAATGAAAATAGATTCTTTTTTTTTCTTTGAAGCATCTTGAGCAGAGAATACTTGCTTATTTCAACACAAAAGTAAGATTAAAATCCTCCGAGATGCTTTCAACTAATTAAAGTGTCATTTTTGGAGGGCCCCATGCTTTTGGGATTGCTCAGGTCGGCTCATCCAACACCGGTCACCATGCCATGAACTTAGGTTTGACGAAATGGGTACAATTTTAAAATATCCATTCTACAAAATTTGTGTGGAAAATATTGAAAACATAAAATATATGTAAAAGATATTTACATATTTTAAAAATTAATAAATCTTGTCAACCTTTTATTGACTACAATATTTGACAGTAATGGTTCTTTCACAATTAAAGTGTATATGTTGCTTTCTCTTTATCACTTCTCTCTCTCAATTATTATCTCGTTTTTGCCAATAATCACCCCTTAGCTTGATCTCTTGTTTGGACCACCCTTCCTTCACCAAGTCGGAGTGTTGAATTATAGGAGAGATTTCAGAGCAGACTATTTGGTCATTTTATTGGATGGATACCAAGGACATTGACATCTTCTAAGACACACAATCTTATTTGCCGATCAATTTGATTAGGACGGGGTACTTGGTTTTACATCAGCACAGATGATATGCAACACGGGGTGCCTGATCACACACTAACAATGGCGGACGCAGAAAATAATGGTGGCAGGGGCTCCACTGTTATATATATTTATCAAAAATCATAACAAAAATAGCGATAAAAATGCATAAATATAATACATCAAAACTAGTCTAATACGTCAATCTAAAGTGGTGGCAACAGAATTCTACGTGTTCTCATTGCTTGAAAACGTTGCAAGATTGGCTCGTTTTCAATCGTTGAAAAAAGATCCTTTTCAATATACACAACTAGACAGTCATTCATCCACTCATCTTCCATTCGGTTTCGCAAGTCCGTCTTGATGGTCTTCATAGCAAAAAATGCTCTCTCGACAGAAGCAGTGGCAACAGGTAAAACCAATGCCAACTCAATAATTCGGTAGACCAATGGAAAAACAGAGTGCTTACCGGTTTCGACCATTTTCTTAGCAATACTTTCCAAATTGCTTACATCAACAAATTGAGGATCACACCGCACATTAGCAATGAAATTACTAATTTGATGTGGAAGAAGTAAACAATCGCTTGTTGAGAAGTCCTCGGAATATAAAGCAGCAAGACGCATGACTTGATGATCATTGAATTTAGAGAAAGAATTCTTTGGATCAAGACACGCTATGCATTCTAGCAATTCAGTACCAATTTCAGAAAAACGATTGGCCATCTCTTGTATAGTTAAATCAACAACCTTGACATTGCAACAATGATAAAATTAATTATGAATTAAATATATTGATACACAATAAGAATTAAAATATTTAAATATTAGAAGTAATACCTGATAAAATATCTCCACACGGTAATGATGCAAATTCGTGATAAGTTCTGCTCCATGTTTTTTGCGTCCACGTCGTGGTATGATGTCTTCCATATCAACTTTTGAAATATTGTACAACTCACAAAATCTATTTGCTTGATCAAATATGATTTCCCATCCATCATCTCTAAAATTGCTCAATTGACCTTTCACACTTCGGATCAATGATATGCCTTGAACGATATTTTGATCTTTCCGTTGCAAGGCAAGAGACAACTCATTGGTAATTCCTAACAAATGTTTCATCAAATGCAAAGTAAAAACAAACTCATAACTATCCATCATCTCAATCAAGCCTTCTGCAGTGCTTCTATTATCCGAAGAAGTGGCATCATCGCTTACATTTTCCAACACTTTCTCAACTGAAGGCCACATAGAGCATAGACGGAGCAATGTAACATAATGTGATCCCCAACGAGTGTCTCCGGGTCTTACCAAACTAGTTTCTTGATTCTTGCCTCTTCCACTAGTCATTTCTTCACCGTTGAGTTGCTCAACTAATCTTTCATGTTGCAACTTTCTCAGTTGGTCCTTCCTCTTACAAGATGCTCCAACCACATTCACAATCATGGATACATAGTTAAGGAAATCCTTTACAGCTCTAATACCCTTTGCAACAGCAACAATCACTAATTGAAGTTGGTGAGAGAAACAATGGATATACATAGCATATGGATTTTCTTGCAATATTAAGGATTTCAATCCATTGAACTCACCCCGCATATTCGAAGCTCCATCATATCCTTGACCTCTCACTTTAGATAAAGATAAATTATGCTTGGCAAATAGATCATCAATAGCATATTTCAAAGAATGAGAAGAAGTATCCGCCACATGAACAATTCCCAGAAATCGCTCAATCACGCATCCTTTATCATTCAGAAATCTTAAAACAATTGCCATCTGCTCTTTTATTGAAACGTCACGAGCCTCATCAACCAAAATTGTAAAAATTTTATCTCCAATATCTTTGACAATGGAAAGCGTGACTTCTGAAGCACAAGCATTTGCTAATTCCTTTTGAATTAGTGGGGCAATCATTTGATTATTACCAGGAGCATTTGTACCCAAAACTTTGGAGATCTCATCATTATGTTCAGCAAGCCAATCAAGCAATTGAAGAAAATTACCTCGATTTGACGAAGTACTTGATTCATCGTGCCCACGAAAAGGCAACCCTTGCTTCAAAAGAAAACGAGTCACGTCCAACGATGCTGTCAAACGAGCACGATATGCAACTCCCTTCTGGCGATCATTTGATCGAAACATATTTGACACACTATGCCTTTGATCCTTAAAAGCTTCAAATTGAATTCTAGCATTGTTGTGACAACTATTCGGGAACCCAATATGACAATTGAACTTTTCTAATGCATTTTTCCAGTTGTTACAACCTGTCTTTGTAAAAGCATCTTCTGCATATCGACCCCCTTTATCTGATTGCTTAAATAGATAGCACCAAAAGCAAAAAGCTGCATCTTTTGATACACTATACTCTAACCATATAAATTTTTTATACCAAACATCTTGAAAACTCCTTTCTTGAATACCATATCTCTTCTTCGGATACATATGTCCAATTGGTTGACACGGCCCCTTGATCAAATACTCCCTCCGTACTTGATCCCGAATAGCAATATCGAACTCCTCTATTGGTTTTCGTAGTCCCGGATCACCAACAATCTCTAGTTCAACTCGGGTATGAGTTTCTCCTGATTCAACAATATATTCACTTGGAGAAGAAGATGATGCACCTTTGCGTTTTTTTTTTAAAAAACGCTCCATCTTCTGCATAAACAAATTTAATCCTTTTTATTAAAAATTTCAATTTTCAATTTCAATCATAATCTATAAAATACCCAAATAAAACCCTAGTTCTAAACTCTAAGTCTATAACTGAAACTATAATTAATATAGTAGTATCGTAATCGGAAATCACTAACCAAGAATTCAGATGGAAAGGAATGGAGAAAAGTGAATATATATAGTTACCTCACTCAATTGGTGGATGATCAGAATTTGGCGCTGAGCTGGAGTGGCAAGTATAGAGAGAGGAATGGAAATAAGTAATGAAAATAGTGAATAATTAGACTAACGATATTTCTCTTCAACATGAGAAAATCGATTGATTCAGCTTCATTCTTTTTACATTCTTAATTAGTAAAGGCATTGTCTTGCAAAGAAGGTGTTCGATAAAAATAACTATTGTAGAAGTTGGGCTTGGGCCCTTTCCTTTTAGTCTATATTCTAATTGGGCTACGAGATCACACGTTATTTTTCTTTTTGGACGTACTTGAATATTAAAATATTAAATAGTGTTTTATCACTTTTTAGAAGTGTCAATGTAGAAGTTTAAAAAAAGCGTGTATTCTCTTAGCAGCATTTTTTTAAAAAGAGCTTTTTTGATTTTTTATTTCTTGTTGACTCTTTCTTCTTCCTCCACCCCCATTTCGCAAGCAAATACAGTAAATTGATTCATTTTTCTTCATCTCTCTCTACATTTTTGTAAGTTCAGCCCCTGTCATCTTCCATCCTCTGGCAAATCATTCTTCAACATGTTCGACTTTGCAAGGGCTGAAGCTAATTTTTCATATTTTCAAAAAAAAAAATCAATAGTAAATAAAATAAAAAAAAACTTTGGCAGGGGCTGAAGCCCCTCCCCCCTCCTTACTGTATCCGCCTCTGCACACTAATCATATAGTTGAGTTTTAGGGCATCAAGTTTCGACAGTATTGGCCCCACGATCTGAGCGGTCTATGTCTATTCTAAATCAGATGTGAAAATTTTTATATGATTGCAATAGAATTGGTCAACCGCTTCAAAGCAGGAGACTAATTGTTTAGCTCGTTTCTGTGCGTGTTTTTGGTTTATCTTTTGTCGTGTTGGTGACTTTTAGTTCGTGTTTATGTTGTGTGTTGTTTGTTATTGTTTTGAATGTAGGATGACGAGAAAGGTTTGATTGGAGCTAAATAGATGCCGAATGTGCCGCGTACGCGAATCCGAACAAAGTGGTGCGAGCTGACGAGTACACGGGAGGAGAAATCACCCGAAGGAAGCAAGCCTGCAACCCAGTGGGCACTGAGTTCCCAACGCTCGCTGGACTGCAGGAATTCGAGGGACAGAGAACTGGGGCCCGCAATCGCTGGGCGGCAGTTCCTGGACGATTTTTTAAGGGAAAACTGATGTGTTTTCATAGACATCTGTCTTTATCAGATAGAACTCGATACCTAAACACTAGAACTCTCTTTTAAACACTTGTAATTTACTTTTGGGAGAACGAATATAGGTGGAGATCAATTGCTCCATCCACGTAGTGTAGTCGTCAGTACGTATCTATATTGATTGCTTGCTTGATGATTATATGATTGGACAGGGTGATTGAATCTCTACCAGTTGTGGATTTCTTAATCAATTGTTTGTGTTATTTGTTTCTCGTGCTTGTTGATTGTATTATGTTTATTAAATTGTGCCACTTGATCACCGTTGCAATTCATTCCTTATGTCGGATCAAAGTCCAATCAATTCGGTTGTAATTGAAAACGTATTAACCGAGTGTTCATTTGTTGTCTTTAATTCTTAATGGTGTGGCTTTAATATGACAATCGGAGTCACCATCTAATTGTGAATGCGAAAGTGAATAATTAGATAGATTTTGAGAATTCCATATTAGTAAATGGATGCATGAGAAGTAGTGTCACGAGATGATTGAAGTAGATGTTCACATATTGGAGCCTTATTCCGGATTCCCGTTATTTAATTTACTTATCTATTTTAGCTTTTAGTTATTTACTCGTTTACATCTTGATAGAATGTTTAGAACTTATAAATGTTTAATATGTAGCACTTGAATTAGGAAGCTCTGTTAAGCCTTCCTTGAGATACGACTAGGGTCAGCTTACTACGTCATATAGGTTTCGTTTAATTGTGAGAACTAGACACACATTTTAGGTTGAACACTAATCCTTCACGCCGATGTTGACATCTATCTAGGCGTTGACAAAGGGATGACAGTAGATCTTGAACCTGGTCCAGATTTTTGGAAAAATGGATGTTGGTCCTTCAAATTTTGGATCCAACGGATTTGAATCAAATCTAGAGTTTAAATTTTTCAGTACCGGATCTGAGGTTTACATTTTGAGATCCAAATATGGCCCTTGAATCCGTCTATTTAATTATTTATTTTATATATATTAATATTTATAATATTTTAAATATACTTCAATCTAACTTTAAAACTCGTTTACTTCTTAAACCCCTCTATTCGTTAGGATATTGATGATATTAATTGCAACCGCAACATTGAAGATTTTCTTGAATGTTTAATTTTTGATTTTAATTGCTAACGATTTTGCCACAACTCTACTTGACACATCCATGATTGTAAAACTATTTAAAAATTTATGACTTATTTTATATTATTGTAGTGCTTTGTATGAATTATATTGTTATATTGATCAATGATTGTAGTGTTATTGATTTATATTATTATCATGATTTTGTTATAAATTAGTGTATTTAAAATTTATTTTAAAAAATAAAATACATGAATATGAGTCGGCCCCACGGACCCGGCGGATCTCATGGATGTGGACTCTAATCTCATGGATATAGACACAGATCTTAGCTTTAAAGATACAATGGATCTAAGAAAGAGCTTTGAAGATGTTGAAGAAGCCAAGTAAGAGCGCATGTGAATAAAGGAGGTGATAGTCGTAAGCTTCAACAAAACTAAGATCGTGGCAGCGTCAGGATTCAAGACCTTCGGAGCTCGCCATTTTCGCAGATAATGCCAAAATTGTGATGACGAGAAGAGCTAGGAAGACAAGGAAGAGGAGATTAGAGACGCCATATATAAAATCTAAGTTCAATTTATGTTTAGTAAAATAAAAATGTAATTTTACATTTTAATTAAATAAATAAAATTATTTAATTTGGACTTATATTTTTTTGCAAAACAAAAAAAATATTTTAGGAAATTAACTTTATCTTATCATATCTTCCCATTTTATTTTAACCTAACTTGACTAATCAATGTAACTACCATTTTGTTCGTATTGTTTGTAGGAAAATAGTATATGAGAGAAGATAAAGAAAACCATCACCGCGACCTGCCTCATGGCCTGTCCAAACAAAGATATTAAATTGTTGGTACAAATATTATATTTTAGGTACAGATAATATTAATATCACACATTTCATTTTTACTATTCACATTATTTGTATCGTTTGTACGTGTACATAAAATTTCAAGATCAAGCTAGAAAATTGAATAACTAAACAACACACCAACAAAGATTACCGACGACCACCACCATCGTCGGAAGGAACAGTGCTTGAAACACGGTCATATGTAGGAATCGATTTATATATATATATATATATATATATATAT
>JAPKLX010000019.1:2338172-2364800 GCA_026898415.1 Leonotis leonurus | reverse complement strand
TGATTGTGCAGTTGGCTTGTGCCACTGGCCTGCAGCTCGATGGGCAGATGGTTTGTCCAAACGACTTGTGCCAGTGGTCTGTCCGAGATGGCCTGCCCCATGGCATGTCCAAACGACTTGTGCCAGTGGCCTATCCCAAACGACCTGCCTCATGGCCTGTCCAAACGACCTGCGCCAGTGGTCTATCCCAGATGGCCTGCCCCATGGTCTGTCCAAACGACCTGTGCCAGTGGCCTGCTCCATGTCCTGTGCCATTGGCCTGTCCCAAGACAGTGACCTGTCCAGCTTGACCTTATAGAGCTAAGCTTACCTTATGATGATGGAACTAGATCAACCTTGGTATCGACCTTGATATCAACCTGTGATATCAAGCTTGATATCAATCTTTGATATCAAGTTGTTATATCAAGTTAAGGTTAGTGAAACTGTGATTAATGTGGACAAATGTATGTCCAGATTAAGTGACTTAATTAATAATTAATTGTCATTAACTTTTGTATCTCCTATAACGTTCAATGGCTTAATAAGCATCAATTGTCATTAATAGGGATTAATTGTCATCAATTCTTGGTGAATTCGGCCTATATATTGGTGTTCTTCATACATTTTTTTCTTAGAGCATACGTGAGGAAAACTCTTACATTTTTCACAAGCAAATAGCATCTTGCTACATACTTCTTTTGAGCATTCTAAAAGAAGCTATGTTCTCGTCATTCTCCAATTTGTCGAAGCTCGTTGGGTCGCGGTGCTGCCACCATCAAACAAAGATTAAGGAAGTCCAAATAAAAGAAAATGAAGCAATTTTTATATTTTCTTTTATTATGAGTTGTAGTTATTTATTTTTTTCAATTCCGAAGTACTAATCCGATTTTTCCGTGATATCTAATTTATTTTTCATATTTTAATTATTATATAAATATTTATTGTTCTTTATTTTTTTTTGTGATTTGATTGTTTCAATATGTTAAATGGTAATAATATTTAGTGGTTTAAAATTTATTAATAATCAATTTAATCAAGCATGTGTAATTGTGATTTAAGTCTGATTAGTGGTAAATTAAATTATCAAGTTAATGGAATAACAATCTTAATTTGAAAATCCTACATTAGAGTTTATCGCTTAGTTCTTAATGTTGTCGGCGACCTGAGTTCTCTTGCGAAATATTCAATCGAACCTAGAGAAAAGAAATGATGATCGAAGAGCAACTCCAAGCTGTAAAGGGAGATAGGGTAGTTGCTCTATTCCTTTATATACGGCATGAATTCATTGATTCAACAACATATTACTATGAAAAATTAATTTTTTTAGTACAATTCGGTCAATAACTAACACTATTTGCCACTGCCGAAAACCAACAGTTTGTCGGTGAGGCCATTCTGAATATTCATCAGAAATTTATGGAGCAGAAAAGTGAATCAAAAAATAAGAATATGGAGATGCTAAAAAACACATTATATTTTGAAGACCATATAAAATTGGTTAGTTTTTCATCAATTTCAAGTAGTTGGTTGCAATTTATGTTTTGTTAAATTGTTGGTTATAAATTTATTTTTATAATGTTATAAATTTCATTCGACAGTTGCTCTTATATATATGTTTTGACGCCATTAACCTAATTCATGATTACTTGCTACTATATTCTAGTCATTTGTTGTCTTTGGACATATACATGCAACTTTCTTAGGTCAATAATCTTATAGTGTTGGTCCTTTAAAAGTATGTTGTTGTTTATGACATGCATAATCTTAAAAGTCATTGCAAATACAGTATGGGTGCATAATGTGGAATGTTTTTTGATTCTGCAATTTTAATTAATTAAATATAAATATGAAGGAGTTGTAATAATTTCTTATGTTGTCTTCTAATTTGCAGGACTTAGAATAAACATGGTTGTTTAAATACTAAAAATTTAAACTGCTTGAAATATGTATGGACACTAGACAAGTAGTAGCCTTGTTATAATTAATAGAATGAGCATCGAACTCCGACCCCACCACCGACATCGACCACTACCATCACTACTAAGATTTTCTGCTTCCGACGACCCATTCAAGGTGCTGTTGCTCCTGCTCGAGCTGAATTCAATGAACAAGAAGAAGATACATACCAATCAACACACAACTTTAAATACAAATTTGAACTACTTACGAATTAAAGCTACATCATTTACAATAACTTTATTATTCTATTTCATATATATATACCTTGATCGGAATTTGCAATTGCCGTGACCTGAGATTTAATAATATAAATGAAATAAATTAGTAAATTTTAAATACTACTATACTTATACTATCTTTCATGATAAAAATGAAAAGAAGAAGAAGTAATGTGTGGTTGGTTACTTACTTGGGTTGAGAGAGGTAAGGGCGGCAGTGTTACTGAAGCTGCAACTGTCGTCGGAGAAGATGTTCTTGAGATAGTAATCATTGAAGACATACGACGCCGTTCGGAGGAGGTCGGAGGCGTCGTAGCAGGGCCCACCGTTTTGGATGGCACCACAATCCGCCCCACCGGGCCCACATGCCCAGTCGAGGGCGGACTGTAAAGCTGCATCCTCTGCATTGTTCTTCGCCACGCACCACAGCTCCCTCGCCTCGCCGCCCTCTTGTTCAGCGGCCGCTGCGGCGGCGATGAGAGAGATTGAAAAGAGAAGAAAGAGTAGTAGTTGAGAAGAGATTGGCGGAGTCATTCGGAAAGAGAGAGAGAGAGAGAGTTGAAAAGAAAAGAAGAGAAATGTCGAGAGCTGTTAATTAACGGTTATTTTATAAGCTGGGAAAAGAAAAGAGACCGTTGGTATCCATCGAGAACTGAGCAGACATGAGTCGCTCTCGCTCCGCTCCATACCAGCTATTTCAGAGGCTTAAATTTACAGCCTTACCCTTTAACTATAGACTTATTATATATTTGGGGATAGATATTATTGGTGAGGAAAAATAGCAAATTGTACATTGTACGCTCTTACGTTGGCAGTTGTATATGCTAAAATTTTGTTTAATTCTCAATTATATTTATGTTTCGTTCAAATTCATCACATGGTGCCTATAAATTGCTGTAAATCAACTTCTTATAATTTGTCGGTTTACAAAGCGTTTAAAATTTTAGAAGCTGATTATTGATTGTCTATACAAGTATAAGACGATCGTGAACATTAATCTAAATCCAACAAACCTAAAAGCTGCGCAAGTATCTGCCTCACAACAGAGAAGAAACTATCTAAATTCCAAAAAGCTACGACTTCAGCTGTGCAAACCTTTGCCTCACAATGTAGGCAAGCTCCACCTCACCGGCACCAACCAACCCCTCAAACACCCGCTGCCTCACCCCTATATATGGTATGAAACCCCTCTCTGTCATACTCACCACGAACTTTCCAGCCAACACCAACTGCCGGGCCTCCAGCAACCCCTTGAGACCCGACTCGTACGCCTTGAATCCTACACTCACGCCTCTTTTTTCCAAGAACTCGACCATCTCCACGGCTTTCCGCGCCTCCCTGTTGGCCCGCATTGCCTCCATAGCTTTCACCACCGTCTCCTTCCTCGGAGTCAAGAGATGTACACAGACCATCTCCTTCAGCAATTCAACAACCTCGTTCACCATTCTAGCATCGCTCATCTCGTTGATCAAAGCACCGAAGCTGTCCGAGTCGGGGATGCAGCCGCCTCTGCTCATCCCACGCAGCACTTGCAAAGCTTCCACGAAGCGATCAATCTTGCAGAGAGAGAGGATGAGGTAATTGCACGTGCCGCAGTCAGGGGAGTACCCCATTGAGTCCATCTCGGATAAAATGCGCCACACGGGCTGCGGCTGGCGGCAGAGGCGGCGATCGAGCCAGGCCTCTGAGAGGAGGAGGTGAGTCTGCGGTGGAGGGAGGCAGCCGGACCGGAGCGTGCGCTGCAAGACGGCGAGCGCGAGTGGGAGATGGCGGTGCTGTGGGCTCTCGAGAGTGAGGGAGATGAGGCAGGAGTAGGCCTTCCTTGGCTGAGACCGGGGGCGGATTGAAATAAACGATTGAAGCATTTCGTCGATCACGTGGTGTGCATGGCTCTCAGAGAATGTGGACATAAACGCAAATGGATTAGGGTTCCGACAAGACTCTGTTGATGCGTTAAGAAGTTGGGGTATCTTGTGATAGGCCTTCGCTTCCACTGCTGCTCGTATGGATTCTTCGAGGTTCAGTTTTGATGGCGAGGAATGAAGTGAGGAAAACTGAACGAAGGCGACACGTGGAGGCCAGAGGATTGACCGGATTCTTGCGGCAGCCGACGCCATTAATGGATCAGAAACGAGCCGATTGCGAGATTCGATGAGGAATTTGGTCGAACAAGTGGTGGACGTGAATGGGATTTTAGATTTGGAAGAAGGGAATGCAGAAGCTATGGTTGAAGAGATGACTAGGCAGACTTTTTATTAATTTTTGAGAAGTGATGAATATGGAAACTGGCAATTAGGATCTTCAATCATGCATTGACCAATATTATAACATCTCCTACATTGAAGATTGTGACATGTGAGATAATTAATAGTGCAAAATATAAATTATATATTTTTTTATATATACTCTAAATCTTGAATCCTAATCATATCATGTGTCATAATCTTATGAATGCAATAAAAATATCATAATATTAGACAATAGATGATCTCATTCGGAAAACTAGATTGATATTGAGTTGGGAAATATTGGGATTTAGATTA
This sequence comes from Leonotis leonurus, assembly GCA_026898415.1. Taxonomy (NCBI): domain Eukaryota; kingdom Viridiplantae; phylum Streptophyta; class Magnoliopsida; order Lamiales; family Lamiaceae; genus Leonotis; species Leonotis leonurus. The sequence goes on along the minus strand of JAPKLX010000019.1, from coordinate 2,360,098 downwards.
TAGTGCTTGAATTTGTTGAGTAGTAATGTAGACCAATTCAAATATTTAATTGTCTAACCGTGTGACATCTCATATTACATTAATATGAGTGTGACATATCATAAATAATGGTTTAAGATATAATATACACATTTTTTATATAAACCTTAAATCTCGAACCCTCATGCTACATGTGAATATCATGTTAATGCAACATAAAATATCATACGATTAAGGAATAAGGAATTTCATTCGATCTATACTAAGATTATAGTTTGACAAATTTAAATTTGAAAATGGGAATGTTAACGTCGAAGAGATTACCATAGTACTACTATTTATGTTATTTAACTAAAAAGGAATATAACTTATTGATAAATTTATAACTATACTAATTAAAAGATAAGAAACAGCCAAAAAATAAATGAATATAACTTACTCTTGGTGTTGACCACCTACAATTCAATCAAAATGTTTCATCTATCATGATCAAGTCTAGCTCTAGTGGCTATCTTTCCATGCTATAATATTAAACATTATATTGATTACTAGTTTTCAACTTGTTGTGCTTTTTATACATTCAAGGTAGGCAATCTTTTCATTCTTTCCACAAGCTAATCCATATAAACCTAATTGTTTGTTGTTTGTTATCCATTTTTAATCCCCCAAGTTTAAGTGGGATCACAATAATTTACATTAATCTCGATTTACAAATAGAGATGCAAAGAGCCAACACTACGTCTGCCTGCGCATCATGCAAGCACCAAAGGAAGAAATGCACCGAAAAGTGCACGTTGGCACCCTTCTTTCCCGTCGAACGCACTCGGGAATTCCAAGCTGTGCACAAGGTGTTTGGTGTTAGCAACGTGACCAAGATCATTGTGAACCTTCCGGAGGAGGATCGAAAGGTGGCCGTGGACTCGCTCGTGTGGGAAGCCCTGAGCCGGCAGAAGGACCCCGTGCTCGGGCCCTTCGGAGACTACCGGAGGGTTTGTGAAGAGTTGAGGTTGTACAAAAGTCAGTATCAACATTTTTTTGGTACAAATCAAGGGAGCATAGTGTACAAGACAGCTGCAGCTCAAGGTCTAATGGGATGGAACAATAACAACAAAGTTATGAACACAAATAATAATAATAATAATAATTTAATAGGAAATGGGACATCAGTGGTGGAGTTTTGCACTTATGGCTATTCACCTAATCAACATATTATACAAGAGTGTGAAAAACAAAGGCCAGAAAGGGAAAATGGCAATGCTGTAATTCTTCCTCAGCAACATTTGCCTAATGCTTTTAGCCAACAATTCATTAATCTTGGAGGTAATTAACAAAATGATAATAATTAATTAATATTATAAATACACAAAATTAAAATAGTTAATTGGGAATTTTAAGTCTTGATTAAATTTTTTTGTTGGAGCATTTGAACAGGTCAATACAATCCTCTGGATTCCAAGTCAATTGAAAGCACACTTTGGGAAGGCAGTTCGTAGATATATATCAAATGTGGATGAGCTCTCTTAAATCTTAATTATCATCATTTCATATTTTTCATGCTTTCATTTTGGGTAGTTTTACTTTTTTTTTATGTCAACAATATTTTTTTGTGGTTTAATTTCTTCGTCAATATAATAGGCTTAATTTCATAGTATAATTTATTACGGATTCAGAATGTTAATAAATGTAAAAATGTGCATTTACATGACCGGTCGTTGGAATCCAATGCCCTCATTTTTGTGTTCCACGTATTTCATAACTAAACTTATTATTTTAATAATCCCCGTATTAAAAAAATAGTATTAATTAAAATAGTTAATTATATAAAATAGTCAGATAAGATTATAAAAAATAGTTACCAACATAACCATATTTAAATTCTAACATTTTGATGGTAAATTATTGGAAATACCCTTATGCTTAAATTTAATTGTACAAATGGTACGAATGATATGAAATATATGAATATTATTCATTGATCATATCATTCATACATATGTAATTTAATAAAATTGAATATCACGTATGAATAATATGATTCAATACGTTTATATTATTCATACACAAAAATGCATAAAAATAATTGTAAAGGTATTTTAATATAAAAAAAATATACAAATGACTATGATTTAAATGTTGTTTAATTAATATTTATTTGAAAAAAATATTCCAAAAATATATATATGGTTTTTTTTTTATGAATTTATCAACCTTAAGTTAAATTAATTAAAAATGACATTAATAGATAAAAATAATTATATACGTATTTGGGTGGAAAGACCCGTAGTATTATTATATATAAAATTAAACTAAAACATATAAAAATATAACATAATATATATATAGTAGAGAGACCTAATAAAATTAGTTTCATATATGTGATGTTTATTTTGTTAAAATTGATAGTTTATATTAACTGTTTATAAATTATAATATTAAAGATATATTAATATTTATCAAATATCTATAACTGATTGATTCATTATTTGCTGAGATTTTATTATTTTCTAATATATTTCTTATTTGCTGAGATTTTATTATTTTCTAGTATATTTCTAACTATAGATTTAATAATAAATTTACATAGTTAATACTTATTTATTATTTCTATTATTTTTTTATTGAAATATATTGCAGATATGTAAATATAAAAGATTAATTAATGTTTAATTATTATTATTTATTGCTTCCCTGCTTTTAATTTATTGCTTATAATTATAAATGATAAATTAAAGAATAAAAATGTTAAAAATATGCTTAAATGAAATAATAATAAATGCTTAAATATTTTTTTATTGCTCGTAGCTTATAGTGCACATTATTAATATTACAAAATAAAAGAAAAGATAAAATAAAATATCAATATTAAATGTGTAAATGAGAGAAATATGAATAAAAAGTTAAAAATAATTTATATCGATAAAACCCATATATAATAACCTCCACATAATTGTAGGGAAATTATATCCTACAAACTTTCAAAATCAATGACTTATACTTAATTTTAATTATCAGGTAGATAATTAATTATAATATAATCATCTCATATATATATAGGAAGTTGAGTTCTAGTACAAATGACATTTAGTGGTAAGAAATTAGAAGCAATCTTCATGATAGATTTGTGTTCATCAAAAGCTATAATTAATTTGGCATTTATTTAATTAAATTCAATGTGAACATCTACATTGTTCCAACAACAATGCAAAAAATTACAAATATGTAAAATTGCATATATGTATGCAAATATTAAAGGATTGATATTCAAATTCAAAATTTAAAATTTTTATTAATTAAAAACTAATTTCAAAATTAAAATAGTTGGATGGAAGAAAAAACGTCAACACTTGTAGAAAAAATAATATGAGTTGTAAAAAATTTGCAGTGCAAATCATAATTAGTAATACAAATTCGTCATGAGCATATCTTTATTTTTTAATGGCAAAGTCAAATCTTCTAGTCTCATAAGACAAGAAATCCATCACTTTTCGCTCCATTCTTTCTCTCTAGCATATGTAAGATTCTTGAAGTTTTTCTATATGGATATTCCTTTATGGGAAGCACCGACTTACATTTTGGTTAACATTGTGGCGATACATTTACATTTCACTGACTGTACAAAAACAAAATAATAAACTACTTGACTATTCAATTGTACAATGAAGTCTTTTGGACTACTCCTTTTATGGCCCCGTCATAAATTTTCATACCATAATTTTGTTCTTTTATTATAAATGAAATTAACGGTGTAGATCATTATTTATAATCAAGTGCATTATGTTGATTATAGTAATATAAATATATTTGATGCAATGCATTCATTAATATAATTTATATACAATGCATTATCTTAATGCAAATATAATATGTCATTTATATATATACTTCATTGATGTAGTAATACAAAATATAATGGATATACGACAAAAAAATCACAACACATATTTCGTACAAAAATGATGTATAATATCAACAACAACGTCTCCATTACAACACCATTATTCATCCCCACCATGACAATGAACTCAATTAATAAATCGAAACTCTAATCGATCAACAAATCATATATAATTCATCTATTTCCACCTGCACCGTTGATTTTCCCTTCATCACCGCTAAGTGTAGGGCGGTCTTTCTCTCCAAGTTCCGAACAAATCCAACCTCGACGCCAATGCTTAGGAAACTCCTTCACGGCATCGGCGTACCATTGGCCACCACAAGGTGCAACGATGAGCAAGTATGTACAAAATCAAAAATTATTTTCAAATATTTTTTATGGAAATAATTATCTTCTCATGCGAAATATATAAAATTCTTTACATAATTTAATGCAACAATAAGTATAACGTAACATTTAATTGTGAATCAAAATGACATAAATTGGTATTACATGGTTTCGGTTGCGTTTCCCAATTAAAATTTATGTAATTCGAAATTAGGATAAATTTTTAAATACTTTTAGAAGATTATGCTATCCCATAAATTTTTCCAACTACCAAAAATTAATTTGTAATACAATATAAATATATGTTTAATGCAAATTACGTAACTATACGATGTAATACCAATTTATGTATCATTTAATACATTCAAATATATACCTAATTATTTGAAATATAAAATTATTAAACTAATTAAAAATTAAATAATTCAACATTTATTTATTAAAATAAATATTAAATTAACATTGAATTTTTAATAATCAATCATATTATGTAAAGTAAACAAAGCGTAAGAGAATAATTATAGGGTGCTATGGGTAAAGTGCTCCTTTTGTAACAAAAAATAAAAAAAATACCCAATTTGTAACAAACATATGAAAAGTGCTCATTTTGAATGTAAATTATCTAAAATACCTTTAATTAAAATTAGATATGCATCTTATTTTGAAATGTAATATTAATTAATTATTTTCTTAATTCTTTTGCAATTAAAAAAATACTTGGTATATGTTTAAAATTATACACATCCAATTTAATTAAACAAAAATTATACACATCCAACATCACACATATGTATTATTTAAATAAAAAATTATAAATATACACAAAAATGAAAAATCGGTCGGTTAAAACAAAATCCGGTTATATTTAAACAAAACCCGGCCGCCGGATTTTGTTTTAACTGACCGGATTTTTGTTTTTGAGTATATTCCTAATTGTTTATTTAAATAATACGTTAAAAATCATGTACTGATTAAATCTAATTCAATTAAATTAAATATTAAATATAAAATTCAAATATATATATATATATATATAATACCACAAAAAATACAACATGATTTCATACAAAATTAATATAACATGCATTGATTTAATAGTAAATTTAAGGGTATTTTTAAATTTTGGGTACTTTTCATATAAAAGTTATAAATATTACATTTTTCATGTTAAAGTTACACTATATGCTATTTTTATAAATAACTCATTAATCTAATTATGATATAAGAATATTGGAAAATTTACTTTCATGATAACTTAGATTCGATTTTTACACTGAACAAAGATTTTCAATTTTACTTTTATGCATATAACTAATGATCAAACACAAACACAAACACAAACTTATAGATATTGTTCAACAAAACTTTAGAAAGAGAGGAGGAATTTGTTAAAGGAAAACTACTACTTCTTTGCATTTGCATAGTAAAAGAAAAAGTAAAATACAAAAACCCCTTAAACGCTGAGTTGACTAAAATGGTAAAAAGGAATAAATTTAAAAAGGTAAAAATGGTGGAAAATATCTTAAACCCTACAAATAGCTTGAACCTCACTTAAGAGAAGCAGCCATTTCCTTCAGCTAGAAATGGTGGGTCCTCTTCTCCGTTCCCTTTGCTCCGCCGCCGCCAGAAAATCCTTATCTTCCTCCTCTTCCGCCTCCGCCAATTCCCGGAATCCCTATGTATTCTCCCGAGCTACGGTATTCGCAAGGGCATTTTCATCTTCCACCGCCGCTGCCACTTCGCCGTCGGCTGCCAGCCCTCTCGGCACCGTCGTGGAGCCCAGCCGCCTCCGCAATGTCGCCGTGATAGCTCATGTCGACCACGGGAAGACCACGCTCATGGATCGGCTCCTCCGCCAGTGCGGTGCCGATATTCCGCACGAGCGAGCTCTCGATTCGATCAGCCTCGAGCGCGAGCGCGGCATAACCATATCTTCCAAGGTCTTTTTTTCTTAATAAAGAGATTGTATTTTGTTCGTGACGGATCGGTTATTATTTGCTTTGATTTGACGTTGGTTTTGATTGAATGAATAAGCATTAGATCGATGTATTTATACATGATATGGAAAAGGAGAAGGTAGATGGAAGTAGGTGTAAAAGACAAAACACGAACCGTTACATAATTCATTTTGTCGAGTGAAATATTTAGAGAGAATTGTATATGGGATATAGAAATGTGTGTTCCATTGGCAATGATGAAAAAAAGGCCGGACTTACGGCTGCTACTATATGGTTGGTAGTAGATTGATGAAACTTCGTCTGAGGTATTACTTCTGAGCCAGTTGTACATGATGCTAGATCGTGGATGGGTTACTTTGTTAGTGGATGATACTGTATTAGGCTAAATGGAAGGAACATACTCGGTATCAAATTAAAGGAAATGAGATTTATATTGGCAATGATGAAAAAAAGGCCGGACTTACGGCTGCTACTATATGGTTGGTAGTAGATTGATGAACCTTCATCTGAGGTATTACTTCTGAGCCAACAATACATGATGCTAGATAGCCTAGATCATGGATGTGTTCTTGTATAAGTGAAGAATACTGCATTAGGATAAGAGGCAGGGAAATATTGAGCATTTGAATAAGTAAGAAGATGGGATAAGAACAAAATTTGAAATAAGCTGCCTTTCTATTCCAGTTTTGATACTCGACATTTTCTAAGTCTCCTAAAATGAAATTACTATGTATAGTTTTCATCTGAAAGTTGTTATCTCATTTGACTCATTTAATAATGGGCTCGTGTCACATTCACAAAATAAAGTACGAACATTTCTGGTTTTATATCTTAAAATGCTTTAGTAAGAGCTTTGCCGTATGCTTTAGAGCATCCTAATTTTCAATTATCATTGTAACTTTCAGGTAACATCTATCTCATGGAAAGAGAATGAGCTGAACATGGTCGACACACCTGGACATGCAGATTTTGGGGGTGAAGTAAGTCAAACAAAACAGCTCCAATTTGTATCATGTGCTCCGTGTTGGTAATAGAGAGATTAGACAATAAGGATTTTTGTTTTATTTTTGAGATGGAGTGTTGGACAATAAAGATGTGCATATATATGTGTTTAATTTTCCTCATAGAGTTGGTTCTAAGTTCAGAACGCCTTGTTTTAGTATTTCCAAAGAAATATCTGAATAGTTAGTCTCTTTAGGCCATTACACATTACTTTGAGTCTGAGCCCTTTAAACCTTTCTGGAGTAAGTTTACTTTTGAGACAATTTCATATAGGTGATAATTTTAGTTAGCTCGGCTGTAAATGTAGTTATTTTGTTGTTTTCAAACATTATGATTGAAAAGTATCTAATTATGGGCTTATTCATATTGACATATGGAATCTAAGGTATTGAGAAATCTTGTGTGTTGGAGCCATTACAGAAGACACTAAAGTAACGATTTATCTTCTCAAGTCTTTAACACTTTAGTGAATGCATGTCTGTCATTCCTGTGAGAACCCTTGTAGAATTGATACAATGTTTACGTGTTCTTGAAATTATGCAAGCGTTTTGCTTGCTAGGCTGTTTCCAGTCCATTTATACATGTACCTCAAATGGAGGTTTAGCTTCCTAGCTTTAATTTCTCGTGGAAGACCCTCATAGCACTACAGTTTCTAGATTTCAACTTAAGTCTAAACTTCTGAAATTGTCATTGTTCAAGCTGCAGGTTTTTGAAGTCCTTTTTGCATTAATATTTCTATATTTTCTTTTGAAAGGTTGAGCGGGTCGTGGGCATGGTTGAGGGAGCAGTTTTAGTTGTTGATGCTGGTGAAGGTCCATTAGCACAGACAAAGTTTGTTCTTGCAAAGGCCCTAAAATATGGTCTACGACCCCTGCTTCTTTTGAACAAAGTAGACCGACCATCTGGTACAGTTACACATGATTTAGATTTATATGTAAAAATGATACTGCTACATTTCGGCAAATATCTTTTCAAAGTACTGCAATTATGCAACTAAGTACCTATACTTGGTGTTTGCAGTAAAATGTTGAAAATTTGCTATGTTTTGTGGGATCACCTTTTTATACAATTTGCATTTGTAGAACAATTCCAATAGTAATTTGATGTACCTTCCTTAGCAATGAAGTTGGACAAACACAATATTGTAATAGACAAAGGCGTACTTGAGACGTTTTGTCTCGACGAGGCAAGGTGTAAGCCTCAAGACGGTTTGCGCAAGTCTCAAACTTGAGAAAATATAAGCATAAAAATTATAAAATAATATAATAACAAATCATTCATTAGGTTAAAAATCTTAGAAATCTAAAATCCATCAAATTAAAGTAAGTATCTACTTAAAAATCAAGTATCATCGTCCGACGTAAATGCTTAATTAAGTCATAAATTATAATCTCATCTAAATCTAACTCATCATCATTAATCCATTAGATCCCCCATCCTCCTCCGCAGCTCATCGACGGCAGGTGGTAGTGCCAATGGCTGAAAGTGGTGATGGGTGGAGGAGGAGGATATAAGGGATGAATAGAGGGAGAGGATGACAGTAGCAATATCTGTGTGCATGTTATTCTTCTACCATTAAATTTTGTTTTGTTTAATTTGTTTATTTTTATTTTTTTGACATTTAGGGTTGATCTTTAAATGTTTTATGTTTGATTATGAATGGACTTTGCATCTTTAACTCTTAAGATAATCCAACTAAAAATGCCCAAAAGTATCATAAATTTAAGCCTAATTGCATTTGTACGAGGCCTGGGCCTCATCTGCCTTGAGGCATAAGCCTCAGACACAAAATTCATTAGCCATATGGCCCATATCAAAGGTATGCATAGGCCTCAAGTCGATTTCTTCACAAGGCCCTCCAGGTGGGCCTCGAAAAGGTTATGCAACAATGGAAGCCATCGTATCTTAGCAGTTTCAACTGATTCTTGCAGGATGTTGTATAGCCATAATTTTTATTTGAATTTTATTCTGATGTAGTCTATTTTTTTTCCCACATGTATGTGTAGTTACTGAAGAAAGGTGCACTGAGGTTGAGAGCCTGGTCTTCGATCTTTTTGCTAACCTCGGTGCCACAGGTGCTTGTCAGTCATAGTCACATTTATAAATGCTAGTCCTCAAACAATCACTATAGTTTGCACATGCATTTATAATAACCTCTCTTTGTCTGTTGGATTCTTTTTCCTCAGAGGAACAATTAGAATTTCCTGTTCTCTATGCTTCTGCAAAGGAAGGATGGGCCTCATCCACGTACACAAAGAATCCTCCTGATGATGCTAGAAATATGTCTCAGTTGCTTGATGCAATAGTAAGACATGTTCCTGCACCAACTTCTACACTTGATGCACCTTTTCAGATGCTGGTAAGTGCTGAGATATTGCAAGTTTACTTCATGTCTTTTGCTGGTATGTAGTAGATTTGCAGGAATGCCACTTTTGGAAACTAGATGTATTTTATGTGTTTAGGACAGATTAGGTAGCTAGTCTTAGTATCTGCATGCCTCTCATGTGTTTGTTAAGACATTCCAGAATATACTCTACCATATACAAGTACCTTTACTGAGGGACCACTAGAAAGTTGGTTGACAGCTCCTTTCAGGTCTCTATGATGGACAGAGATAATTATGTTGGCCGAATTCTAACTGGTCGTATTTATTCCGGGATCCTCCAAGTTGGTGATAAAGTGCACGGAATACACAGTACAGATTCTGGGACTGTCAAAACTGAAGAAGGAAAGGTCTGTCACATTTAATGACATATTTCATTATCTATTGATGCTTTCCTTTGCTCTGCGTTAGTGTCTATGAAGTCCTTTCTGGCATATCTTGAGCATGTTATGTATTTGTTTTCAATCTTGTAAGTGATCAGTTAGAACAAAACCCATCTGTCTAATCTGTTACATATGAATTTTATGTTTATTTCCTTGTCTCAACAAAGGTATAGGAGAAGTGGCTTGCTCTTTGGCAGAACTTGCTTTAAGAGTTAATGTTACATTGCCCTTGAGGAAGACATTATTTGCATGCTGCAATTTGTGGATACCTCTTTAGTTGGAACTTGGAACCTGGAAAATGAAAATGACTGATTCCCCTTCAACCAGATCTCAAAGAACTACTTGATAGAGAACAATAGAATGGGCGACCGTTGTCCAGCTTGAGTTTATCTAATGCCGATTATATTGTTGACTTTTACAATTGAGTATTCTATGTGCATAGATAATGGAACAAATTATTTGGAGTCCTGAGACAAACTTTGGTTTTAAGTTTCTATCAGTGACAGATTATCTGGAGATGGCCCGCTCTAGATTCTAGAATATTTCCTGGAAGAGAAGACGAAAAAGATCCATCTGTTTTCGTTTATCTGTGTGTGTGTCCGGGTTAAAAAAATGAGTTGCTGTATTTGTAGTTATCATGTTTTCTGTTCTTTGTTTGTAGGTTGTGAAGCTGATGAAAAAGAAAGGAACCAGTATTGTAGCAGTTGATAGTGCCGGGGCAGGTGATATAGTGTCTATGGCTGGGTTAGCCAGTCCAGTGATTGGGCACACAATAGCAAATGTTGGGGTACATGAATTCTTATGCCTTTTCCATAACCATTTATTAGGCATGCTAATTCTGCATGAAATTGGTAGCATTATTATACTTTCGTTTCTTCCCTAAATGACAAGCATATGCTTCTTGAGTGAACCACTGGTGACATAAATCTAACAAAATTGTATCCTCCATGCTATATTAAGCACTTCCATAATTGCATCCTCAACATATATGTGAAGCTTGTCATTGAAGTCTCTAGTTTTTTGTAGATCATGACTGCTCTACCTACTGTTGAGCTAGATCCCCCAACCATTTCGATGACTTTTGGTGTGAATGATTCACCTTTGGCTGGTCGTGATGGAACTTATGTAAGAGCTTCTTGCCTCTCTGTTTTTGTCTACCCGATTCATGTTAATTTCCATATCCGATTTGGTTGTTTTAAATTCGTGCATACTCTCTTCCCCAGTTTCTTTGTTTGTTGCCTAGAATTAATAACCTAAATTAGCTTCCTGTCCCTCTCCTTTTATTGTTCATTATCACCGTTTGAAAAAACGAACCTGACCAAATTGGGGAACATCTCCAACATTTCAAGGAATCATTTTGTTTCCAGAACAATGACAATTGAGCAGAGATAGATGAATCCCGCCATACCATCTTCAGAATATATAGATGCAATTCACAAAGCTTAATATTTTTAATAATTTGTCGTGTTTAATTAAAAAGTCAACCGGAATCCTTGCACCCGTCCTACTCTTGCTCTGGTCCTTTGTGGGAAAGGATGAGGACCCAATGCCTGTCTTGTCACATCCTATTGGTCAGAAGGGCTGTCATACTTCACCTAAATATTTGTCCTTGATCTTTACCAACCGATCTCATAATTAGTAATCAGCATACTCCCCCATCTTTATGATGTCCTGTTTTTCCTTTCTTCTTTTTTGGTATGATGTCCTTGTAGACTTTTAAAATGTCCACTCTTTCCACCTTAAATGACTACCAGGTTCCTTAATACAGTAGTCATTTCATGAGGTTAATTGATTATTATGATTAGAAGAATGACATGTTATTTTGCACGCAAAATGTACAGTTGACAGGAAAACAAATTGGTGACCGTCTGACAGCTGAAGCTGAAAGGAATCTTGCATTAAATGTACTTCCTGGGCTCTCAGATGCTTATGAAGTTCAAGGGAGGGGAGAGCTTCAGTTGGGTAAGCTTTTTACCCTTTCCATATCTTGTTTAGCATTATATACTGCAGATCTGATCTTTGTGCAGTTCATATTCTCTTTGCATAACTTTTTGGTTTCTTAAGCTATTCAGTTCATCCGTATAAAACAGGTATATTGATTGAGAACATGAGGCGTGAAAAGTTTGAGTTGTCTGTATCACCTCCTAAAGTCATGTGAGTTTTCCTTGACCTAGCCTTCTGTACTTATTCCTCTATTCCTTTCACATCTTGTTTCACATCCTATCTTTGAATTGATATGTAACTACATCTATATGCATCTAATACATAAAAGTTTAAAATATAAATTGTTCATTTTATCAGCATTGAGCACATGCCATGATGTTTCGTAAGGGAATCCTAAATTATTAATTTTAATTATGTTTATGTTTCCTCTATACAACTTTTACAATGTTGAATGGTTTCATATATGTCGAAGTTTGAGAAAGGATGAATCGATTTCTTATAAGATAAATATGTAAACTTTAATTATTTTGGGTAACTTTCAATAAGTCAGAACATATTGCACTAGTTGCTATTCTATCAATCTATGAGAACAAGAAATGCGAGTTTGGACGGTTAGGTACATACATGATGCAGTAGTCAAAACTATTTAATTTTGATCTTGCTTGTGCATGGAACATCCAAGATTTAATTGTACTTAATAGCTTTTAAAGAGTTTTTGTATATTGTCAGGTATAAAATTGAGAATGGGCAAAAACTGGAGCCAATTGAAGAAGTTACCATAGAGGTATAGCTCCATACAAAATTTACTGAATGCTTCTCCAGCCTCCCAAGAATTCTAGTGACTGGCTTTTGTAATTGCTCATTCCAGGTGAATGAGGAGCATGTAGGTTTAGTTATGGAAGCTCTCTCTCACAGGCGAGGAGAGATTACGGACATGGGTCCAGTTCCTGGCAGTGTTGGTAGAACTAGAGTTTGTCTGACATGTCCTTCTAGGTATATACTACTTTCATATCATATCTCCTAATTCTCTCTCTCTCTCTCTCTCTCTCTCTCTCCCTCAGAGACACATAACACTTATATTTTCCCAATATATTCTTAAACCCTTTCCTTGTGCTACTTCCTTATTTAACCTTCTAGTGTCTATTATATTTTTGCTCCATTAAGTTTATTGCAGAAATAATTTTTCTAATGCAACCTTCTTCTTGGTGCATGTGCATCTTCCATCTATGTTTGAATATGTGATATGTGACGTGATAAGATATTTATCTGATTCTTTCTTAAATCTTTCACATCATTGTAGGGGCCTGGTTGGTTATAGAAGTGTCTTCAACAGTGATACACGAGGCACTGGGTTTATGCACCGTGCATTCTTGAGTACGTCCACGGGCCCACTTGTACCACTCCATCTTGATTATTTTTCTGTTGTTTTTTCATGGACTTCATACTTGCAAGCTGTGTTCACAACAAAATAATTTTCTCTCAGTATTACTTGCCTTGCCCCCACCCCCAAAATAGTATTTTACCTGTTTGGTTTGTTTGTCTTTCCGGATGTAGATATGTGTGTATTTCCTTCATTGTTTTTTTGTTTTATTGCAGGCTATGAGAAATATCGAGGCCCTCTTGGGAATGTTAGAAAAGGAGTACTGGTATATTATGATGTTACCTTCTATAAATTGCTACTTGCTATGATTTTTTTTTTCATTTGCTGTTAGCAGCAGAAGTAAGGTTCCTGTTAGGTATCTCTGTTGGACTGTTGGTATTTAATACGTAAGAGGAAAAAAATACTTGCAATGTTCAACTTCATCTGATAACTTGAATCTATTTTCCATTTTTCACTTACTCTGGGAAGATAGGCTATAATAGCTATTTACAAATAACAAACTCAAAAATTAACCAATAAGATAAAAACTAAAATACTAACCATATTTTAGATTAAATGTCATTACTAACCTTAAGGATAATGGGGGTGGTAGTGACAGAATTAGTTAAAAAGGGCATTTTTGGATAAAAGGGTTTGTATCAACTATTTTTATAGTGATGGTTATTTTTTGGAGTTATTATATGGAAATGGTTAGTATAGAAGTTGAATCTATTAAAAATCTATACTTTCGATAACAGATTTCTATGGCATATGGGACTACCACGGCTTATGCATTGATGAGTTTAGAACCTCGTGGAATACTCTTCGTCAAACCCGGAATGGAGGTTTTTTGTTATTATTAATTTTTATTTCTGAAGTTTGCCAAAACTGCATATCATTATCCACTGTTACCTTGTTTCACCCTTGCAGACATATGATGGCATGATTATTGGTGAACATTCACGAGAAACTGATCTTGATGTAAGTCTTAAAAATATTATTTTTTAAAAATTGAATAATTTTTAAACTGTTATTAAGGATCAGTCTTTTGCTTGACATCAATTATTGCTTGTCACAGGTTAACCCTGTCCAAAATAAGAAGTTAACAAATATTCGTGCTGCATCAAAGGACGAGAATGTGAAACTAACCCCTCCCCGCCTTGTATGCATCTACATCTTTATTCATTTCTCCTTGACTGTTGCTTTCAGTTGTAACATCTTTTGCGTGGAAATTCCATCAAAATATGAAAATGCACACTATAAAGCTTTACACGTCTTAAATATGAAAAATGCCATAAAATCCAATCAAGCGCACAAAGTGCCCAACCCCTGTTTTGCTGGTCGCCAAAACAGAAAATCCAAACACCATATAGCTGTTTAAAATAGAAATAACAAGCGGTGCTATCCTTGCAGATGACTCTTGAGGAAGCAATAGGGTATGTTGCATCTGACGAGCTCATAGAGGTATGTACACCCACTTATTCCACCATCATTGATTACACAAAAGGCTTATGTATAGAACACTTATCTGATAAAAATGCATTCCTCGTGTTTGAAACAAAGTTTTAAAATGTAATGTGTGCACGAATATTTGAATTGGCTATGCAGGTGACGCCAAGTGCTATTCGGTTAAGAAAGAGATACTTGGATGTCAACAAGCGAAAAACAATGAGTAAAAGGCCAAAGGAGTGATGTGTTCCTAGGCATGCAATTTTGTGAGTTGTATTAATTATATTACATAATTTTTTTGCATCGAATCGTGCTGCGTACTCATTTCGTTTCCTGGTTTTACCATAATACCGCGCAGTTGAGATCTCAAACTCCTTCATAGATAGATGTAGCATATGTTATTCCCCATTATATGAACACATTTAGAGTTTATATGAAATAACAAATACAGGTTGAACTGGAAGGCTCTACAGCTATTATTATTGGATGGATCTATAAATTTAGAAGTTTGTTCATATACTATTGAAATAGAAAATGAAATTCGTTTTGGATCGACCTATAAATTAGTAGTTACAACTTACAGTTAATATACAATTGGAATAGAAAATAAAATTCCGTTTTGGGAGGTTGTTATTTTTGTATTCCAATATATGCTCAATTGTGAGATTTTAATTAATTTTGTTTCATTTATATTAGGTTTGAGGTCTTGCTGCATTATCTTGCTCCTTTATAATTTGTTACCTCAGAAAAAATTATGCATTCTTTAGAATTGTTTAAAGAAAAAGGAAATTCTTGTAAATTTTTTGCTTTGGTCAGTTATATTATATGCAATGAATACTTTAAGGTTACGTTTACTTTGCATGAATATTGATAAAATTAATTCAAACTAATCAAATGTTTACTTTTAATCAAATGTTTAGTTTGATAGATAAATGATGAATTAGTTGATTTTGAACTAATTTAATAATTTTATCCTTCAAATAATCAATCACATGTTTTATCTACTTTGACCAAAAGCTTGAAACTTATTGTTCTAACAAGATTTATGAAATATAAAATGTCGTCGCAGTTTGCATAATTTGGAGATATAAACGAAGAATTGTAATAGAATAAAAACTGCTTGTTAATCTTGTTAAGATAGTAGAAATTTCTTGTCGACTTAATCAGACTCTCAAATATGAAAATATGTAACTGAATTTCAACTTTCATTTGAATTTGTAAATATTGAACGGTTTAATTTTGTTTGCAGATTGTCTCGAATATGACTTCCCATTTAAAAAATATATTTTTGTAAAACCAAAATTTATTTGATGAATATAAAAAACAGACAAGAAGTAGGGGGATAAAATAAAACTGTATTTAGCTAAATTTATTTTAAATAGCTTATAAAAAGTTATATTTTAAGAGCTTATAAGTTATAAATGTGTTTGGATAAATGAGCTTATAATATCTTTTGAAGAGTTATAAGATAATAAAATGTTTGTCATTTTAAACTCTCATATGATTTTCTTAGGTAAATATGTTAATAATAAAATATTGTAAGATTATTTACGTAATTTTGTTGCAATTTATAAGTTCAAGAAAAAATAATTTGGGGTGAAATTACTTATTTTTTGAACAAACTTATTTTCACAACTCATAAGGAGCTTATAAATTTCTAAACAACTTATAATAAGTCGTTTTAAGGAGCTTATAAGTTCAACAAATACTTTTAAATTTATTTCTAAATCTCCTTGAATATATATAGGGGTATGATCCGGTGAGAATCAAGTCTTATATAAGAACTAAAATATATGCATGTCATGCATTATTTTGATGCATTACACGTTGAATCTTATTGCATAATATAGTAATGCATTTTTATTTATTAAACAATGCATTATAATTTAATTCGTTCTATGCATAAATTTGATGCACAATTAATTTGAAACCTAAATTATAAAATCAATAATGCAAATTGGTTCCTAATTTTTATATAGGAATTAGTTTTAATTTGATATATATATATATAACGGTAGCAAACTAGCAACTAGTTCTTTTCCTGACAATATGTGCAATTATATATTTTACATATATTGGAGCTGTTTGGTTTGATTGATAGAATTATCACATTTAAATCTCTACAATTTTTTTTATAATTTTTCATCTCTTTATGAATTTAATCTATTTTTATGCTCCTTAATCACTCAATACTTGATTATATAATCACACCAAATTTAACTTGATTATATAACTAAACATTTGAATGATTTAGGGACATAAAAATATATTAAATTCATAAGTAAATTGAGAATTATAGATAGAAATGTAGAAATTTAAAGTGATAATCATATCAATCATATCAAACAAACCAAACCACCACATTGAGTATTACTCCCTCCGTCCACTAAGCATGACACCTTTTTATTTTGACACGGTTATTAAGAAGAGTGTATAAAGTAGTGTAAGAGTGATAAAGGTGGAAGAGTCCACACCATTTTTGAAGAGATAACCTTTTCTATTTATGAAATGTGTCATTCTTAGTGGCCAAAAAGGAAAGTGTGTCATGCTTAGTGGGTCGGAAGGAGTATAATATAATAACTTTTCCTATTACATAATAAAAGGTCGATAGGATGTAGTTCATATATAAAGTGACTTTTGGATATAAAATATGAAGTGATGTGGATCGTTAATTTTGGTAGATCGATCAACGATTATAATTATTTCGGATTTAATATAATAAAATATCCCATAAATATTATCAAAATGACATCTATGTAATTATAACATGAGAGATAAAATAACAACTTCCACTAATTAAGGTGATAATTATATTGAGAGAGAAAATATTCCCCATTGTCGTCATCTTCGTCCACCTCCGCTGCCATCAACTTCCTCCCCCCCACCTCCAGTCGATCTTCGAGAAGGCAAGGGAAAGGCCAGTACCCTTCTTCTTCGTCATGTGCCTGCTGCTCATGGTGTTTCACGATTAGTATTGGAAATGAACGGAGAAGTGGTGGAACGTGCGGAACCACATATTGGAGCCTCACTGCTTGTAGAGGACCTTCAGTGATCACGGGACCGGGGGAATTAGGCTAAGATAAAATCAGCTCCTCTTCAAAAAAGAGTAGATGCAACTTCCTAATTCCTACCTGAGAATTCATGAGAGATTTCAAGTCACCTTTTCATTCATAGTGAATCTATAAAAAGAAGCCGAAGTCGCATAGATGGCAGCCCCTCTGTAGGATTGTCTTACCGCTTTTAGCGCTTGTTTTCCTGAGCCCGAAAGTAGGAGCTTTCCAGAAGTCCGCATATTCCGGATTCCACTTCTTGCTGGTCTTGCTAATGATCTTGTTAAGGTCTTGCAGAGCCTACTTTCGGACCTTCTTCTGAGGCTGCTGCCTTGGAAGGTTCAAAGGACTTCATGAAAGAGTTGTGTGACAGCAATTCCAATTGCAAAGTATAAAACATTTACAAATCCGTCTTCCCGCGAGATACAGAGAGAGTAAGGGGGGGCGGTACTCTTTCATAGCCGCATATCTTTCCGGCTAAGGAATGAGAAATCTTTCTCCTGTTACATGAATCCAATTTTCATTTCATCCGGGAAAAGCCATCTTTGCTCATCTTTGAGCATGATGAATCACTTCGTGCCGACCTGTTGCCAATCCACTTTCCGACCTCATATGAGAATGGAAAACTAGAGCATTTTCTGCATCGATGGATGAAGAATCGCGAACATAATAATTTCTGGTTGACCATGTTTCCAGAAAAAAGATACTTTCGAGAAAGGACGAGCACGACTGGGTTTACTTTGACAAAGATTGATACCATCATAGTTTCGCTTAGCTTTCTGTCTCAGAATAGATAGGTTTCGTAGCTCGGGTTGGATTGGAACGAGACGAAGCAACAACACACTGAACCCCAAGTTCGAGGGCTAGGGGTTACAGATCTCTTATACTACCATCGATTGACAGAGCGGAACGACCAGAGGAATTACTTGGTAACTTAATCAAATCACGTGCAAACCAGCGATCATTCTTTTCTGAGTGAATTAGAAAGTGAATTTTCTAGTTATCGCAATTCTAGTTATATGAATAATGGATCTCCGAATGAAGATTCCTTATACAATCGTTACATGTACGATACTCAATCTAGTTGGAATAATCATATTACTAGTTGCATTGACAGTTATCTTCAGTCTCAAATCTGTGTGTTGACTTCGTTAAACCGGTGTACTCGGCATATCTGCTTTTGTGCCATGACAATCTCACTCGAATTACGGGGACCTACACATACAACAAGTTTTAAATCTTAATGCAGGCAAGGCATATCTCGTTGAATCAGTCTTTTTCGCCACATCGCGTATAACGGGAATCGAACCCCCTCTGCTGCTGTCGGGCAGTCTCTCTGGAAAAGAATCAGAGGCTGCCCTTAGCTGATTAGTGGATTAGGCTCTGATTCAACCCCGCAACTCCATCCATCATTGTCCTGAAGCCGTTTGAGAAGAAGGAAAGTCCTTTGGAAGGCTTCATCTCACTCCTCTATGAAAGCAGACTAGAAGCCAAGAAAGCTGGTGATGAAGCTAAGTCCGTTGTTCCTCAGTTGCTCATGGGAATTTAATTTATTAAGTGCTTTCAATAAAAACAGGGAACAGTTCGGGGAGCTGAAAGCCATTTGCTGTCTCCTTCGCTAGATGTTTTTGGAATTCTTATAGCAGGACCGATTTATTTGGAAATAGTTCTTCCGAGACCGTCATTGCAAGCAAATAGAGAGCCCCCGCCCGTTTGAGCCGTTGCTCCTCGGCTCCATACTGCTCCAGCCGCTCGCTTTTCGTCTGATTGTCCGGTTGGATCTAGTGCACGAAAACTACCCACGCTTCCCCACGAGAATGAATTCGGGATGAAACTGATATCACCCGGCCCTGGCGAACCGGGTGGTCTTCCCTTGTCGGTGATATAGTGACATAATAATCAGGGAAGATCGAAACAGGAATGGAATTTTATTATGGAATTATTACTAATATTAGTAAGTGGTTTATTCTTTCCCCCCAAAAATACCAGTTCCACCATCAGGGCCCAGCCAAGCAGCATAATTATGTCAAAGGACTAAAGCAATACATGTCCGATCCGAAGGGTAAAAGACTTTAAGCCGATCCAGCACCTCATTCACACTTATTTTAGTCTTGGTCGAGCAAGCGGAGCGGGGCCAATTTATCGTACTTGCTTAGTGTGCCCCGCCCGGTTCACTGAATTCGCTAGGCCAATGACAATGCAAGGAGAGATCACCCATCATATTGAAAAGAAAGTACTCCCACCGGTCTGTACACCTTAGCCCGGTGCTCATGACGCGCTACAGAACCTCCACCGTGCCGGGGGACCAAGCAGGGCATAGCTAGCGGCATTTGAATTCGGCACCCCTGCCCCTGGGTGGTTGCAAAAAGTCCCGAATGAGCCTATTTCGAGTCAGGAATAGTGGGACGGGAAGTCTTATCCCCTATGTTCTTTCTTTTGCAGAGCTTCCAGAATCATAGCATTCCACTCCTGGGACTGTTGGACTTCCAATCTTTCTCTTAGTTAATTCCGTACAGAATAAAGACACCTTCTGCAACTACTAGCCGGGGAGAGAGCCTGGCAAATCTTTGACTCTACCTCCTCTTATTAAGACCTTAGAATGTTCCTGCCTTTCGATCGAGTGACAACTTCCTTTCCTTCATTGCCCTTTGTTTGATTACCCTTTCTTGCCCTCTAAAGTCAGAAAAAGCGACGAAGCAGCTCTTGCTCACCCGACACGATCGTACTTGGTTTCCCCCTCCTCAGAGGATGCAAGGCCAACACGGAACATTTTTGCCAAACAGCGGGCTCGGAATGGGATCGGGTGTTTTCACGTCTCACCGTAGTGCCCGGTTTGGCAGTTGCCGCTCTTTCTCTTGCTGCTGCTCTCGTCTCCGGTCTTGGCTCTTTCCGGCGCTTTTGGGCCGGCGTGAATTCCACTTTCCAATTCGGGAGGTAGGCGAACCAAGCCGGAGGGGTTTATTGCACAAAAATGCCGGGACGCAGGCTCCCGAGAAGCCCAACGAATGTTAGATGCAAAGCCCCGCACCTCATTAAGATCATATTGGCATACTCTCCCATATCCCTAGTGGTTGGACTCGCTTCTTCGCCTCCTCCGACGTCTCTTCGTCGATCTCTTCGCCGCCTTCCTTCGCCTTCTTCCTCTAGGATATGGTCGGCCCCCTTTGTCGTCGAGCCCGCAATTCTCTCCGGCCTCCCGACCATCGACGGTAAATTACATTTTTGCATTGATAACACGACAATTTGCATTGAACTAGACTACAATTTTGCATTACTTCAGTTACATTGTTGCATTGATAATTACGTTGTTGCATTGTTGGTAAGCGTGAATGTGGAAGATTTTTTGGCAAAGAGAATAAGATTTGTTTTAATTACGTTGTTGCATTGATAACACGATAATTTGCATTGAACCAGACTATAGTTTTGCATTACGAAATTGAACAGTATATATTATCGCCTGAGTTCAATTACCACGTACATGAATTACTTCAATTATGCATGGATTTGAAGATCATTAAATCTTGTTCGAAAATTACACTTTTGGTTTATGTTTCTTCAACATTTTATAAGTAATTTTCATTGAGAAAGAATTGATGGAAAGAGCGGTGAATTCATGGCAGATAAGTTTGTTTTAATTACGTTGTTGCATTTGATAACACGACAATTTGCATTACGAAATTGAACAGTATATTCGAAATCATCGTCGTCACCGTGTTATTCATCAGGCGGCACGACCGTCAGAGTGGCATCGTGCTCATCTTTTACGATTTTGAAGTAAGAATCACGACAGATTGCAAAGAATAAATTTCAAGAAGATGAATGTAGTGAGTTTAGGTAGTTTCTCCAAACTACCCCGTAAAGAACAGAGTTACCATTTTGTTTCAAAAATAATAAGGAAACCGCCAATTTATTTTACCATTTTTACCCTTTTGCATTATAATTGGGCGATGTAAGAGGCGTGGACCAGCGTTTAAAAGATTATATCTAAATCTAATGGAATGAATGGTTTGGATTACTTCCTATTTTATACCCAAATACCATTTTTTACTTGAACTCGCCCCAAAATCGATATATTATATATATCGAGTATATAATATAATAATGCGTGGAAAACAGAAAAGAATAAAATAAAAGTGGCAAAAATAAGAAGGGAAAATGATTTTAAAATACACGAACTTTTGCCGGTTTATTAATTC
>JAPKLX010000019.1:2326885-2337772 GCA_026898415.1 Leonotis leonurus | reverse complement strand
GAATTAATAAACCGGCAAAAGTTCGTGTATTTTAAAATCATTTTCCCGAATAAGAAAGAATGGGAAAGGAAAAGCGGGTTACTTATAACGGAAGATACAGTAAACGCAGCTGTAAACTTGGAATAGATCTCCCTCTTCTCTCGCCGGTCTCTCTCTCTCTCTCTCTCTATCTCCCTTCAAAACCCTTACAAGCATTCATGGGTGCCTACAGAGCAGACGACGACTACGATTACTTGTTCAAGGTAGTGCTCATCGGCGATTCCGGGGTCGGTAAATCCAATCTGCTTTCCCGATTCACTCGCAACGAGTTCAGCCTTGAGTCCAAGTCCACAATCGGAGTCGAGTTCGCTACTCGGAGCATCCGCGTCGATGAAAAAGTCATCAAAGCCCAGATTTGGGACACCGCTGGCCAGGAACGGTACGCCATTGTACTTTCATTTTACTGGTTTTCATTTTCTTTTATTTTCCTTTGCTTTTGAATGTTATAGTCTTCAACTTGAGATCTCATTTCTGCTTCTGCTGATCCTTTATTTTCGTGGATACGGTTTCTATGGTGAAGTGAAATGTTAATCTTGCCTCTGTTTTTTTGGGTTCATGTTTTTTTTTTTGTTCCGAGATCCATGGACATGGAAATAGCATGATCTGCTTAGATCTGACACTTTTGGATCTTAGATTTCTCTGCATTTTGTGTTAATGATTCATTTCGTTGAAGAAAAAAAGTTTCTTTCTAGGTATCAGATGATCTACAAGATTTGGACTACTTAAGTTGATTGCAAGACAATGTTGGTTGAATTTATGTTTTTTCATTTGATGGAATTTGGTTTTAGGGATGCTTAGTTAGTGTAGTTCCATTTTCCTTTCAAGTGATGCATGAAATTGTAATCTAACATGATCCCAGCCTATTAAAGATCAGGTGTAAGAGGAACATAGTTGATTTGGGTGGTAGAGTGTGGTGACTGGGAAAGGAGAGGGCTTTTTGAAGAATATATCAGTACACTTATTCGTAATGGAGCTTCTCTGCATCGTACCATTTGATGTGGAAAATTGAGTCTCTGTTTTTTGACTTGTTCTAATTTGACCACGTCTTTGCATTAGAGGTCAATGATGCTTGGCGTTTTGGATCTCAAGTTTACAAATTTAAACTTATTAAATAGTCTGAAGGAACTATCTGTTCTTTTATTCTTTTCTTTTCTTTGTATTTCTTTAGGAGTTGCTACCCGAGAACTTAAGTACTTGAGCTATTAGTCTTCAAGAAAGTTTACTAGTCTGCTAATTTTGCTCCTTACATTGCAGCCATTGGTGTAACTAATTTTATTTGATCACTTCTTATCTGTTATTGTTTCTTGGGGTAAGGTGATTGAAATTTATACATATGTCAATTCTGGGTTTATTTGATAAGGTTAATTTTATATTCAGGTATTATAAGAATTGAATCATATTTTCTCTATATACAATTGTGTTGTAGTGTATATTACTCTTCTTCCTCATAATCTACGTAAACTCGACATTTCATGCTAATTTTGATGTTTCCCTTAAGACAACTTGTGATGTGATATGCTGCTCCAAAAATTCTCAATTCAATGATTCTTTGTCCAGATATCGTGCAATCACAAGTGCTTACTATCGAGGAGCTGTTGGTGCCTTGTTGGTCTATGATGTTACACGCCACGTCACATTTGAAAATGTGGAGAGATGGCTGAAGGAGCTCCGAGATCACACGGACTCAAACATCGTCATAATGCTTGTTGGGAATAAATCAGACTTGCGCCACTTGCGCGCTGTTTCCACAGAAGATGCCACGGCTTTTGCTGAAAGGGAGAAGACGTTCTTTATGGAGACTTCTGCCCTTGAATCAATGAACGTGGAGAATGCATTCACAGAAGTGCTTACGCAGATCCATGGTGTGGTCAGCAGAAAAGCTCTTGAAAGTGGTGATGATCCGGCCCCTATATCCAAAGGGCAGACCATTAACGTCGGCTCCAAGGATGATGTTTCAGCAGTAAAGAAAGGTGGTTGCTGCTCCAGTTGAGAGTTTAACGACTTTCTATATCTTTACGACTCCGGTCATGTCGGGACGATCTCAGTGTACACACTGGTAAATTGGGAATGGTCGGCCGCCGCCAAAGCTTTAGTCGATGAAGATGCTGCATTTGTTCAGATTGAGCCAACGCTCATGGTGATAGAGCAAAGGTTTGCAGTCACTTCCTCATGTTCCTTTATTATATCTTTGATCCCCATGAATTCGTAGCTGTATTATTATAGTAGTATGAAATTCTTAGATTGTTTTACTTAAATACATTTGACTTTGAGTGCTCTATTTGAATTTAGACATGTATGGAAGCGACCCATTCTTGTACTCTAATTTAAAGTGTGATTTTATTTCAATGAACTTAAGAATCGTAATTTGTATGAAAGAAAAACTTATTTTTTTTCTTCTCTCTTTCTCCATCGAAAAAAGAGAAATTATTTTGTGAAAGAATTTTTGATCGACTGTGACGTCAGCAATTGTTGGTTAAAAGATGCATAACATCAATGGCGGACAAACAAAGTACACAAAATTCAAGATCTAAACTAAAATTAAATCCACTTGCACCAGTTCGTTTATATAGCTATAAAAATAGGATAGAGATCCTCTGTAATGGGTTGAAAGTTGAAACACAGCAAGCACCCCTTATGATTATAAGCCTAAAATTTAATGATTGGTACAAAATATATTTTATATGAGATATTAATAAATCTTTATAGTGAATTTTGATATTAATAAAACTGTTTAATTAAAAGAGTGAAAATTAGTTATAAAAAGTAATAATAATAGGTTCCTTTCGTAATTTAATGCATCTTTAATCATAGAAAAAGACGTCAAGTAGTTAGAGCGTCACGTATAATTTTTCTTAGTCATAGAAAAAGACGTCAAGTAGTTAGGTATGTAGGGTTCACGTATAAAATGAATTTTGGTATAAAATACGACCGTCTATTGCATTTGATCTAATGGTCTTGATTTAATTTTGAAATTTTGGGAAAATATTTATTACGCACGTTGCATGGCAAATTTGTAATGCAAAAGGTATTATGGAGAAATCTATCTTGACGATTTCTTTATGAAAATTCAAAAGATATAACATTATCATTAATTACATAGTAGAATTTGGTAACTTCCCTCAACTCAACTCACGCTCAAACAATTCTTGGCGAAAAAATGCAATTCTCTAGGATTCGTTTGTTTATTATTGCATTGTATAGTTATGTAATTTGCATTAAATATATACGTAGTATTGCATTGTATAGTTACGTAATTTGCATTAGACATATATAAATATATTGTACTACAAATTAATTTTTGATAGTTGAAGAAATTTATGAGATCATAATCTTTTAAAAATATTCGAAAATTCATCTTAATTTTGAATTACATAAATTTTAATTGGGAAATGCGATCGAAACCATGCAATACCAATTTATGTCATTTTGATTCACAATCAAACGTCTGATGCATTACGTTATATTTATTGTTGCATTTTATTATGTAAAGAATTATAAATTGAACGGTACTGAAATATTTCATTCTAATCTAAATGTCGATGCAATTTACATATATGTATATTAATACAATTAACATGTATGTGTGGTGCAATAAAATATTATTAAACAAAATAACATTGCAATTTTCAGGTATATGACAATGCAATCTCAGTTTTAACCTTGAGCAACAATAGAATCACGACATCATGGTCGCTCCAGCATGTCCTGCTGACTCCGTTGGTGCAACCAGCTCAGCCACACTGTCGAGCACCGCCCCTCCACTGCCGCCGAGGACGACGCCATTCTCGTTGCCCACCTCCTTCCGCCGAGGACGACGCACATTTTCCGCCACTACGGCAACCATTGGGCCACCATTGTCTATCTCCTCCCCGACCGAACCAACAACGCCGTCAAGAACTACCGGAATTTCACCCTCAAGCGACACCACCACCAACAGCGGAACCGAGTCGACGACAATCTGTCGTCCTCCTAGCTGGAGCAAAATCGTCGTGGCGAGAATATAAATTTATCCTCGGCAGTTATGGAAGAATATATATTAAAATCCCTAAACTATAGCCTAATTAGTTGTACGCTAGTTCTCTCTCTTAATTAAAAGTACTTGTTTACCCTTTTAATCATAATTATGGAATATTTTAATACTATAAAAATTGAAAATTGTGATTAATTTGTTACCGTGAGATTATATAAATAAAAGGCCGAGATCACTTCCTATTTTATACCCAAAAATCACATTGTATATCAATTGTATCCTCTCTATATATAATATTTTGACTGGTCAACTTTATCTATAATATCATTTAAGTATCCAATAGCAACTTGTAAATCTAGAACGTTTTGTAAATTTTGTATCATTAAGTAAAAGGGCAAAAATGCTCTTGTATTGATATATGGTTGGTGAATTTCCATTCACTATAATATTATATTTATATCTATATAGCGGGACCCATTTCCATTTGAACGAAGAGCCACGGTTGAATTAGCATAGTAGAATAGAGATGAACAATTACTAATATATATACTAGGAGGGAATTTCACAAGTGACGAAAACAATTAAATTCAATAAAATTGAAACTTTTCGATTAATTATAAACGGCCATTTAATTTCCACTTGATCCAGGCTTTCATGCATATGAGATCATGTATTGATTAATATTATAACATTTCATATTGCTTCAATAAGATAATAAGACATGATATAATTATGGTTCAATATTTATAATATATAATATCTTTTAAAATTTAAATAATTAATCATACGACATGTTATCATCTTATAAAAATAATAAAAAAATCACATCAGTAAACCATAAAAAATCCAAATTGGCTTGCTTTTTGTATGAGAAAATTTCCATCATAATTCCAAAAAAAAAAGGAAAGAAATGATCTAGCTAGCTAGTCAATATCCCACTTGAAGGAGGAGGCAGCCAAAGTTGAATAAAATTGTGAATTTATGCAGCCAAATAAAATAAGATATAACGAAATGTTTTGGGTGACTTGTAAAGGCGAAGTGAACTAAGTCAGTGGTATCTGGTTTAATTAAAAAGAAAATGTCCTATCACGAACACTAGCGTTTTTGTGGGTCAATGCAATGCAATGCTTTTTATAAGTCTTGATCAACCATTTTCTTTGCCATGAACTCAAGAGAGCAAAAGAGACAAAAACTAGATGTGCAGTGAGAAACATTAATAATCATATATATCAGAGCTTGGAATGAATTGTACAAGTAGCTCAAAAATGGTTGATCATCATGAGGAAGTAGATTACACCCAAGAACTCATAGATGCTCAATCTCATGTTTGGAATCTCATCTTCAACTACATAAACTCAATGTCCCTCAAAACAGCCATTCAATTAGGCATACCTGATATCATCCACAAACACCCTAACCCTATCACGCTTCCTCAGTTAGCCGACGCTCTCTCCATCAACAACTCCAAATCCCACGCTCTATACCGCCTCATGCGAATTCTAGTCCATTCCAAAATCTTCAACAAGCTCAAGATTCTCTCCAAGGACGAGGTCGAGGTCGAGGCCTACTCTCTCACGGTGGCTTCACGCCTCTTGTTGAGAGACGAGCCCTTGAGCTTCGCCCCTTTCGCCCTCGCCATGATCGACCCCATCGTGGTGGGCCCCTTCCACCACGCGGCCGACTGGTTCAATGATGATTGCCCTTCTCCATTCGTCACTCGAAATGGGAACAACTTCTTTGAGGTATTGAGGAATGATAAGAAATGGAATCAAGTGTTTAATGAGGGGATGGCTAGTGATGCGAGGGTTGTGGCTGCCGTACTAGTTGAGAAATGCAAGCATGTGTTTGAGGGTTTGAAGACCTTGGTGGACGTCGGCGGGGGCACCGGTGCGGTGGCGAAGGTCGTCGCGGACGCCTTTTCCGGCCTAAAGTGCGTCGTGCTTGATCTACCGCACGTAGTTGGTGGGCTTCAAGAATCTCATAATTTGAGGTTTGTTAGTGGGGACATGTTTGAATTCATTCCTCCTGCTCATGCTGTTTTCCTCAAGGTATGTCCAATAATTCCCTTCTTCTTCAGTAAATTGCAAACAACACCTCGTTATATATAATCTTGACATAATATATATTCCATGAATTAATAGTGGGTGCTCCACGCGTGGAGTGATGAAGATTCAATCAAAATTCTTGGAAAATGCAAAGAAGCCATACTTGGCAGCAAAGAGAAAGGTGGAAAGATTATTATTTTGGAAATGGTGGTGGATGAAGAGAATGAAGAAGAGGAAGCAACTAAAACGCAGCTGTGTTTTGATATGCTGATGACGACTGTGGTGACAGGAAAAGAAAGAACAGAGAAAGAGTGGGCTAATCTATTTTCTGCTGCTGGTTTCAGCAATTATAGGATTCATCCTATCTTAGGATTGAGGTCTGTAATTGAGGTATTTCCATGAATAAATATTCCATCTATTAATGGACAAATAAAAATAAACTGTATATTCTCTAACTATTTATTTGTCACAAGACTTTAACTATGCTATTTATGTCATATTTTGATTAAAGCGATGAAAATTGTATTTTTTGCTTTCAAAGGTAGATTATGAACTTTCAATCATAACTTTCACTTCCGAACTCGAATTGGTTATAGATGTTGATTCAAGGTGATGTGGTGGTTGTTTGTCTTCTGCCCTAAAACTTGTTGGGTTGTGTTTGATAAATAGGTCAAAATAGACGTAAACCATTGTGGTACATGCCAAGGTTGAAACTCTTTCTTTCATATTAAAATTTAATTTAATTGGTTTTTATAGCTAGTTATTTAAAGAGTTAATATGCAAAGAAATAAAATGTTGCAGAACAAAATATATTTTTATCTTGAAGTACAAATATATAAAAGTAATATACAAAAGATAAGAAAATAGATGGGGAAAAATTCTAAATATTACAATATCAAATTTACTTACTAATATCAATCAAACAAATTAAATATTTTACAAGCGACAAGTGATCAATGTGTGATCTTGTACCGTGTACGGTAGATATTATCTGTTAAGGTAAAACCAGATGTATATATATTTAAAATTAGAAAAATATACATATATGGAGAATATCAATACAGCTCGGGATTTAACCGCGGATAGCATCTACCGTTGGCATAGATTACCAGCGGTAGATGCTCCAAATCGAGCGGTTTGAATATGTTGGAGTTCAGTGTTAAAATAGAACACATATAGACTAAGTACCGCGCGTAAAAAAATTAGCAAAAAAAATAACGCTCGTATTCTATGCTAGCGGTAGTTACGTGAAAACAAGAAGTTTGGGTATACATTAAATAATGAGATATTTATAATCCAAAATATATAAATAGCGTGGAGGAGAAGGGAGTACCTTAGGGCGAGAATTGAAATACTAATGGAGAGAGAGTGAACGTGCCGTAGGGGAGAAGAAGAGGAGAGAGGAGAGAGTGCACTGTATTTGTTGGTTAAAAAGCTGTCAAACAGAAAGAGTGGGTAATTTTATTTTGTATATTTAATTGTGGGTATTTTTAACATATAAGTTTTGGAATATTGGTATTATTAATTTTTTTCGTAAAATTTAATATTCATTTAATTTACAGGTATGAATGTGGATAGGATTGTCAATTTTTGACACGACACGATAACCCGATACGAACACGCACGAAATTAATGGGTTAGTGTCAAGCCTTATCGTGTTCGAGTCATTATCAGGTTGACCCGATAAGAACACGAAATTATCAGGTCGGGATCAGGTTACCTGATATGAAAATTTTATAAGATATTAACTATTTATATTTTGAAGTAAATGTAATTTGTGATACATTTTTTTCAAAATATTTTTTATTTTTTTAAATATAAAAATGAATATATTATATAAATTTAAAAAATTATGCATTTATTATTTTTATTATAATTTTATAATTTTTATCTTATAAATTTACTTTTTTATCGTGTGCATAACGTGTCGTGTCAACACGAAAGTTATCGTGTTCGTGTTGGATTCGTGTTGTGTTCAGATTTGAGCTTAACAGGTCCGATTCGAGTTTGACCTTAACATGTCGGGTTGTTATCAGGTCGACCCGTTAATGACCCAACCCACACGATTTGACACCCCTAGATGTGGATAATTACTATCCATACAAGCGAAATCTATATACCCGCAAAAATTACCCGTCAAATACACGTAAAATATCCGCAAAATATCCGTGATATACCCTAGAAATATCCATCTACACATCTAATATTAATCATATTTTTATATTTTTCTTCAATAATATATTATAATTGATATACCTTAAATTTAATTTTAATTTTCATATTTTTGAATTTGTGTTATATATTTTTTAATTTGTGTCAATATTTTTTTATTTAGATTAAATTTATTTTTATGATTTGAATTATATTTTGCGGGTGGCGGGTTCGCGGGTACCCGTCTGGTGGTGCGGGACTAGCACCCGCAGAGTGACGGGTTTGTAGGTACCCGTCAAGTAACGGGTGGCGGGTCAGATGACGGGTACAATTTTTCCTGGTGGGTATTGATATGGAAAGTTACTATCCGTATCCGCTGTACCCGATTGTCATCCTTAGAGGGGAAAATGCTAAAATACTCACTTTAATAAGTAAAAGATACTCCCTCAGTCCATAAAACATCTTCCTAGTTTGACTGGTGCGAGTTTTAATGTAGTGCTTTTGACTTTAATGATTATATGTAGTGAGTGGAATTAGGGTCCCACTTGATATATTATTTTAAATTATGTTGTGTGTAGTTAGTGGATTTTGGGTCTCACTTAATGTATTATATTATATTGAGTTGTGTGTAGAGAATGTGGCGGGTCCATTTACTATAAATGAAAAGTTTAAAGTAGGAATAAGTTTTGTGGATGGACGAAAATGGTAAAATAGAAAGAAATTTTGTGAACATGGGGACTACTAAATACTCACTTAAAAATAAAACATAAAAAAATCACTTTATATGATAACATGAAGAAACTGATCATGTACTCATGTTATTTAAATTCAAAATAATTTGAATAACATGAGCAAAGGAGAAAATTTCTTGTTATCATATAAAGTGTGTATTTTTTATCTTTTATTTTTAAGTGAGTATTTTTTATATTTATTTTTTAAAAGTAAGTATTTTTACCTATTACCCCATATATATTTTATACTCCTATTAATTTGACAAGGTCGTAAACTAGTTGGTATATAAGTTTGCAAACTATCAAAGTTTGGCAAGTTAAAATTATATTCGAACATATTCGTATTCGAACCAATGCCATTAGTCATGAAAAATAATTTTTATTACTATCACTATTCGCTAGTTGTGCAAAAAAAGTTACTTAATATTTATATTGGTCGATTTTCTTCATTTAACTCAATAGACCAAGATCGGCCCGGTCAACCCGACTCGACGTAGCCCGTACAAAATTTCCAAAATAAAAGTTTAATAAGTTATTTTTAAAAAATAAATAACAATTATTTTCTTAAAAATCAAAATAAATTTCATTCTCGATAATTGAGAATAACTAATATTAAAGGTATTGGAAGAAATGATTAATGATATGTTCATGAGATTATTGATTCCTACAAGAATGATCATTCCTCATTATTATTTTATATCACACGTGTGATAAAAAATAAAAGCAGGAATAATCATTACATATTCATGTATATCAACCATCCCCTTAATGTTGTATTGGAATTCAAATTTCCATAATTTGACAAATGATGCTTGAATGTTTAGTTTTGTTAAATAATTAACTGATTGCACATTTTATTGACATAAAATTATTACTCCCTCCGTCTCTCAAAGTGTTTAACGAATTTCCTTTTCGGGCCGTCCCCCAAAGTGTTTAACACTTAAAAATTTCTATTTTTGGACATTGTTTTTTTCTCCCTTTCACTCTTTAAAATTGTGTTATTTGCAAAATTGCCATCTGTGGGCCCATTATTTTTTTTGTCTAATTTTCTTAACCCAACCCATTTAAAATCCTAACCCGACCCAATTAAAACTAATCTAACAATAACCTAATCCACTAATACTAACCTAACCCTAATCCACTAATACTAAGTCCTACCTAATCTATCCGCCTCTCTTCTCGACTAACCTACTGCCTCTCTTCTCGATTCTTCGTTTTTCTCTGTGAAATCCGAAACCCTAGTGCTTCGATGGAACCCTTCACTTCTCCTTCGAGCTCTGTTATGGATGATTCCATCACCACCATTCGCTTCTCCTTCGAGCTCTCTTCACTTATCTCAATCTGATGTAGAAATTGTTACATCTACCCAATCCTTTTACCTTGAGCAGTGGATGGAACCATCCCATTTTTTTGGCGAGTTTGATACAATTGTGGAGGAAACACCTCTGGAGGGGGAGATTGGCTTAGATCTCGTAAGATCTAAGCCAACTCAGCCTCCAGATTCGATGATGGAGGAAACCTTAGATTCTGAGGCGCCTGAGAATCGAGAGTGGTCGGAGGAGAAGAAGAAGTGGTTCAGAGAGCTCGTTGGGATCTGGGTACCCATGGTTGTTCCTTTTCTCTTTGGTAAGGAGGCAGGTATATTCTTCTAACTGCATGTTACTAATTTGGGCGTAGTTGGCCCCTGCTGTTTCTAATTTGTGATATGGGCGTTAGTTGGCCTTTGCTGATCTGTTGTTGGGCGTAGTTGGCCTTTTCTGATATGTGATTTGGGCGTAGTTGGCCAGTTGAGCTGTGTTCTTGACATTTGTGATCTGTTCTTGGGGTTGATGGGATATGTACAGATATTGCACTTGTGTGAGCTTATGTGATCTGTTTTTGGCCTCTTCATGTGATATGTACATATACTGCACTTGTGCTTGCCTCTTGTGATATGTACAGATATTGCACT
>JAPKLX010000019.1:2213019-2309322 GCA_026898415.1 Leonotis leonurus | reverse complement strand
AATTATGGCCCAATCAATTGATTTATAAGTTTGGAAGTAAAATTAAACGTTTATTAAATTAGATTTCTATGTTGTTAGAAGATTACTTGATTGTGATTGTGATGGAAGAGGATGACATTGTTGTGAGAAGTTGTGAAGAAACTTTCTACTACTTCATCTTTTGTCTTCTTTGGCTGTGCTTAATTCTCTTTCTTGGAGATGTGAACTTGATTTTTTGAAAGGACTTGTGAAATGCTATATTATTGGTGCTAAGAGTGAATATGACTTGGTATTAGCCACCCATTTTATATGGTTCCAAATATTACATAATTTGATTTATAATTATTACATAATTTAAGTATTTTGACGAATAGTTGAGTTATATATTCTTAATCTTATAGTACAAGATTAATCTAAGCTCAAGTGTAAGTCTTGGAATTAAATCCAAATTCAACATGCAAAATTTTGATATAGTATGTAGTTTGACGATCAATCATTTAAATTTATTATAAATAAATATTAATTGGAAAATTAAATCCTCAAATTGTGATTATGGGAAATATATATTGTATTGAATTAGAACTGGTTTTTGATGACCACAACTTAATTCTTTTCCCTATAAATATAGAGTAACACAACACAAGCCTAACAACATACATAAATTACTTAACCTCTCCAAAAATGACATTGGCTACTAAAATGGGAAGCAATATGTCCGAAAAAGAGGTACTCGAAGCTCAAAGTCATGTACGGAACCATATTTACAACTACATTAACACAATGTCTCTAAAATGCGCCATTCAATTAGGCATACCCGAAGCCATCCACAAACACGGCCACCCTATAACGCTTTCTCAATTAGCCCACTCCCTCTCCATCACCCTACCAAAATCCGACACCCTCCGTTTGTCTAAATTCTTTGACTTGGTCAAAGTCAATGTCAATGTCAAGGACGAGGAAGAGGATGAAGAGGGATACTCGCTCACGGGGGCTTCGCGTCTCTTGCTAAGACACGAGCCCCTGAGCATGGTGCCTTTTGCGCTCACCATGCTCGACCCGATCTTTATGGATCCGTGGCACCACATGAGCGAATGGTTTCGGGATGAGAAGTCGTCGTCGTTCAAGACAAAGCACGAGATTACATGTTGGGAGTATGCGGGGAGCGACGGAAGGCTGAATGCGTTGTTTAACGAGGGGATTGCTAGTGATTCAGGGTTTGTGAGTAGTATACTTAGTAAAAGATTGTAGGCATATATTTGAGGCCAGAGGGGTTGAAGTCGATGGTGGATGTTGGTGGTGGGACCGGAGCAACCGCTAGAGGCTTCGCCGCCGCTGAAATGTGTAATGTTGGATCTTCCACATGTTGTTGATGGCTTGGAAGGGTCTCAGAGTTTGAGCTTCGTTGGAGGAGACATGTTTCATTTTATTCCAAAGGCTGATGCAGTTTTCCTTAAGGTACCACAAATTCGATTTATTAGATTGATCAAAATTAATGAATTAATTTGACTACTTGTTATATATAACTGAAAGCAGTGGATATTGCACAACTGGAGTGATGATGATTGTGTGAAAATACTAGAAAAATGCAAAGAAGCCATAAACAAAGGTGGAAAGGTGATTTTAGAAGATGCTATTGAGAATATATATCATCATGTGTGTGAAGCTCATCTGTAACACGATGCAAGCAAGCAATGAGAAGACAACCAACCAACCTCAATAGCAATGTATATATATATATATTAAGAAGGGAATCAAATTTTCATTTAGAATCGTCATCAAATAAAACTTTGTAAAATCGTTTTCTTTCCTCAGCATCAAGTATGCCACCTAGATTACCTTGTTCATCATTTTTTTCAGGAAATTCGCCGTCTTCTTCTCTACTCCTCTTGATAGGCTTAACTATTATGTCACCCTTCTTCTTCTTCTTTTCCAAATTCATAGAGTAGTGCCTCTGATTGTACTCATGCAGCCCCTCCTGCATCAGTTCCCCAAACTTATTCTTCACCACAACAAGAGGATCCTTCTCTGTCAACTCCGAACCATTGTATGCTTCTCTAAGAAGGACCGTATAAATTTTATATTTGTTTGAAACATAGAAGATACCGGGATGCTTGAGCAGCAGAATATTCAATTTTTCAGGGAAGCTGAATTCTCTTGTGAAATGGCCTAATTTGGCAATAGAAAGCTTCTTCCACAAAGTAATAGATAACAATTCATGCAGCATTGCTACATTTCGTTTATCCATTTCAACTGACCCCTCCACCAAAGCGCTCGGGTCTGCATAGGGTGAAATATAGGGAGTAGAGTTGAACTCTCGAAATCTCTCCCATGACTTCATCCATGTATCTGGCAATGAACACGAAAAGGATGAGTCACAACCCTTGCTTTTAGCTAATTTCTCAACTGCAGAAACTGCAAATTCTGGATTCCAGGATATAAGCTCAATATCCATTGAATTCCGCCTCCCAGTATAATTTACGATACGAAACATGCCGGGGTGTTTGGGAACAATCCTGAGCAAATAATCATCTGGAAACCCAAAATTCCTTTTTAACTCATTCACCTTAGAAACATTTAGCCTTTGTTTTCTGCTCATCATCAACAACTTTGCTAAACGCTCAACAAAAAAGGGTTCTTGCAAATCCTTAACGGACTCTTCCTCCTCCACAAGGAACTTCATTCGTTTTGTTAATTTGCAAAAGTACTCGTTATTATCACGGTATACTTCGAAGCAACAAGGATACTTCTTGAGCCAATTAATTGCCTTTCCCTGAAGGTCAAGGCTCTTGAACTTCTTCTGAATGTAATCAATATCTGCGACTTCATCAGGGCATCTGAGGATTATGTGTTTTATTTGATTATTCACCATCCATCTACGGTTCCGAGAAAGGGCAGACTCAAGATCCGGATCTTTCTTCATTGACCACAAGGAATATCTTCTTAGCAAATGTTGATGAAATGGAGATGCAGAGCATCGTAATCTTCTATTGCATTTGATAACAACCATTTCGTAGCCTTTTTATTCTAGTTCATATCTTCATTTCCTGGAAATTCAAATTATTGACATTAGAAATATCAAAGGATAAGAAGGTAGAACAACACCATGTAACCTTTTCTTATCTCAAGAGAAATTGGACATTTTTTATGAAT
This sequence comes from Leonotis leonurus, assembly GCA_026898415.1. Taxonomy (NCBI): domain Eukaryota; kingdom Viridiplantae; phylum Streptophyta; class Magnoliopsida; order Lamiales; family Lamiaceae; genus Leonotis; species Leonotis leonurus. The sequence goes on along the minus strand of JAPKLX010000019.1, from coordinate 2,306,193 downwards.
TTGAGCAGCTAAATAAGCTCTCTAAAGAATAAGTCATTTTTTTTTTCAAAACTTCAAGGGGCAGACAAATAATGTGAACAATTGCATAAAAATAATTACATCTTTCCCACATGCCAATTATAGTTTCACCTACTAGTTCTCATTTTACAATCACACGTACCCTACCCAGAAGCATTAAACATAAACATGGGCATTCAATCGGTGGACATGACATACAAAGATCAGAATACATCAGCACTCATTAAGGTAACCATAACTTAAAGCCTAGTCTTTTAAGGTTCTGTTTTCTGCTTATTATAGTCTAGTAATAACAACTTCAGTTTAACTAATTCAGTAGCCTGTGTTCTGAGGATTAAGATTTTTCTAATTTCCTATTGACTGAAGCTGTTAAGTTCAGAAATTTCACATAGAGAATCAGGCATAGCAATGATTCCATATCAGAATTTAGAAATCAGACAACCTGAACATATGCTGAAGCAGAACAGCAACAGAAGCTAAGCTCCAACTCCATCTCGACCAAATTCTCAGCCCCAACCCCGAGGCCATGTCCACCGAATTGAAAAATAAAAGGGGATCAAAAAAGAAACAGAAATTAAGAACGAAACATTAGGGTTTTTGCCCAAGTTCAATAATTTCAATCAAAATCAATAGAAATAAGAACATGCAAGCTAATTAAATGTCGAAACCGAAAATTTAGGTTCAATCCAAATTCTTAACTTTTATTTAACTGAAGAGTAAAAATTCATAAGGTATGGGTTTGGTTGAGTTTCTGAAAACCCATACAAAATGAAAGAAGAAAAGAAACCAGAGGAAAAATAGAGAAATTACTTATGGAAGAGACGCGGGCTGGGCAGGAGTGACGGCCGAGAGAGATGAGTTGGGAGATTTCAACTCATCTAATGAGCTTATAGCATGGGCCATATCAATAGATTAATTAATTCGTTTGGGTCAATCTTAATTACCTGTGGGCTTGTTATTAAGAGAAATGGGCCGAGTAGTATCATTAATATAGGGTTGAAATTAGGGGTGAGCAAAATCCAAACTAAACCAATCTAATTTGGTTTGATTTTGTTTGGTTTGAGATTTTACAAATCATAATAATTTTGGTTTAGTTTTAAACCAAATAAACCAAACTTTTAGATATACATTCATTTTTGTTGATTTTCTCTCTATATGATAACGAGTTGGTGATGATGCATTATATTTTAGATTTGTTGTTTTTTATAAAATATTTATTTAGTGTCTTAGGCAATTGGAAATTATTTTAATATTGAAATAAAAAAATAAAATTTTATTTAATTAAAAGAGAAACTTAACATTGAATAATATAATGAAAAAATTTTGATGTAAAAAAAATTATGGACTTTTGCTCCAGAAGAATATATGTGGACTTAAATTTAATAAATAATAGTAAAAACTAATCCTTCTAACTCATATCGAAACATTACTCTTTCAATATATCATTTTTGGAATATGTATTACAATTTTTTTCAATTATTTTTCTTTGTTGAATAAGAACTCCAATATATTGCATCAAATCGGAACTAGTGATTTCAAAGTTCCAAGGAAATGAAACCAAATCATTAAAAAGGTAGATAGTTATAACTGTTTGAATCATTTTTTCTTTCAGAAAAAAAAAAAGATTATATATTCAAAATTGGTGATATTTTATTTTATTTTATCTTTATATTTTTTATGCTATTTCAATTCAAAAATAAAAAATAATATTTTATTTTCAACACATAATCATATATTTTCATCTAAAAATCAAATTTAGTAAATAAAAATATGGTATTAAAACGTTAAAAAAAATTGTTATAGAAGTAAACATAAACATTGGTTAAAATCAAACCAAACCAAATTAAAATAGATTGATATGGTTTGGTTTCCTTCAAAAAAATTAATTTGATTTAATTAGTTTAGTTGCCATTTAAATTTAATTAGATATAGGGTATTATATAGGGAGTAATTAATATTAGCCTATATGATTTAAATTAACTATCATGATCAAATATACAAGGATAGTCTTTTTCTTTATTAAATTTATACCTATTACTAATTAAATAGGGTTAATTAGGAAATTAAAGAAGAATTTAATAATCATAAGTTGATTAAAATTCTTTCAGAAATAATAGAGTTATTCAAAAGATAATACAAATAGATTCTCAAAATAGATAATCCATTAATAGCCAATTAATTAAACTTATAAAATAACCCATTAATAAATTACAAGAAAAAGGTTAATGATGGCTATAGAAAAGTTAATGCATGCCTTCGAGATAAAGGTTAGTGTTTGCAAAATGAAGGTTAATGTTGAGAGGTTGATTATACCTCAATTAGATAACAATTATAAACTTTATAGAAGCTTAGATATAATTAATTAGTAATATCTTAAATATAATTAATGATCTTGTTTGACTAAACAAGATATATAATAAAGTATTATTTACATAAGATAAGCAAATAAATATATATATGTATGTATGATTATCGTAGAAGAGTAATATGTCATGAAAGTTGAAATAATGCAATAAGATTGGTAGCATTTTTTTTTTATCAGAACATAAATATATTTTAGAACATAAAATTTAACTTGGAGACAGATTAGTAAGTAGAGAACTTAGAAAATAAGTTCAGATTTAGAATCCAGCTCACATAAACCCCAAAACAGAACTTGCAACGAGTTATGATAATGAAAACATGCAATCCAATAGCCTAAAGACACATAAATCACATCCTGACAACATGTAAATAAGTAACCTAAATATATATAAATTAGATCATGAAATTATAGAACTTTTTCGCAAGAACCCAGAATTAACCAGACCCAACAACAAATTGGAACATGCCGTATACAAAAAAATTAGAAATTTAAAATACAGAAATAAAAAAAGAGAGAGAAGGGAAATTTAGGTTCCACCTTTGAGAGGAGACGGCGGCTGGCAGGAGGAGCGCCGGTGAGCTTCGCCGTCGATAGAGCCCAGAGCAGAGAGAGGCAGAGTGTTAGAGACTGAGAATAATTTAGAAGATTATGTGGAAAATTTCAGAAAGCAATTAAAATTGGAACTAGAAATTGAGATATAGAAAGAGAAGAGATTTTACCTTGAGATGACTGGAAATCTGAAAGAGGCGGGGAGCCGAGAGAATCTGAAAGAGAACGGGAACAGCGAGAATTAGAAAAGAAATTAGATATTTGAAAACTGAAATTTAGGAGCTTCAAAGCTAGGAAAAGATGGATGAAAGAAATGAGCTTTACATTTGGAGAAGAGCTCTGGTGAGCTTCCACCTAGAACACCGGCGAGCACCTCGCCTTCAATCGAAAGCTGAGAGCAGAGGAGACGAGAGAGGAGTGGGAGAGAGACGAGAGACAGTGGAGCAGGATAGAGAGGGAGCGATAGAAAGAGAAGAGAGTGAGTTGGGTGTGAAAGTGAGATAGAGAAGAGAAAGAGAGGAAGAAGAGAAAGTCGTTGGAGTGTTCTGAGAGAGATGTGTAATGAGCGGTTACTCAGTTAGGGTTAGAGGAATTTTTTCCTTTTTTAAATTCTTCAGTATGGGCCGGGCCTGAGAATTGTCGAGTAGGCCGAGTCGAACTTATATACTGTGGGCCGTAAATAAATCTTTAGTATGAGCTTAGTTGAATCCATCAGTACGGGCCAAGATTTATTTATTCAGTATGGGCTCAGATTTAATTAATCAAGATCGGCTTAGAGAATTTTTATGGGTAATTTTAAACATAGCCACCAAATTTTACAGCCACCAACCGAAAAATAAAAATCTAAATAATAATAAAAGTACAATTATGCCCTCATAACCACAACTTGCTTAAAATATATGAGTAATTTTAAATACAACTTTCAAATCTCTAACATCTCTCTATTTAAATAATTATAAATTAATAAAAAATGTATTGTTTTGCCCTCTAACCCGTTAAATTATAATTAAAAAACTAAATAAAATACTAATTAAAAATTATAATAAATAACATAAAATCTTATAATGATCTCAAAAAACACCAAATTTGGATAAAGAGGCAAATCTTGAACAATCATTTTCATGGCGATTTCATGCTCTTTTCAAACCCTTGAACTTTCGTTGATGTATTAGCAGAGTCTTTGATCATAGGCAATCTTCTTCTCACTCTTTATATTTTATGAGACATCTCGACAATTACGATAACAGTTTAAATATATAAAATCTCAAATGAAAGAGGAGGTTTAAATGAGACTGGCAAAATATCGACCGTTGGGTCAAGATGGACAGCAGCGGCCCTGTTGCTTTAACCTCTTCGATCCCAGAAGAAAGTGAAAAATATTGAAACAAAAAATAAAAGAAAAAATTGTGCTCTTAATTACTTCTGCATTTGTGTTTCTCAATTGCATCAAATAATTCTTCCATTTTGTTTTGCTTTGTTTCTTTATTATTTTTATAATATTATGTGTAGTGTGTATATATTCATGTTATAACTCTTCTATTTTTTGAAATTATGATCAGATTTATGTTATTATTATAATTATAACTAGAATTTTGCTTAGAATTTTTAAATTATAAACTAAAGGCACGATAAGGGTATAATAGTATATTTTTATAAGTTTTATTTATTATTTAAATAAAGAGGCTATAGTGACATATTTGGGGGCTATATTAAAATTACCCAATTTTTATCTTTAGAGACAAATTATTATTAAATGAATTGGGTAATAATTAATATTTATACTATCTATCATTGCCACGAATTAAATAGATGCATTATTTATCAACCATGTCACACTGGGCCGGCTTTCAGGGCGTGGGTCGAGTCGGGACCCAAAAATCTAGATTCTCAATATATAATATTAAAGCATTTTAATAAATACTTATTTAACTTAGATCAATGGTTATGATATTTTTTCATTAATATTCATTGATTCAAATTGGAATCTTCTTACCTACATTTTTGTCAACTTATTTAATTAACTATAGATATGTCTCGTATATTAAATATGAAAATTCTAACTATAATAAAATTGGTAACTATAATAATTTTCTAAAAGAACGACAATTTATATAAATATTTATATATATATATTCAAGGTTTAAGGTGAATTTTTTCTCATTATATAATTATTTATAATATTTAATTTTAAAATTTTATATAATTTAGAATTCTTATCATCGTTGCATGAACAAATTTTTTTGCTAAGTAAAAAATGTTAATTAAATGGAACGGTTAATTATTTCTCAACATAATATTTTTTTATTTACAGAGGGTCTATATTTATAATGTTCCCTTGGGTCTCTTTATCATCATGACCGGTCCTGCCACGTCAATTAATATTGAATCAAATTAATTAATAGCTCTTACAATATAAGGATATTTTGTTTAATTTTTCACTCTTTCACTGTAAGTCTAAGTCGCAAATATCCAGTTCCTTTCGTATGTTTTTAGTTACACTTCATAACGCCCACCAATAATGTGAATTTTTCATTTTGAGACATGAATTTCACTTGGGGAGTGTTTACTAAGTAGAATAAGATTAATTAGAATAATCATCTCTCTTAGGATTACTTTAATCCCACATTTTTAGGTGAGATACTTATCAAGCAAATCACTTATTAGAGCATTAATCACGGACTTTGGGATAACCTATGAATCTAATCCTCATTAATAAACACTAGATTAACATATATTATTTTAATCTATCTAGGTTTATCCTTACTTATCCTGATTAGTAAACGCGTTCTTAATCTATGTAACTTTTACCATATAAAACTCATTATATTACTGGTCTCATTTACACTAACTTTTCACTCAAATAAAATTCTTAAAACATGTGATATCAAAATTGATGTAGGATTTTGATTGATTGAACACAAGGATTACAAAACTTTTTCTCCAATTATAATATTAATACCTCAGATTATTAGTTACATGATAAATGGAATATCTTCTTAGTAAATGTGGATGAAAAGGAGATGTAGATATAAGAAAACTCGAGCATCTTAATCTTCTATTGCATCCGACAACTACCATTTCGTAGTCTTTTTTATTCTAGTTCATATCTTAATTTCCTGAAAATACAAATTATTCACATTAGAAATATCAGAGGATAAGAAGGTGGAACAGTACTACGTAACTTTTTCTTATTTCAAGAGAAACTGGACATATTTATGTGAATTTAAGCAGATAAACAAGCTCTCTAAAGACAAAATTATACTAAATAAGTCAATTTTTTCAAAAATTCAAAGGGCAGACAAATAATGTGAACAATTGCAGAAAAATAATTAGATCATTCTCACATACCAAGTATAGTTTCACCTACTAGGTTTCATTTTCGCAATTGCACCTACCCAACCCAGAAGCATTAAACATGACCATGGGCATCCAATTGTTGGACATAAGATCCAATTTAACAATCAAGTGTCAGAATACGAAGAAATATCAAACAAGTTCAAATTACTATCAATCATTTCACCGATAAACCGAACAAATCAGAATAGAAAAACACGGGAAATAAAAGGTATTCTGCATCAAAAGGGGCCAAATTAAGAGACATTCTTGCATGTTAGCCGCAGTAGAAGAAAAATGTATAAATTGGGAGGCATCTAAGCTTCTAAAAATCGTGAATTGAGAATAAATAAACGATTGCATCGTTATTGATTAGGAGAAAACTGAAGCAGTCTGCGAAAATGGAACTATACATGTACTTGTTGTAGCCTCTCTTTCTCTCGAAACGCCAATTTTTTCCAGTACTTATCTAAACTAGTTCTATTGTTAGAATCAAAGCCAAGTGTATCAATTATCAAATATCAGCTAAACTAATGCACGAGAACACCAATTAGATCTTTTTTGCCAAAAATATAAAACAACAGGTCTTAACTCTTAGTTCTAGGAAATAAACAAAAGCATAAACGCACAATAATACAAAATCGTGAGATCAAAAACTCAGTTGAAAACAAATCAAATATCGACTGGAATCGAACAGAAATCCAATCATAATGCAATCAAAGAATTAAAAAGTATACCATCATCCACTAGAATTGGTTCGAGAGCCTTTGGAACCAGTGCGGTTTAGATCCAACAGCTCATGTTCCCTCCTTCTCGGGTCATACGTGCCTCCTAATTTCAGTCGCCTCTCAATCGCCCTCAACCCGTAATTCAACGGATCCTGATACTGGCCCAGTCTGTGCTATCTGAAATCCAGCTTAACCTTAAAGACGCCCTTCACGAGCTCCGGCCCCAGCCTTTCCTCTTTTCCCACGAAACCCGGCCTGAGATTCGGTGGCACAAGCTTCAACGGAAGTAGTGACACTGTAGATTTTATTCATAAGTTATAATCATTGTGTCGTGAAATATAGCATTAGCACTTAGCAGTTAATTGTGTCAGTACACAAATCTTCATAGAGATAGGGTAAGTTCATTCAGATCTACCATTTAACATCAAGCACCAGTGGTCTAGTGGTAGAATAGTACCCTGCCACGGTACAGACCCGGGTTCGATTCCCGGCTGGTGCATTTCTTTTAATTGCAGTTTTATTCCAATTTATATAGGGAACATTTAAATGGAGTATACATTTTCTTTTGTCATTACAATATTTAAATTTCACTTAAAATATGACTGTAATGATTATTATTTACTATTAGTGAATCCCAATAACTACTTAGTTTTATTTCTTGTATACATCCTATTCTCTATTTCAAAAAATTGAGCATAGGAATATAATATTTCATTAAGTCAATTACTATGATTAATTAAAACTAAATTAAATGGCTAAACTCGATGTTTATTTTCCTTTCAAATTTTGTGTTTATGCGAACAGTACATATTAAAAGTCCCGCTGAATAATTCTCAAGCCGAGAAAAGGGTGTTCTAAGCGAGAGTTGCTACAAGCGAGCTAATAACAAACAAAATAAAAAGGTAGAACATCAAGAAATTATTAGGAATTTTGCATAATGGTAAATATTTTCAAAATCATTACTCATTTTTGGAAATTTTGGTCATTTTAAGAAATTGTTATATGATTTATTTTTCTTTTTGGTAAGTATTTATAGGTGTGGAATTGAACCGAATTTAATTGAATATTGTCACGAGTTCAGGTCGAGCTAGGTTTGAGTTTTGAAATCCAAGCTCGAGTTCGGTTCGTTTATTATTCGATTTAATAGTAAATTTGAATTCGAGCTTAAACTCGACTCATGCTCATTAAATATTCGAGTTCGAACTCAAAGAAGGCGGCCCACCGGCCTCCACTATATCCCCGACCCTAGCACCGGCCTTTCCACAACCAAACTCTATTTTCGATCACGTTGAAACTACTTTAATTCATGTTTAAGGAAGAAATATGTGAATTAGCTAGACTACTTTATGTGTAAATTAATTGAATTGAGAAATTATTAATTAGTGAATAATGTGATTGGAGTTACATATATATATATATGTGTGAGTGAGATAAAATAAAAATGATTATCTATGAATTAACTAAAAATAAATATTAATTGTTAAATTTTTTAGATCAACCTTATAAATTTAAAAATAATTTTTGTATTCATATTACTTGTTTTTCTTAATAACATTTTAATGACATTTTCTTCTGAAAATCTTATATGATTTGCATATTCATCTATATATCAAATTGGATATATAATTTTGTTGGAGAATCAAATAATAGATATGCAAACACCATAAGTTAAAGTTGTACCCAACCCAAAGGGCATTATCTAAATATTTTAGGTTCATTGGACAATTCCATCCTAAACGGGCCTACCTAATCTACTTGGGCCACTACCAAACACTTTATTACGGCTTACAATTATTTTGTCTTCTCCATAAAAGCCGAAGAAAAGAAAGAAAAAAAAGAGACAATATGAAAAAATCGCATAACTGATTATGCTCAATGAAAAATAATATCTATGTAATGTGTCAATTATATTCATTAAATAAATGAAATTGTGACATTAACTTACTTGAAACACACAAAACTTACAGTTATGATTTACAAATCACAAAAATATAAAGCTATCCGAGCAAATTAAAGAAAACTAAGTGAAACGTATGTTACAATTGAAATTCTTAAATCCAAACAGGAGTAACACTTTATTATATAATTAATAATTTTTTTGAGAAATAGAAAAAGGACAGCATTGGATCCAGATCTAAATAGACAAAAATTTAAGTAATCTTAATACTCTCATAGACTCATAGTCCCCACTTGCCTATTTAATTAAAGATCGACGCCTTTTGACTTTATAAATAAAAATATAAAATTTTCAGAGATCGGAAATATTTGTGGATTGGTGAATTATTATTATTAATTTTCAATTCTATACGACAAAATCATCTTCTGAGTTTAACAAAGAAACTTCTATCCTTAAAAGAAAATTCGTGCGATCAGAGTTATTATTATTTTGAATTTTTTTGACACGACTTGCCCTAAGGTTTTTGTTTTAATTTTTGAACTCACTTTCTTCATTTCACTTATATTTGGCATTGACATATTTGTTTTTCTTTTTGGTAACGAAGACTGGTTAAATGTACGGTTTTTTCGTCTTTTAACAAGCAATTTCCTTCTCTATTTTTTTTTTTACTGTTATTCATTAATTACCAACATGCGTAGTTTTTAAGATGAGTATTAAACATTTTATTACTCGACAATATGCGTGCCATAAATTATAATATTAGTATCAATTTTGTAATTAATTATCAGAAGATGATTTCGAGAAAAATATTAAGAAACTAACTAAAGACTGTAATTGGTTTTGATGTTGAGTTTGACGAAGTAAAGTCATTCAATTTATTATTTGAAAATAAGTCGAATGGAGTCCTCAACTAGGAATGGGGCTATTACGCATTAATTTGATTATTAAAAGCGCGTTTTGCTCAAATAGCGATTTCTTCTACTTGTTAAATCCAAACCAAACTTAGGCTTGAAGTATTTACCAGAAGTTTACCGTTGACCAACAAAAAAGTACTTCCTCTGTCCCATTAAAAGTGGCCACGTTTGACCAAAATCACGAGAATTTTTTGGTCAAACGTGACCGCTTTTAGTGGGACGGAGGGAGTAATAATTCTAAAAGGCGACGTGTTTGTTATTATAAGTTAAAGCTCAAAATTGTCTTGCAAAAATTAAAAAATGTGTCCATATTTAGTGTTAACCTATTTTAAAATATACTACTACTATATATCTATTCAGTTTGAACATATTTAAAGATATGGAGTGTATCTTTTTCGATCCAACTCAAATTTCATAACATATTTGTAAAGGGTAATGATAAATTTTGAGACATAATGTTTTAATATACTAATGTAACTCATTCATTGATTTATAATAAGAAATTATGATAATATGTTTAATTATAGTAAAAAATATGAATTAATAGTTAAGATTAAGGTAATGAATTAACCAACGTCTAATTCACCATAAATCTCGTGAAAAATAAATTAACTTTATTATAATCCCACCAAATCAAATATATTTAATTAGTTAATTTCGTAAATAAAATATATTCTCACAAAAATTATTTTTCTGTTAATTATATATATATACTGTTGATTTGCGAAAAAACTATACTCACTTCTAAATTGGCAGTTGAATTTATCTCCAAACTAGTTTAGGGTTTAGGGATATCCTCCATATGGAAATCACCATCATACTATTAATTAGGGGAATATTTAATGACGTTTCCATAATTTAAGTATATATTTGTAATACTAAATTTCAAATTTATATTAAATTAATATATTTTTAATAAAAAATTTCAATTAATTACTCTCTCTTCTATTAAACTTGACACACTTTCTTTATTGAACGTCCCACTAAGTTTGAGACATTTTTTTTATTGGGACGTCCCACTAAACTTGACATATTTCAGAAATAGTAAAAGTTATCTCTTAAAAAAGGTGTGGACTCTGCCACTTTTATTACTCTTACGCTACTTTATACACTCTCCTTAATAACCGTGTCGGAAAAGAATGTGTCAAGCTTAGTGGGACGGGGGAGTACTCAGGCCCGGCTCAATCAATATCAAGGACTTTTACTAATTATAAAATTAGTACTTTAAATTTTGTCAAAATATTGATTAAAACTAATATTTCATCCATCTCAACTAAGATGAGACGTATTTCTTTTTGGACCATCCCATCTAAGTTGAGTCATTTCCTTTTGAGTACACCTTTTTACACACATGAATTTAAATAAGTATTTATTAATATCAATACTTTACACTACTTTTCAACTCTTCTAAAATTTTGTGTTCCAAAGTAATGCATGAGAGTAATATTATATTGTCTTGATTATTGGATTGATTTTTAAATATTTTGGAAAATAACGAATGAAAAAGAAAGAATAAATGAAGAAAAGTAACAAACATATAAAGGAAGGAGATAAAATAAGATTTTTTAAAACAAAACACTTAAAATATTTCCCAACAATTTCTCCCATTTTGATGATGCCAATACCTAATCTGAAAACATCTATCTAAGATACATAATTCCCCCTAAACTGGAGAACACCTAATCAATAAGATGAGATGAGTTAGTTAATCAGTTAAATATATCAAACCAAAAAAAATATAATCAGAGCCTGGACAACTAGAGAATTGTCATCAGGTTGAGATCAAGAGATAGACAAAATATTGCATTTCATTCATGAGAAATTTCAGTACAGAATGTTCAGTGTAGAATGAAATACAAAAAAATCCAAGTATCAGAAGGTAATTCAGTAGAGATTTTCAGATTTTGAACAGATTGCCCAGATTTTCAGATTTACAGAAATTTTCAGATTTCCAAATTTTTAGATTTACTGAAATTTTCAGATTTCCAGATTTTCAGATTTACTGAAATTTTCAGATTTCCAGATTTTCAGACTTACTGAAATTTTCAAATTTTCAGATTTACTAAAATTTTCAGATTTTCTGATTTTATGAATGCTTAATCTGAAATTCTTCATCTTGAATCAACTTTCTTTTTCAGTGGGGCATGTTCCCCCTTGCTTGTTGATCTCCATAGTTCATCTAATTCTTCAGGACCAGTCTTTGCATTGATTTTGATTTTTGTCTTCACTGGTTTGGTACCTGAAATCATTGAGATTTGAAAATTGAGTTATTTGGTACCCAAATTTGTCTTATAACTCTCACTGAGTTATTAAGCCATATTTGTCTTCCACTAAAATCAATATAAAATAATTTTGATTTTTCAGTTTTTCTCTGAGACTCAGTTCTAGACTGAGGCCATTTTGTGTATGAGTTTTCAGTAAAACTCATTGGTGAATGAGAATGATATGATCTTGAACTGGGTTGTGAAATCCCGTGTTCACATTTATATCGAAAGTATTGTCTCGATTCCCAATATGAATAAGATTTTGGGGAACGATAATATGAGTTTCTCGAATGTGAGCTTCGCGAATGTGAGCTAAGTGATCTTGATCTGTGCTCAGTTTTGCACTGAGTGTATGGACTCACATTTTGAGAATAAATATTTTTCTCATATGATTTAGACCTTGAATTAGATCTTCGCATAACCTTGTCGGTTCGATGGTGTCTCAATTGAGTCACCTGAGGTTGTCTGACAGGAGAGGTCTTTTCCCTCTTCTCATTTCTTTTGAGTTTGAGAGTAGCTTTTGAGAATGATTCTAATTTTTCATTCAGACTAGCCTCATTCTCAACCAGAATATTATTTCTCATAGACAAATCATCAATTTTGCCTTGCAACTGATGATTCTCATCAATCTTACAATCAAGATCTCTTTTCAGTGAAGAGATGATGTTATCTTGTTCTTTCGCCTTCTTTTTTAAGGCAATGAGTTCAGAAGTGAGTTTTTCACAACGATCATCTCTTTTCTCTGGTTGAGATAGTTCAGTAGATGTGCTTACTGAACAATCTCTTTGGTTAGATGCTTTGGGATCAATATAAGAGCTAGGCATGTAATGCTCATAGTAGATTATTTGGGAACAATCGTTTCCCGCAATATTCATGGCAATATGCTCACAAATAATTTTGATTTTTTTTTTATTTTGAAAGATCTATTCAAATGACCTTTAAACACACGAAGTGTCGTAGAGACAGTGGTCGTTGAACACACTGTTCTGATACCAATTGTTGGTCCCGAAACGAGTAAATAAAGATTTTGAAATGCGGAATTTGGGGGTAAACTCGTTTTTATAAAACTCAATCAAAATCAAACTTTCAATGAATGAAAGATAATGAAGAAATAAATACTGAAAGCAAATGAAATAACACAGAGTTTGGTTTGCGTGGTTCGGAGATAAAAACTCCTACGTCCACGAGTACTCGACGTTAGTCGAGGGTTTCCAAATTAATGGAGATGTAATAGCCTTACAGTGATCAACCACAGTGGGTTAGATATACAAATATTATCTGATCACAACTAGCTTCGAACTTAATCTAACGCTAAGCTATTCTTCGATTACAAAGTAATATCGCTTAATATGAACACTGGAGAATAGAATCTGAAAGCTTGAGTGTTCTAAGAACTTGAGAGTTGAGAGCGATAATAGCAAGTGTAGATTGGGTAACCGATTTCTTGAAGTGTTTGAAGCAGCGGGATATTTATAGCTCTCTCATAGATTTTGACCGTTGTGAGATAGAACTTCATTTGAATTCTTCCCGTTGGAGTCTTCGTCCTTTTTGCCATTTTTTGTGTCTGCAGAAAGATTGTGTTTACCTACTGAGATTTTGGCCATAAATGGAAAGTCCTATGATGTAGACTGTCACTCAGTGGAAACTTCAGTTTTGGACTTCAGTGCAGACTTCAGTAGTGAACTTTAGTGGCAGGAAGACTTTGGCTTCTAACTTCAACTTCAATACTTCAGGAGAGACTTCAGTAGAGAGGTCCTTCAGTATTGGAATGTCTTGAATCTTCAGTGGAGATGTCCTTCAGTGTACCTGAAAAAATCAGAACTCCCTAACATATGAGTTCTTAGACAAAACACTAAGATTCATATTACATCTTTCAGGGGAGGTATTGGGATTTGAATCAAAACACTTAAAATATTTCCCAACATACATGATACAAAATATACTTTTCTTTTCGTGAACAAATTTGTACCTATTATTGTGGCTAAATAAAAGTGATATAGCTTTCGGAAAAATAATGTGGCAAATTACTCTTAACAAATTATTTTGTTATTTGTTGTTTCACCGCATCGTTTTCTCTAGCTTCACTTATGAGCGATAAATTGGAATTTGAACTTGGGAAATTACTATATTTATTCGAGTTCTGAATTTTTTGATGGGTCAAAATTGATATCGATCGGGACTTTAATTTTGGAATAATTGTGAGATTTAGAAGTCCGAATCTCGATCGGAAGTATCACAATTTTTCGATATTAATTTCAATTTCATAGATACTTGGTATTCCCAAAGTTCAGGATGATATTTTTTGTTCCTGTTCGGAAAATTCGGAACATTCAAGAAATTTGCACTCGAGATTGTAATTATTTTTTTTTTCCATTTTGATATTCAAGACTTTACGAGACACAAATTGAATTAAAAATTCGAAATGGATATCCCAATCCAACTTGATTCTTAGTCATAACTTCACTATTCCACATCAATTTTTATCTTCTAGAAAAACAATTGTAGGGTGAGAAATTAAAAATGATGTTATATTATGAAATAAGATTAAAAGAGTGTATGAAAAATCATAATTGTAGTATTTTTTTGAATTTAAATCGAATTAATTAATTAACATTATTTCATATACTCTTCAACGGAATTTACCTTAAAAAAGTAAACTTTTGATTAAATGAATATGGGAGCGAATTTTTAATGGATGGAATATATGCACTCGGCACTATCACTACATTTCCCACTCACTTTTCCTTTATTAGATTTTAAACTGAAAAATATGGAGGGAGTAGTATTTTAGTCACATCACTTTTGAAGTATTCGTAAATTCCGCAAAGTACAAAACGTCGTGCTTACACTCTTTTGTGAGAGAGAAAATTTATTTAAACAAACATAAAAGGTAGAAGTCCTAACAAGATTACTACACATCACTCCAAGCAATATTAAGGTTTGTTCTCTTTCGCTTGATAATTGTTTTTGGAAGACTCCAAATCTTTAGTAACACACCAACCTTAAAAAAATATTTGATCTCTTTCAGGGGCGCGGAGCCAAGCCCGAAAGTTATGAGGGGCAAAATCATTGCTCCTAATTTTTTTAATTTTTAATGGGGCAAGACCTTAATATTTTTCGTAAATGGATACATAATCTTTATAAAATTTGACATGATTAGTACTAAATGAAAAATTTTGAGGTGGGGCTCGGTTAAACGTGGCTTCGCCACTGATCTCTTCATCCATATGCTTAAGATCTCGGTTAGAGTTTTTGAACGTCAACTTATTTCTTCATTTTCCAAGGGCGGATCCAAGATTTACATTTGGAGTGGACTGAAAATAAAAATAAAGCACTATATATTATATATGCACAATTTTCTTTGGGTGGGCTAATGTTGTATTAAACCTTATAAATATACATATATATAACTGAAAAATTATGGTTTGCACTGGACTTGACTATGATCACACAAATCAAGAGCCCATTTAATTAATATTCTTTTCATCCACTAAATTTATTTACAGTTTAATTCGATGTGAATTTTAATGTAATGCTCCCATTTTATTGGATTACAATAATAAAAACTTTTCTAACAAATATTAAGTGTAAATAAATTTCATAAAAGAGTTTCGTGGAGGAATTACTAATTCAACATACCACATACTGCATTTCAACTCTGCCACTTCTAGGTGTGACAATTAAAAATCAAAACTGAAAGACTCAAATTTCGGATCATTTAGATTAATGATATAGATTAAAAGATAATTTTTAAATAAATCTTAATTGAAATATTTTATCTCTTAACATATGAAATTTATTATTTTTTATGACTATAATTTATTGATTATAGTATAATTTAATTGTATTTATTAATGAAAATATGAATGATTCATGTTTTTTAATTAATACTCCCTTCATCCCATCAGATTAGAGGCATTTTATATTCAAATGAGTGTAGTATTATAATCAAATGCCTCTAATCTGGTGGGACAGAGGGAGTATATATTTTTAGTATAATCATTTGCTATATATACGTGTGCGATTAAGTAAATGGATTGAGTGCGCAGCGTTTGCATCTGTTTAAGATGTGTTTGACTAAAATTATTTTAAATAGCTTATAAACCCTTGTAAGAGCTTATAAAATGTCATACCTTAAAAGCTAAAAACTTATAAGTTGTGAATGTATTTGGATAAATGAGCTCATAAGCTCTTTTAAGAAGCTTATAAGATAAATAAAAATGTTTGACATTTTAAACTTTTAATATAAATTGATTGGGTAAATATGATAATAACAAAATATTGTAGGGTTATTGATGTAATTTTATTGTAACTTATAAATTTATGAAGAAATAAGTTGCGGTCAAGTTACTTATATTTTGAACAACTTATAAGTTTCAAGAAGAAAATAAAACTTCATAAAAAATTTAATTTGTTAAACGCCGTTAAGAGTTACAATTCGTAGATGTCCTTTTCTGTATGATTTACTCGTAATTAATTTTTGAATAAACCTTAAAAGGATAATTTTGAAATGTAACAACACGATGACATAAAATCATATACATTTATTTTGCATTTTCTTTTATGTAGTAGTAGTACGACGACGTTCGTCGTTTTTTACATTTATTTTGCGTTTTTTAGGGAAAACATTTATGTAACCTTTGGTTTTCTTTTTCTGCGCATCAAAACAAATCACTCCCTTATAAAATCATATACTTACTCAACACATCTTTTATCATTTCCACATAACATTAATTATTCATTTTGTATCATCACTTTTTTTTAATCTTTTTTATCGACCATTTATTTTAATTGAACTTTAATAAAGTGATAATAATATAGTAATAATATGGGTAAACTGAAAAGAGAATAGAAAAGAAAAGGCGGCCTCTTTAAATGAAATGCGTATAATTTAAGTATAGTATTGAATTATTGACGTTCGAGCTTCTTGAATTACCAAGTACTAGTAATTAATTAAGCACATCACATGAGATGATTCTACCATTACCGGTATTTGACTTGCACAACTTTCTAACTAAATACCGTAGATTATGACTAAAATTTGCACATTATTCTTTAATTACAATACAATACTACCTTTAATTACGGAGAAAATGTGATTTATTGCCTAAACTCTATTTCATAGTCATTTTATGTTATCATATTTTTATAATTACTATAAAATTGACAATTTCTTATTTTTTGATTTATATGTATCACAGCTAATAAAAGTAGTACAATCTCTATAACATGTGAATATTTTTCTTAGAAAAATAATTGTATCTCATGATCGTTTTTCTTGAAAAAAAATGGTATGCTATTATAGTCAATTTTATATTATTGCATCGAGAGTAGGAAGATCTTTATTTGCTTTGACACATTTATAATACTATTTTAATTAAAAATTACAGATTACAAATATTTTATAACTTATTTTCCCGAAATTGTTGCCAAGCACGAAGAGTAAATGCAAGTTATATCAATAAGTGTTAATTAAAAAAAATGTAAAAGATAAATAATAGCCATCAATATAAAAATATTTAAATTATAGTTATTTTGAGTGTGAATCATTATAAATGTCATTCTACTTAAATTTAATTGTACAAATGGTACGAATGATATGAATACGAAAACGCTCACCACCCGCCCACGAATGATGTGACATGCCATGTACATAAATATTAAAATTTTAATAATTTTTTAATAATTATCATTTTCCGACTAGGGTTTATTGATTATGATATGATTTAATATTATTCCATACAAAATAATAATTAAAAAATGAAAATATAGTGATTCACACGCTGATATAACAATTATATGACATTGCCACATAAGTCGTGGGCGTAGAGCATTACTCGGTATGAATAATATTGATTTATATGATTCATACGTACGTACAGTTTAATAAAACTGAATATCACGTATGAGTGGTACGATTCAATACAATTCATGTTCAGAAATATAAAAAATAATTATAAAGGTATTTTAGTACAAAAATTTATAAATAACTAGAATTTGTCTTTTATAGGAGTAATATTTTTTGACTATTTTGTTTAATCACTCAATTTATAAACCAGGAATGTAGTATGAACCTTATAAACGAGCAAATAAGTTGAATAATTGTATTAACAAAGCATTAGTAATCAACGGGCTTCAACAAATGTATGTCATGTTCGGATACAATCAATAATACAAAACGTGTGTGTTTGATTTAGTAGTAGTGAGATTAATGCCCAAAATAATAGGTATTGGAATCGAATCATGCATGACGTGATTATATAATTTAATATTAATATAACACGATTAAAAAAAAATATTCAATTCATTTACAACAATATTGACATATCCTACTACACTTTGGTAACAAATTTAACGCAACTCAACCCTCAACATTTTAAATTCCAAATATTGGATTGCGTTTACGCTGTTCAAACAAACCCAACCTTTTTGTCACATGTATGTATCGTGAATTGATTCATGTATGCGTGTAAAGTTTGAAATTGAACGTACAAGCATCACGGCGTAGGGTACCACTGAAATCGCCATCCAAAACAAAACCCATATTTCTCTCACACACCGAAAACAGCGCAATTTTCCATCCGCCATTACCATTTGAATGCTTTAGCCCTCTCAAATCACCACTCCGCCACCCAAAAACCAAATCCAAGCCCCTCCACTCCACCACCAACGCCACCGCGGCGGCTAACCACCGCGGCGGCCGCGCCTACCTAACCTAAACATTCTCACTCCCAAACGCCTCCCTTAATTCTTAGATCTCCGCGAATGCAGCAATGAATCTGCGTGCCGAGGACGACGACGTTTACAACATCATCCCAGTCCACAACCTCCTCGCCGACCACCCCTCCCTCCGCTTCCCCGAGGTCCGCGCAGCCGCTGCCGCTCTCCGCTCAGTCGGCGACCTCCGGCGCCCGCCCTTCGCGCCATGGAAGCCCCACTACGACCTCCTCGACTGGCTCGCCCTGTTCTTCGGGTTTCAGGCTTCCAACGTGAAGAACCAGAGGGAGCACCTTGTGCTCCACCTCTCCAACGCTCAGATGCGCCTCTCGCCGCCGCCCGATAACATCGACACGCTCGACCCGGCTGTCCTCCGCCGCTTCCGCCGTTCTCTGTTGAAGAACTACTCCAGCTGGTGCTCGTATCTCAACCTCAAGTCGAATATCTGGCTCTCCGACTCGCACTCCCGCCACTCGGAGTCAGATCACCGGCGGGAGCTTCTGTACGTGTCGCTGTATCTCCTGATCTGGGGTGAGTCGGCTAATCTGCGTTTTGTACCGGAATGTCTTTGTTACATTTTTCACAATATGGCGATGGAATTGAATAAGATACTGGAGGATTATATTGATGAAAACACGGGGAGACCATTTTTACCCTCTGTATCTGGGGAGAATGCTTATCTCAATAAAATTGTGAAGCCAATTTATGATACAATTAAAGACGAGGTGGAGAATAGTAGGAACGGGACAGCTTCACATTCTGCGTGGCGGAATTATGATGATATAAATGAGTACTTTTGGAGTAAGAGGTGTTTTGAGAAGCTGAAATGGCCGATTGATCTAGGAAGTAATTTTTTTGTGACGGGGCACAAGGGGAAGAAGGTAGGGAAGACGGGGTTTGTTGAGCAGAGGTCGTTTTGGAACTTATTTAGGAGCTTTGATAAGTTGTGGATTATGCTATTTTTGTTTCTTCAGGCGGCAATTATTGTTGCTTGGGAGGGGAGGGAGTATCCGTGGCAGGCATTGAAGACTACAGAAGTTCAGGGAAAGTGCTTGACTATATTTATAACTTGGAGCGCTCTGAGGTTCTTGCAGTCTCTTTTGGATATGGGAATGCAGTACAGTTTGGTTTCAAGGGAGACCAAGTCTTTGGGGGTGAGAATGATTTTGAAAGCTGTGGTCGCGGCTGGGTGGATTGTGGTTTTTGGGGTATTTTACGGTAGGATTCTGGATCAGAAAAATCGTGACCGTAACTGGGATAGTGGTGCAACAAAGAGGAGAATGTTAAATTTTGTGGAGGCTGTGGTGGCTTTTCTTGCTCCGGAGCTGTTGGCTGTGTCTTTATTTCTTTTACCATGGATAAGGAACTTCTTGGAGAACACAAACTGGAAGATATTTTATTTCCTGTCGTGGTGGTTCCAGAGCAGGACTTTTGTGGGTCGAGGGATAAGAGAAGGTCTTGTAGACAATGTAAAGTATAGCCTATTCTGGATTGCTGTGCTGGCCACAAAATTCATATTTAGTTACTTCATGCAGATTAAACCCATGATTGCTCCAACGAAGGCTTTACTGGAGCTAAAAAATGTTACTTATGAGTGGCACGAGTTCTTTGGCAACAGTAACAGGTTTGCTGTTGGGTTGTTGTGGCTTCCAGTCGTTCTGATTTACCTTATGGATATCCAGATTTGGTACTCGATATACTCTTCATTTGTTGGTGCTGCAGTTGGGTTGTTTGATCACTTGGGTGAAATTCGGAATATGCAGCAGTTGAGGTTGAGATTTCAATTCTTTGCCAGTGCTATTCAATTTAATCTTATGCCCGAGGAGCAGCTCTTGAATGCTCGAGGTAATATTAAGAACAAGATCAAGGATGCCATTCATCGATTGAAGCTGAGGTATGGACTGGGTCGACCATTTAAGAAACTTGAATCTAACCAGGTAGAGGCTTATAAATTTGCTCTTATATGGAAT
Organism: Leonotis leonurus; assembly: GCA_026898415.1. Classification (NCBI taxonomy): domain Eukaryota; kingdom Viridiplantae; phylum Streptophyta; class Magnoliopsida; order Lamiales; family Lamiaceae; genus Leonotis; species Leonotis leonurus. The sequence continues at coordinate 2,285,438 of JAPKLX010000019.1, read as the reverse complement.
GAGGTAATCAAAACGTTCAGAGAGGAAGATATTGTCTCTGACCGCGAGGTTGAGCTTTTGGAGCTGCCTCAAAATGACAAGAACGACCCTAGAAGTAACTGGGAAATTGGTGTGATTCAGTGGCCATGCTTGCTTCTGTGTAATGAGCTGCTTCTTGCTCTGAGTCAGGCAAAAGAATTAGTAGATGCTCCTGACAGGTGGCTTTGGTATAAGATTTGCAAGTCTGAGTATAGACGTTGTGCAGTAATTGAAGCATATGACAGCTTAAAGCATTTTTTGCTAGCAATTGTGAAATATGATTGTGAGGAGCGCTCCATCATCAAAACATATTTGCAAGAAATTGATCAATTTATTCAGCTGGAGAAATTCACCAAAAACTATAACCTGAATGCACTCCCGAAGATATATGATATGTTGGTCCGTCTTATTGATCTTATCCTTAAGCCTGATAGAAATACTGATAAGGTGGTGAATGCTCTTCAGGCCCTTTATGAGGCTGCTATCAGAGATTTCCTGAAAGAGCCGAGAGGCAGTGAACAGCTGATAGCGGATGGTCTGGCTCCTCAAAGGGCAGTTTCTGGTGAAGCATTGCTTTTTCAGAATGCTGTTGAATTACCTAGTGCAAGTAATGAAACTTTCTATCGTCGTGTTCGGAGGTTGCATACCATTCTCACCTCTCATGATTCCATGCAAAAAGTTCCAGAAAATCTAGAGGCAAGGCGTAGAATTGCCTTCTTCAGTAATTCCTTGTTCATGAACATGCCTCATGCTCCTCAAGTTGAGAAAATGAGAGCCTTCACTGTTCTTACCCCATACTACACTGAAGAGGTTTTGTTCAGCAAGGAGCAACTCCGGACTGTTAATGAAGATGGGATTTCAACCCTTTACTACATGCAAACCATTTATGCCAGTGACTGGAGGAACTTCTTAGAGAGGATGCGTAGGGAAGGGATGAAAAGTGAAAAAGAATTATGGACAACTAGGCTGAGAGATCTTCGATCATGGGCATCGTACAGAGGTCAAACACTGACCCGCACAGTTAGGGGAATGATGTATTACTACCGTGCCCTTGAGTTGCTGGCTTTTCTGGATTCAGCTTCTGAGGTGGATATGAGAGAAGGATCTCAACAAATGGGTTCCATGAGGCGTAATGAAGAAGCGAACCGTTTGAGCTTAGAAGAATCACCCTCTTCAAGAACTTTGAGCAGAGGCAGTAGTTCAGTCAGTCTTCTCTTTAAAGGCCATGAGCGTGGAACAGCTTTAATGAAATTTACCTATGTAGTTGCATGCCAGATTTACGGTTCGCAAAAGGCCAAGAAGGATCCCCATGCTGAGGAGATACTTTATTTGATGAAAATTAACGAAGCACTTCGTGTTGCCTATGTTGATGAGGTGCAGTCAGGGAGGGATGAGAAAGAGTATTACTCGGTCCTGGTGAAATATGATCAGAAGTTACAGAAAGAAGTTGAAATATACCGGGTCAAGCTTCCTGGTCCAGTGAAGCTTGGTGAAGGAAAACCAGAGAATCAGAATCATGCCATTATATTCACCAGGGGAGATGCACTTCAGACCATTGACATGAACCAGGATAACTACTTTGAGGAAGCTCTAAAGATGCGGAATCTCTTGGAGGAATTTAAGTCCTACTATGGTATCAGAAAACCTACCATCTTGGGGGTCCGGGAGCACATTTTTACAGGTTCCGTATCATCACTTGCTTGGTTCATGTCAGCTCAGGAAACAAGCTTCGTCACCTTGGGGCAGCGTGTGTTAGCAAACCCATTGAAAGTTCGGATGCATTATGGGCATCCTGATGTGTTCGATAGGTTTTGGTTTATGACACGTGGAGGTATAAGCAAGGCTTCCAGAGTGATCAACATTAGTGAGGATATTTTTGCTGGGTTCAATTGCACATTGAGAGGTGGAAATGTTACCCATCATGAATACATCCAAGTTGGAAAGGGAAGGGATGTTGGGCTGAATCAAATCTCTATGTTTGAGGCCAAGGTTGCCAGTGGGAATGGTGAGCAGATACTAAGTCGAGATGTTTATAGGTTGGGTCACCGGCTGGACTTCTTCCGGATGCTTTCATTCTTTTATACAACTGTTGGCTTTTTCTTCAATACCATGATGATTCTCCTCACCGTCTATGCATTTTTGTGGGGTCGGCTCTATTTGGCATTGAGTGGGGTAGAAGCTGCTGCCTTGTCAAATGCTAATGATAATCGAGCACTTGGTACAATCTTGAACCAGCAGCTCATCATCCAACTTGGTCTCTTTACTGCCTTGCCAATGGTGGTGGAAAACTCCCTTGAGCATGGTTTTCTAAATTCTATTTGGGACTTTCTAACAATGCAGCTCCAACTTTCGTCGGTATTTTATACATTTTCCATGGGGACTCGTGGTCATTACTTTGGTCGAACAGTTCTGCATGGTGGCGCGAAATACCGTGCAACTGGTCGTGGTTTTGTGGTGCAGCATAAGAGCTTTGCTGAGAACTATAGATTATATGCTCGTAGCCATTTTGTAAAGGCTATTGAACTTGGATTGATACTTACTGTCTATGCTTCTTATAGCCCAGTAGCTAAAGGTACTCTGGTGTACATAGCACTGACCATTACCAGTTGGTTTTTAGTGGTTTCATGGATTTTGGGGCCTTTCATTTTTAACCCTTTGGGCTTTGATTGGTTAAAAACTGTGTATGACTTTGATGACTTCATGAACTGGATATGGTTTACGGGTGGTGTGTTTGCAAAATCTGAACAGAGCTGGGAAAAGTGGTGGTATGAAGAGCAAGATCATTTAAGGACGACTGGTATTTGGGGAAAAATAATGGAAATTATATTGGACCTCCGTTTCTTCTTTTTCCAGTATGGTATCGTGTATCAATTAGGCATTGCAGCTAATAGCAAGAGCATTGCTGTTTACTTGCTTTCGTGGATATATGTACTCGTGGCTTTTGGATTTTACTGGGTAATAGCTTATGCTCGGCAGAAATATGCAGCCAAGGAGCACATTTACTATCGTTTGGTTCAGTTCCTCGTGATCATTTTTGGAGTAGTTGTAATAGTTACCTTGCTTCAGTTTACCCATTTCAAATTTCTGGATATCTTCACCAGCTTACTGGCTTTCATTCCTACGGGCTGGGGATTTATATCTATCGCGCAGGTTCTGCGTCCCTTTTTGCATAAAACAATACTCTGGGAGACAGTTATATCTGTAGCTCGCCTCTATGAAATCATGTTTGGGGTTATTGTCATGCTCCCTGTTGGCCTCCTGTCATGGCTCCCTGGATTCCAGAACATGCAGACAAGGATTCTCTTCAACCAAGCATTTAGTCGGGGATTACATATATCCCAAATTCTTGCTGGAAGGAAACCCAAAGCTGGTGAGTAAGATGAGGTATACTATTTTCACCTTGATCATATTATGCTCCTTTTTTCTTTGTTTCACTTGCTTCTTAGTTCTTATGCTATTTATGATCACTATAGCATGTATGTTTAAGTATTTTTGTCTGATTGATTTCTGGTGTTTTGACTTTTCATGGTATGCACCTTGATCATAACATGCTCTATATTCATCGATTTCTTGCTGCCATATGTTTCTGATCAGTAGAAGCTAAATGGCCATGGCCCGTGCTTGATTCTGAATATTTCTACTTTCACAATATGCATGTTATAAGAAGCTTTCTCAAAAGAATCGAATTGATGCTATCGCAGGTTTAGATTCGAGTTTGTGGAATAGATAGAACACAGAACTTGGGTGCATCTTCAAGCTTACTTGTTAACAGACGAGATGACCACACAGCTCAAGATTCTGATAATTTTTCATTGTTGCTGGTTGATCCATCTTTCTCTTGCTGTCGATAAGATCAAGGTCCTTTCTTCATAGTTTACGCGTACATTGTCAGATATTCATTTGTTTGTGTTCATCAACCAATTGCCAAGCTTTTTGTAAGAAATTATCTACGTTGCGCTTATTTCTGAGTAAATATATGTTGCCAGCTTCATATCGTTGTATCTATTCCAGATTTTGTTCCTCTTAATGTGACTGGCAAATTTGGAAATCCAGTGTCCTTTAAGTCTTTCACAGGAGTTTTGAGGTTTCTTAATTTAGCATTGGAATATATGCTTTTTCTATTCTAGATTTTGTTCCTCTTAATGATAGGTTAAATGTATAGTTGGCAACCACCTCATGCATATCATTTTAGATAATTTATTGCATGCAAGTGACATTTGAATAAAACAAATGGACTATGAAATATTACAAAAAACATGCAAGGGGCCTATAAACAAAATAACATCACGTGGGCGACCTCGCCACTTGCATACATTTCATAATTTTGTTTCTGCCTATCATTTTGTCGTTGTGCCCTACTTTCTACTGACTACGCTAATTCCAGGCAGAAGGAATAATACAATATTTTTTTAGAAGCAACTCTTAAAATAGTCGATCCCAAAATAAAAAATAAAAAATAGTCACTCTTATCATAATACTCCGCCATAAAATTACATGAACACGATCAAAATAAGTCATGCTCGTGTAATTACACGTGATTGTAGAGATGAAGTTACACGAACACAATTTTCACTTGATCATGCTCGTGTAATTTATATGAATTTGTGTGGTTATATGTAATTACTGCACGGCCAGATTGCTTATGTAATGAAGTTTTCACAAAAACTCTGTAGGCACGATACACATTAAGAGTAAGCAAATTTAAGATATATTCATAGCCTAAATTCATTCTCATTTATCATACATAATTTTTTTTATAGAAAATTTTAATTAAATTATGATTAAATTAAATACCACAATATATATAATATTTATATATTTTTCATATATTATTAATTATATTTTATTTTATTTTATATGATCCATAAATTAATAAAAAATCATAAATAATATTTGTATAAAAAAGAAAAATAAAAACTAATATTTTAATATTAATATTAATAGTAGAAGAAAAGAAAAGTGAAAAATATAAATATAAATATATATATAATTCTTTACAATTTTTTAATTAATCATAATTTTTGCATGCTTTGCATGTTAAATTCATATTTTATATATTATGTATTAAATTAAAGTGAGAATATGTTTAAATGCCCATTTTGAAAATATTGATGTAAAAAATACCCAAAACATCAACTTACATGTCAAAAATACCCATTTGATTTTTTAAATATTTAAAACTACATTGATTTCATAAATTCTTACACAATTCATGACACACTCTTACACATTATTTAAAATAACAATTGACTTACATATTTAAATTAAAATATAGATTATATTTTTTTTCTTCCATATATAGCTATGGACCTCTCATATACTATGGACCTCTCACATATCATATATCCTACCTACCTCATATATCATACATAAATTTCATTACATAGACCTCCCACAAGTTTTTTCTCTCTATTCCCATCAATTTATCCTCATACATGACGTCCAAATGGTCAAATTGAAGATATAAATCATGTAATTACATTCTACATACCATTAAAAGCATGAAAATGCATGGACCGTTGGTAAAAGTACTATGGACCGCCCACGTGTATAGCCGAGCGGTTCATGGTACTTTTACCAGAGGTCCATGCATTTTCATACTTATATGACATATGTGATTGCATATCTATGGTTAATACGTGAAAAAAAATATCTTATGTAGTAATTATAGCTTATTGCCGAATGGATTTATGCATAAGCTATAATTACAACATAAGATATTTTTTTCACGTATTAACCATAGATATGCAATCACATATGTCATATAAGCATGAAAATTCATGGACCGCTGGTAAAAGTATCATGAACCGCCCACGTGTGCGTGGCGCACACGTGGGCGGTCCATGGTACTTTTACCAGCGGTCCATGCATTTTCATGCTTTTAATGGTATGTAGAATGCAAATACATGATTTATATCTTCAATTTGACCATTTGGACGGCATATACGATGTAATTGTGTGGAATAGAAGTGTGTAGTCAATTATTATTTTTAAATAAAGTGTGTAAGAGATTGCTAACTTCCATGTACTTTTATATATTTAAAAAATGAAATGAGTATTTTTGACATGTACATTGAGATTTTGGGTATATTTGACATGTATTTTTTCAAAATGGGTATTTTAATTTTTCACCCTAAATTAAAGCTATTGTCTAAATCTTTAATTTAATTGATGTTTGAGATTTTGTATGTTAACCACTTCAATTTGAAAAACAAAAAATTAATAATAGTAAATCTTTTCATGGATGTGACAGGCTGACAAGAATGACTAGTGTTCATAGTTAAGCTAAGAATTTTACTATTTCATTTTATTATTCATCATTATATTCCCACGGTGACAAAAAATTTTGGGCAGGTTATTACGTAGAGTGTATAAAGTAGTGCAAGAGTGATAAATATAATATGATCTACTTTTTTTTGAAGGAATAATTTTTACTCCATCTGTTTCACTAAAAGTGACCACATCTAACCAAAAAACTCTCACAGATTTGGTTAAACTGTGACCACTTTTAATGGAACGGAGGAATTACTATTTTATTGAGACGTTCCAATAAGTTTTGTCAAACTTTGAAGTAGCGAGTATTGTTTACCACTCCATAATATATGTAGATCGAATCGATAGTGACAACCATGACCCCACTAACCATACCCACACATCAATGTATCATAAATAACGGACCACTTATTTTATTTCATTACAGCTATATAAATAAACATTCAAACTATATTTAGATATTATTAAGACAAGGTCGTGTATCCTAATTCATTTTCAATCATCAGTGATCTTCACCAACCAATGCCGACACAGTTTCACACGCTTCTGCGCTACAACACGTTGCTACTTTTCTTCTCTCTCATTGTAGTGCTTAGCTTAGCCACTATAAAGTGTGAACAAAACTAGGACGCTGACAATCTTGCAAGTCGCATCTCATACTAACTAACTAACACCAACTACTTTCGCTTTCCAACATAAATTAGTTTTTTAAAACTGCACACCACCCGTTTGATCTTTGCGCTAAGAGAAGGACAGTTTGGGACAAAGTGGGTTTTACTCATTTTAGTCAAAGCCCACATCTGAATCTTGGAGTGAACTGCGGAAATGGACGCACCTCTTCTTCATGGCGGTGAAGGCGGCAGTGGCACCGCCGCACGGCCTCATAAGCATCTCTTCAATCGAAGATCAGATGCTATTGCTAATGGGTCAACCTATGAAAAGGCTGCTGCTTTAGTTGATCTTGTATGTTACTTTTCTTTTATTCGTTCTTTTAGTTGAATCTTCATGTTGAGAGCTGAGCTCATTGGCAATGCGATGGTACATTGTAGTTAGATTGGTGTATAAAAATGGGATATCTGGATCTACTGGTTTAGATGAGTTATTTATGGTCGGTACTGAGTGGAAAATAGTTACATTCTTGAAGAAAAGTGGTCTGCTTAGGTTCATCTAAGGCTGCACGTGATTTGAGATTCTCCTCGAGAAGATATTATGTTACATCTGTCGATATCTTTTTTCTGTTACACGAGACAGTCATGACTTGTGCATTGAGCTTCAACATCAATTTTGGTTCTTGCTCATGTGAGGACTAGCGTAAATTACAAGGAAATTAATTTTGATTTACTTTTTTTCCTTTCTCGGAAAGAGTCATGTAGATATTGAAGTGTTCTTGTAAGGGAGTAACGTCATTTTTATAGTATGTTATACATCTTTTGAGCCCCACGATGAAATGAGGATGACATTTTGTTTTCTATGGGAATGAGGAATCCTTGAATTTCACAATTTACTCATATGGGCTTGATTATGTGGATCAAAGGTGGAGTGGAAGCATCTTTGATTGAGTCCGCTTTAATTACACTTTGATACCTAAAAGTTGAATTAGATAGGGAGGTTAATCACTTTGATGCACAAGAAGTGTTTATATTCTTGGAAAAAAAGAGAAAACGTATGTTTATTAATGTATTTTATTCATATAATTCAAATGGTTGATGCAATTGCAGGCTGAAGATGGAATCGGAATACCTGAGGAAATTTTTGACCAGCCAAGTTTTGGAAGTTCCTTAAAGTCATATCTGATATTTATTCAGTTTGATTTTCTTTGGACCCTGAACTACTTTGCTCTAATCCTGCTGAATTTCTTGGAGGTTCATATAGCCTTTTCTTTCTGTCTTATTTGTTATCTACTTTCATATTTTGGCCTTCAAATAACTTTGCTCATTTAGATACTGGTTTGGAATTTCAGAAACCTTTGTGGTGTAAAGAGGAATGTAATGACAGGGTATACTATTATCTAGGACAGTTGCCTTACTTGACTGATACTGAGAGTCTCATCTATGAGGTAACTGAAAGTAATTGAATTATGCTCATTGTGACAATTTTTAAAGTATTTCAATCACCTACCTCTAAATTACTATACATTTTCTTCAATTTGTGCAATCATTGTTGTCTTTCCTCCAATCATCCACTTTTTCTTCTTCACGTTGGAACCCTTGTTAGCTTTCTCACTCCTAACCTTTCTATGCAGGTAGCAACACTCTTGATTCTCACTGTGCATATTGTCTTTCCATTAACATATGAAGGGATCAGTATCTTCTGGAAGAGTTTTGTCAATAGACTTAAGGTACCCTTTTAATTAGCTACAATTTTATTCTATTTGTTTGTTTTGAGCAGTGAATTTTTAATAGGATGCACAGTGCACAAGTTGTCAATTTCCCATAAATTATACTCCTTCCGTCCCAACTAAGATGGGGCGTATTCCTTTTTGGGCCGTCCCAACTATGTTGGGGCATTTCCTTTTTAGTACACCTTTCTACACACATGATTTTTAATAATATATATTCATGTCACTACTTTACATTACTTTTCAACTCTCCTAAAAACTTGTGCCCAAAAGTTTTGCTCCATCATAGTTGAGACGCAGGGAGTATTTTATTTGGTCTGCATAGGTGGATTCACTAATGTGATTTGGTGATTTAGTCAAATCTTATAGAGACGTGTATAGCACATTAGAGAAATTATATTATGCGCTGCAAATATGATAGAATCAGTCACCGCACATTGCAGATGTATACAGCAGTGACTCGAGATCAGCTGGTCTGACTTCATCTTGCCTGATTCAAGCTTTAATAGAGAATTTCAAGCTTGTCTTTTGAACTTGTATTATCAAAGCTTGCACATGGCTTGAGCTGAGTTCATAATCGGACTCATTTATCAACTCAAACAAGCCTAGCCCGTATTAAGCATATAATCATGCTCGAGCTCAAGATCATTAAGTATATAACTAGATGAAAAATGAGCTTATTTAATTTGCCATATAGATATGAAAAAAAATCTAGTTGAACATGAGTTTGAACATGGTAATAGGCTTGCCAAAGTATAAACGAAATGCAAGTCAAAAGTTTTCTTGAGATCAAACTGGATCACTCTTCTAAATGATAAATTTCAGACGAGCATTTTCGTATCAACAGCCAAGTTGCTTGAGAATAGCTCAGCTCATTTTTAGCCTTACACAATTTCAGTCCTCATGTTTGATCAGTCATTTCTTAGGTTGCATCCTGTGGCATTTAGAAGCATGTCATAATATATATTTGGAAGCTTAAGTTAAGGTCATAATCATCTTATAGTGTAATTTTGTGCAAGCATATATCAGAAAAAGATTGGCTAGTATTCATTGGTTTTTATTTTTCAGGAAACTTTAAAACTCGCAATTTGATATATTAACAGAAATTATTCTAATACTTTTGACTGCTGAACATTCTTTGCAGGTTGGTTTCTTGTTAATATTGGTTATTGATGTGGTGGTCTACATCATATTTCTGTCTCCGGCGGGATTCTATACTCTTCCTTTCCGGCTTGCACCATATCTCCGAGTTGTGTTTTTCATTCTTGCCATCAGGTAAGCGTACTATTCAATTGCAGTTGCTGTCCTGTTATTGCCTTTATATTTGCCAATGTAGTGTCTTGCTTCAACCAGGCAAACTAGTCCATTAAAATTTATACTATGTTTCTCTGCTGATTTTTGCATTTGCTATTACTTTGGAGATAGTAGTTGAATCTTCTATTTGCACAGAAAGAAGATTAACCTGAATGAGAGGCACCCTTTCGTATTCATATTAAAATTATATGTTTAGAATTCAATTATAACGAGATGCATTATGTTTAATTGACATTAGGGATTTACGAGATACGTTAGTAATCCTGTTCGGAATGCTTTGGACGTACCTCAATGTCCTGGTATGTCTGTTTTGTAAAATGCACTCAACTTTACTGTTTGTAAATTTTGTTGCAATTGAAAAGAATAACATGGTGATTTTGTTTTTAATTTCTTCTGTTTTTTTGTGGTGGTGGGCCAAATACAGGCTTTACTGCTGTTATTTCTACTGTTCTCGAGCTGGTTGGCGTATGTCATTTTTGAAGATACTGATCAGGGAAAGACCAAATTCACTTCATATGGGACAACCTTGTACCATATGTTTATCTTATTCACCACTTCCAACAATCCTGATGTCTGGATTCCGGCTTACAAGTATACAATTTAAGAATTGAGTTTTGATTTTCTTGTCTTTGACTCTTGTATTGCTTCATTTTTCTCAATACACTCACACATTCGTGTTCTTTTCTATTTTGTAGGGCCTCACGTTGGTACAGTTTGTTCTTTGTCATATATGTGTTATTGGGTGTCTACTTTGTCACCAATTTGGTTCTTGCCGTTGTCTATGATAGCTTTAAGGCTGAGGTATTCTTCTAAGTCATCTGGCTATATGAATGTATGATGGTAGTTGTTTTATTTTTAAAGCATTTATTTATGTTGGAATTATGTGAAACGGTTATCTTACCCGAGTTTATAAAAGTTATTATAAGGTAATTGCAAGAACAGACGATTTAACATGTACTTTGGCAAGTCAAACATTCAATATGTGGATGATGAAAGGTATCTTATACCATTGAACCAATAATTTGTAGAGTGAGGTGTCCTTAAATATTTATGAGTCTCAAAGCTGTGTGAAATATTTGAATAATGTTAATGAACATATTTAACTATAGCGAATAATATTATAACAAAAAGGATTGTATAATAAGGACATAGGGAATGTTACGGGATTGAAATTGAAGTCCAGATACAAAAGTACACATGCTAGCATTAAGTTATCGTTCTGTGCAAGATCATGTTCAGCGACCTCTTATATATAGAGGTGTCAGACTTGTTCCCTTTTTAAAGCTTTACCAGTATTTAATCCTAGTTTTTACGTAGCTTGTAAAGCAAGTGTGTGCGAAGGATAACGCAAGAACGAGGATACTGAAGAGAGCTTTTAGCATCATTGATGAACAAGTGAGTATGGTTTTGCTTCCATGATCTTTGTCCTATATGGCTCCTTAGTCCTTTCTTATACTTCACAAACAATGCTAGTGATGCATGCTATTTCCTTCAACATGCTCTATCAATAACTAGGTTGGTAGAATCCATGATTTTCCTTCAATTACATTCCTGAAATAAACTGCAAATGAGTCTTTGTCTCCAATCTGTTCACCAAGCAAGATGCCAGGGAAGAACTTGTTTTTGGTCTGAAATAATAACAAATGAACTTATTTTTGGTCTGAAATAAAAACAAGTTTGCTTCTTTTTTTTTTTGCCCTTTTGCTTCTGATCTCTTTTCCTTATCTTGTTTTTGGTATCGGCAGAATCTCGGTTACCTTAACAAGGATCAGTGCATTCTTTTGTTTGACGAACTGAACAATTACAGGTAATAGTTTACTTTTACAGCTTGATTGCTAATTATTTCCATTTACCCCTCCCGGGTCATATCATTTATATTTTGTTCCTACATTTAGAGCAGCATCAATATTTCTGTGATGCAAGAATATTTTATAGAAGATGAACTTAAAAAAGTGACCAACATATAATGATGGAGATGGATGCACATTCTCCATTGTATTCATGTAGAGCTTTACAAACATACCTTAAAAGTCACATTGAATTGATTGTTGCTTTCTGACAGGATTAGCTGTTCCAATTTGGTACTCTCAATAATCATTTCACAGGAATTAGGAACATTGTCCATCAAGATAATGCCACTGTTTTCTGGATTTTCCAAAAAGAGACATATATCATTACTTTTCCTTGCCATATTTTTTAACCTCATAGAGCACCCACTTCACAGCAATTTCCCCTGAATATGTAATGCAGCTAATAATTCATACTGATAATTCTCAAGTCAACAATAGAGTTTTATGTTTGGACGTGCTCTTAAATTCCTTCGATTTAGAAGTAGTCTCATATCATTTACTATCAGTAAAAATTGGAGAATTTATCTCAAAGTAGCAGTGTAGAAACAAGGTCTATGCTAACATTTCACAGATTTGTCCATCTCACGAGCCTTAAATACGAGAAAACTAACTTCAAGTCTTCGAACATGCCTAATGCATGCCAAAAATAAGTCTATCAATTGTAGATTTTCCACTCCTAGTACTTCGTCTCATCTATCTTTGTAGATTGAACATCTCTTTCAATGCTTGCAGGACATTGCCAAAAATATCAAAAGATGATTTTGAATTAATATTCTACGAGTTGGATGACAGTCATGATGTCCAGGTATTGCTGGCAAAACTGTTTGCATCTCTCTCTTTCTCTCTCTATTTATGCAATGTATTGTTTATGCAGTTGTAAGCTCTTTTCTGGTAAAAGACTTACTAATCTATATTTAGTTGCATCTCTCTCTTTCTCTCTCTATTTATGCAATGTATGTACTCTGCATTAATTGTTTATGTAGTTGTAAGCTCTTTTCTGGTAAAAGACTTACTAATCTATATTTAGTTGCATATCGTGAGTACCTTTCGATTTTCATGCTTCTCAATAGCTGGACATAGATGCAAATACACAATGCGTATGATCGTTGTTTCTATATTCTTATGATCATATGATCTTCATTCCTAGTTATTTTGAGCATGATGCAGAAACCATAAATAGATAACCTTTATTAGCTGGTAGTCAATGATTTTTTTGCTTATATTTCTTGGGCACACTAACTTAAAGGTACTGTAGATGTTGTCTGTTTGTTTGTTCCATTTTTTTCTTATACTGTATTTCTGACATATTTTGCGTCATGATACTTTCATTATTGTATGAGACTATGAGTTTTACCTATTAGTCCATAGGCATAAACGCAGCTTTGCTGCTTATTGTTGCATATTTCTTGATATGGTTTGGTTTCATGTTGTCGTAGCACCTTCCAAATAGAAATGCCTTATGGTTCTTGAAAATGTAATTTGTTAGATATCAATGTACTATGCAATACCGCAATGTGCTGCCTCTGCCACCTCTGAGTGCTGAAAATCTCATCAAAAAGTTTAATCTCTTGTCTACTGACCTCTTATTTTTTCACCTCTGCTTTATATTACAATTACAGATTAATCTAGATGAATTTGCTGATCTCTCGCATGCAATTGGACTCAGATTTCAGAAAGAGGATTCGGTAAATAATACTTTCACAAACTGGAAATGAGTTCTCCAGTCTTCACCGTCTGAATGTGTTTGTCTATGCAGGAACCTATTTTTGAGGACTGCTGTCCAGTGTTCTACAACTCTTATGCATCTCAAATGATCAAAGACTTTATCCGAGGACCTAAATTCAATTACATTGTAGCCTCCATTCTGGTCTTGAATTTCGTTGCAGTCGTTATCGAGACTACGGTATGCACGTCTCAATCAAATTGTTAGAATTGTTACTTAGTTAAATGTACACCCTTTATGGATTCTGATAAATGGTGTCAAATGCACGAAGGAATAACCAACATAAAATAATGGGAACATCAATCAAAATCCCATAATATTACCTCTTTATGATATTGTTTAAACATTCTCGCGACATCTAAACCCAAATTGTCGTAAAATAAATAATACAACAGTTCTTTTTTTTTATTTTATATATATATATATATATATATCTTATGACTTGTAAAAATTGTGATCAGGCTTACTCTCTCATGATTACTGCTTTTTAATGCATACATCTGATACTTTGTGAATACCGTCTGTCCAACCATTACACTATCAAATAAACTAAGGGGTATTTAAATTGGTAACATTATGATGAACAAAAAATATGTTATTATAATGAAACCTGGTTCTCAATGCACTGCAGCTTGATATAGAGGAAAGTTCTGCTCAAGAGGCTTGGCAAAGCTTCGAGTTTATATTTGGTAAGGCTGCATACAAGCCCTACTTAATCTCATATCTGAAAACATGATCCTCATTCCACCTGAAGATGGTATTAATAATTTGATATGCAATGCATGTCTTTATGTATGCATCTCTTTTCAACATTAGATGTATACCTCCATCTTTTTACCAACTAATTGTCGTACTTAAGTATATTCAATTGAATTAGGAGTTAGTAGTTTGGTACAGATAAAGTTAATGGATAGCTTTTCTGAATTTAAGTTAGACATTCAACATCTAGGTCAAAGTTCCTGTGAAGTTTATTTTTGGAAAATTACATTATATTAGTTGGTAAAGATAAAGATGATGAATAGCTTTTCTGACTATAAGTTAGACATTCGACATCTAGTTCAAAGTTTTGTGAAGTTTATTTTTGGAAAATTAAGTTATATGTTTTCAATATTATTTGAGTGCTAAATCTCAATATTAACTCCTTGTTATATCTAAAAGCTGCATTTGGTCTTTCTTTCCACAGGATGGATTTATGTCCTGGAAGTGTTATTAAAAGTGTATGCATATGGGTTTGTGAACTATTGGAGAGATGGCTATAATCGTTTTGACTTTGTAATCACCTGGGTTATTGGTAAGTATATATCTTAGAATATTATCAAAGTGATCCTTCAGTGGAGTACTTAACCTCACAATGCATTTAATATTTGTCTCAAATAGATGGCAGTATATCAGTAAATATCTACTAGATTCTGGCAAAGGGATTTAACAAGAGCATGAATGTTGAATCTTAGAGCTTCCACTTATGTCATTTTACTAATGATCATATCATGTAGAGGATACTGCAGTTTCCAGATTAAACAGTATGTTTTCTTATGTTGTTGTGATTGAGAATTCATTGCAAATGGTATGCCTTGTGTAGTTAACATAGATACTTCCTAAAATAAAAAAATGGTCACAATAAAGAGTTGGTAGGTTTAGAACAAATGCAATGGAACAAAACAAGTTAAATGATGGCCAAATAAGATGGGTTAATTTCGATGAGAAGTATCATGACAAATACCTTATCCACTCGAGGCACATTTTCTATCTGGAAATAACTTAATCACTGATCTGTAAGTGCTCGATGCTAGAGGAGAAAAGGAAAATCATCAATAGGAGGAAATGGACAGATAAATTAGGTTGAACTAATTCAAGCTAATAATCATGTCTTTATATGTGTCCAGATTTCAGAACAATAAAACTGAACATCTCTTACTTTACTTGTTGCAGTTATTGGAGAAACAGCAACGTTTCTGTCTCCAAGTGGACTAACTTTCCTCTCCAATGGAGAATGGTAAGATTTCTTATTGTATATGTTCATGCATGTCAGTTTCCAACATATGCTACTCCATTATTAGGAATAAAATGGTTTGGATTGTTACTGGAAATGATAAGGCATATCAGCATAAAATATTATTGTATTTACAAATAGCAAGAAATGCATCATTTTTTGTCCTTAATGAGTCCCAAGATTTATCGTTTTCATTTTCTCTGCACATTTTGACGAAGGTTCATTTTCCTATTTAGTTTTTATTGGTGTGTGTGTGGTGGGACCCGTGGAGATGGATGGTTTATAGCATGTCTGAACTTATAAGCTCCATTCTGACTGCAATGGTTCATTCTCCTGCAGGATCCGTTATCTTCTAATAGCAAGAATGCTAAGATTGATTAGGCTGTTGATGCATGTTAAACAATATCGCGCTTTTATTGCAACATTCTTGACCCTCATACCGAGCCTAATGCCATATCTGGGGACCATATTTTGTGTCCTATGCATTTATTGCTCTATTGGTGTACAGGTATTGATATCTCATCACACTTTATCTGCATGAGATTGCTAACCCGTTTAGCTTGGTCTAGCTTCATGTATTCACAACGTGACATTGAAAAAAGAGAACGATGAAAAATCTTTTGCAGTTCAGAGTATACACCTTTCGATTTCCTGCTAACTTACTCTGGAAAATTTTTTGGCGTTGTATAAGAACCTGCCAATAGAAGACTCTTAATAGGACATGATTTTGACATGCTGAAGCATCCTATAGAAACTTGATTCCTTTATTCTTCCTTTATCTTTTAACTTATTTTGCTTAAATGAAGATTTTATATTATATCATTTCTTCTTGGAATTGTAGATCTTTGGTGGTATTGTCAATGATGGAAATCCAAATCTCAGGAAAACTGATTTGCAAGATAATGAGTATCCTTGTCATATATGATCATCCTTTAGCATATAAGAATACTTTTACCTAATCCCAGGTGTATTGAATTTTGATGTTTCTGACTTAAGGTAATGTGTGCACGTGCGTGTGCGTGTCTATGTTTCTGTTTTCCTTGAGATATCATTTCTTAACTGCTCCTATTATCATTTTGAGTTGTATTGGTTCTACAGTCAGCTTCTTGATAGTCGTAACCTTGACAAAAATATAGCTACTTGCTCTTCAACTTTAATGACTACCCCAATGGAATGGTAACACTTTTCAATTTGCTAGTGATGGGAAATTGGCAAGCGTGGATGCAGGTATGTAACAGAAGATTTCATGCCTTTCATAGTAGAACTTTGTTCGTTTACACTTTTTCTGCTTGACTAGAATCAGCAATCACTCATGCTTCTAGTGCTACCTTGTTACCAGAGCTTTGGCATTTTACAGTACGTAGACTAATCACTACATAGATCTGTTCTCCACGAATGAGAAATCTACGCCTACCAGTAACATTCATCAAACTAAATCCTTATGATCAATTGATACTGAGAGCTAGTATTTAAAGAGCAGTATATTTGAGTATCCCCCTCAAGTTTAGCTCCATTCCGGTGCCTTGGTGTCTCGACTTATCTTCTCACTGCACTAGGCGGTCAGTCATATCAAAAAGTGGATCTAAGTTCACATGAAGAACAAGATGTGACAATCTATTTTGCACTTGTATTGTTAGTACTTCAAGAGTTGGTAGTATAGTACTGATATCTGGGTTTTGGTCTTATTTATCCTAAAAGATGCTACTACTAGTGATTCACTTATTACTGAAATTTCAGAGCTACAAGGAGTTGAGTGGAACTAGGTGGAGTTATATCTACTTCATCAGCTTCTATCTGGTTACGATTTTACTACTCTTGAATTTGGTAAGCAACATTTCACAAACTTGTGTCTATATGTTCTGAGCAATAATAGCTGAACTGAGAATAATAGTAGCCAGCTCAGCTGCTCTCTCTGTTCACGTTTGTTCTCAATTGAATATGCAAGCTAGCTATAACAGCCTCATGTTCGTCTCACTTTAATAGAGATCAAAACTGGGAACTGCAGATACAACTGTAGTTGAATAATTTTAGACTGGATTTTTAGATATGAGGAATATATATGTATTCTAGTGTAGGTCTTTTTAGCATGTATCCTAGAAACTTTCCATATGCTATTTATTTTTTACAATATATTTTTTCTTTGATTCTTTCAGGTTGTGGCTTTTGTGTTGGAGGCTTTCTTTGCTGAAATGGACCTTGAATCATCTGAGTCGGGGGAGACCAAGGTCAGTCATTAAAATTTTACTACATGAATCTTTTAAGGCTCGTATTCTGCGTAGTCGTGTCTGAAGCGAAAATGACATAAATCGAGTTTTGGGCACTCATATTCATCCATTTCCAAGAAACAGAAGGATATTAGAGTTAGTGAGTCTACTTTAGGCATGCACATAATGGGGAAGATGAAACTAATGCTGCAAAATGATGAAACAGTACGTTTTAAAAGATGTTTTATAGATAAACTGGTATTTGACCGATGCTGTTTCTGCAAAACAGGAAGAAGAAAGAAAGGAACGAAAACGTATCGGGTAAGGCCTCTCTTTCTCTCTCTCTCATCATGCTTTAAAAATATGAGATAAATTTTTGCATCCCCTGTTTGATATATATGATATTTGTGCAGTACCAAGTCGAGGAACGAGAGGATTGATATGCTTCTCCACCATATGTTGAGTGCGGAGCTGAATGTAACAGCAGCAGCAGCAGCTGTGGGGTCGTCTTCTGCTGCCTAGATCCATCCATATGCTTACTCGTCTCGTGTTTTATTAAGGTTTACTACCACTACTCGCTGTCTCAATGACTGTTCTTTCCTGCTTCAACTTCATCTTCTTGCAATACTATCTAATTCCTCTTTCTTTAGGAGAATTAAGAGTTTTCTTTTTCTTTCTTTTTTTGAGAAAAAAAGACAATGAAGGATTTGACGTGAAGGTTTAGATACGAGTTTAATATTTTATTTCATAATTTAATTTAGAGCTTTTGTTTGGTACACACAGATTCAGGATGTCAATTAGATTAACTCCTTCAGTTTCGAGTCAATTTTTTCATTTTGTCGTGTTATACGGTTTTTGACCTAAATTGAATGAATCTTTTGATTAAAAATTTACAATCTTAACTATGAACTTTTTTATTTTCGAGCTAGCCCATCAAGACGAGCTAGCCTACTCTCAACGAGCACAACTTAACGTGTTTGTGACTATTGTAACAATATCATGCAACGCCACATAAACATATGAGTTGTTAAAATTTTTAATTATTTTATTTAAAATAAATATTAACCATATCATTATCAATAAATTTTAATTAAAAAATGAAAATTAATAAAACATATATATATTATTTATTTACGTGGCACGCGGCAACAGTTGAGGGACATTAAACCATGCATGTCCGCAGATAAGAGATCATTTCTATGATTTTATATTCATAGGAACAAATATGTGCGGTATAACAATATACTAACAAATAAGAAAAAATAACACAGTTATTGATCAGATTTAAATATAAATAAAAAATAATTTTGATATAGTAACAAAAATATGTGATAATAATTTTCATTGAGTGACTATCTAAATGGTGGTCATAAATACCCTCTCCATTCATCAAAATGATTTACATTTTGATTCGATACGAGTTTTAATAATATATTTTGACACTAATGAGAATGTGTAATTAGTGGAGTTTTGGTCTCACTTGATATATTTAAATTGAGTTGTGTGTAGTTATTAGAGTTTGAGTTTCACTTCATATATTGTTTTTAATAGAGTTGTATGTAGTAAGCGTGATGTACACTTGTTATAAATAAAAAATTTCAAATGCAAACCATTTTTGTAGACATCCGAAATGACGAAACGTAAACTATTTTTTGTGAACAAATAAAGTATATAACTTCCGCGTTATAAGTGTTTGACTTTAACTCTCTTTTTTTTTGGAATTAGTCCACGTCAACACATCAATTTCATGATATATTTAGAAATTAAATTCATGGTTGTCTTAGCAAAAGTCTTGAAGCTCCCTCTTCTTAATTTTCTTTTACATTCTGATGAAAGACTTTGATGAGTGTTCATCATTCAACTAGAAATATCGGAGTACTCAGTGATAAGGAAAGCGAAGTTTAAACAAAGGAAAGAGAAAGAGAAGAGCACGAGCATATAGATGACTTACGTACATGAGCCAACACAAAAAAATCTCAAGCAAAAAGAATTGGAAATATGTAACTCTTTTCTAGTTGAAAGAACAAATAGGAGAAAGTCGATCAACATGCGATCGGATTTTTCATCTTCAAGGAAAAATACTATGATCTCCGTTCAGAAAAATTCTCAATTCTCCTTTTAATTTTCTTTTTTAGGTTGTACTTTTGAATTTAAACGTTTTCTACAATATTCTAAAAATCGGCTTAGATGGTCGCCTAGGCACTAGTCGGGGTATTGCTGATCGAATTACGAGTTAAGCGATTCTATCTAAACGCTCGAATGTAACTCGGGTGGGCTAGGCGGGTAGGGCGACGCTAATCGGGCAGGCTGGACGACAATAATCAGACGGACTAGTCGGACAGGACGGACAGGGCATTTATAGGGTTTTGTAACATTTTTTAATTTGTTAAAAAAATTAACCTTAATCTATTTATTTCTTTTGACATTGCCAACTCTCACATCTTATATTTTTACAAATTCTTATAAAATTACGAACACTCAAATTCTTTCGCATTCAAATTTATGAATATTACATTTTATTTAACATATAATATATTATGTGTTTTTAACTTTTTATTATGAATTAGAAATAAAATTATGAAAAATTTATGTTTATATAGTTTGTACATTAAAATATGAATATGATATAAAAATATTAAAACGCACAGGCTCATGTCTAGCTGCCTAGGCACTAGTCCCCCTTCGCCATCCGACTATCGCCTAACGACTTTTAGAACACTGATTTTTATAATTTTTATAGGCGTGTTAAATTATGCATGAAGTATTTACATGTAAAAATTAAATAAAAATAAAAAATAAAACATATGATTAAAAAAATCGGGTGGGAGTCCGAACCAGACATCGACAACGCGGACTCCCTTAGCAACGGGGCGCGCAAGCTCAGACTGGGAGACTGAGTCCCGAGCTTGGCTCCTCAAGTCTCATTCAACATTCAAATTATAACAATTCTATTTAGTATTAGTCTTGTCAAATTTTCCTATTTTAATCTTATCTACTCGTTATACAATCTTAATTTCTTTTTAATTCCTTTTTGAAAACTTAATAAATTGCAATTTCAAATATATCAAGATAAGAAAATATAGTTATAAGCGCGTGCATTAGTTAGTCTAATTGTAGTGGAATTATGTTTAAGACAAATAAGTTTCTGTTCAAATTTTCATAACGCGACTATATAATTTATATATAATGTAATCTAATTTTAACGTGTTTGTTAACCTAATAGTAGTTTAGTTAATGCACATGTCAATAAATTTTGAGTTCGAATTTTACGTGATGCGGTTATGTAATTAAAGTTAATATAATTTATTTATTTTTAAATATTATTCTAAAAAGAAATGACTAATTTACTATTTTATTTATTAAACATAAGGAAATCTAAATTACTTCTTTTGACTCAAAATTATAATAGTATTTCCATTTTCGGGTCAAATATGGAAACTTAATCAATGTGATTCCATACATATTCAAAAAAAAAAATTATTAAATTTTTGGAAAGGAAAGATTATTAATTTCAGAAGGAGCATTAAATAATTGTATGGTAGTAACGGGAAGAGCCAATTTTCCCGCCAGAAAAAGACCTTACAAATTAAATCGGGGTAACTTCTATAATAACCATTTTGTTATAGTAAACTCAAATAATAGCCACAAGTTTAAAAAACTATAAATCTAGCCTTCTATGTTTATAATACCGTCCATCTAATTAATTCCTTCAAAATACTACAGAATTTAAAAATAAAATTTGGTTTATAATTAAATACTATACTCTACCATATGAACCCTAGACATGAATCTATAATAATAATTTATTAATACAATACACCGATGAAAAATAATTAAAGAGAAACAATAATTATGGAAGAATAGTTTTTTAATTAATTAATGAAAAGAATAAAAGAAAAATAAATACAGAATGATTACTATTTCATTATAAAATTAGAGATGGTTAAAATTTGTGTTTGATATATTAATTTGGCTAAATCAAACTATTTCCCCAATTAAAATCCACCAACGCAATTCGCACCATTTTAGAATCTCTCTCTTCTCTCTCTCTGTGACACAAACGCACGCACGCACCGAGCTACCGGCGATGGTTGCGGTCTTAGGTCCGAGCAAGTTCTATGGCAGTAGTCTTCCACGGCCGCGGCTCTACACCGACGTCAAGCTGAACGAGGAAAGGATCGATCCACCGCTCCCAGTGATGGACCCCCTCATGGCGTGGGCCGAAGAGGCCCACTGGTCTATGGGCGGCACTTGTACCAAGCGCCACCGCTTCCAAGGCCGCATCGAGGGCAACGTCAACAAGCTTCGCGTGCAACGTGATGTGCTCTTTAAGAGATCGGCAAATCCGAAGAAATCCGTGATCTCTCCAGCTGTGACGCTGATTAAAGTGCAGTGTGCGGTTGGATTGGTGGATGAGGAAGAGGAAGAGGAAGAGAACGAAGAAGAGGAGCGGAGCGGAATTAGAAGAGGAGGGGGTCAGGCGAGGAAATTGGGGGAGAATTTCGAGAAGGTTGCTGGGAAAAATAATTGCGGCGGTAAGGGTGGAGTGGCGGCAGCGAGAAAGATGATTTAGTAGAATTATCCTGACTTGATTCGAGTTTTCTGATACGTTAATTAAATTCTTGCTTTAAGGGACGCAAGAGAGACCACAAGAAATCTAATTGTTCATAAACCAAAAACGTGCCCTAGCTGCTCCCAATACTTAGTTTATATATTGAGTCTTAAACAATAATTCAAAAGATAACTAAAGCCCATAATAACAGAGTGGGCTTGCCCAAACAAAAGATAAAAGAGAGCTACGGGGCTGCACTATCAAGGTAGCGTGGGTTTGGTCGGCTGGCTCGTTGGCTCCTCCTGACGGGCAGAGCGTCCGTATCAACACTCCCCTCTTCAAGATAACCCTTGTCCTCAAGGTTTAAACCTGGAAATTGTTGCTTTAACACATCAGCCGATTCCCACGTTGCATCTTCAGTCGGTAACATCTGCCACTTCACCAAGGCCTCCTTACTCTTTCCATTACCATGAAATACCCAGCGATAATTCAGGATCGCTTCTGGTTCAATGCTTGGCAACCCATCATCTGCATACGGGGGTAGTGTTAGTTGCGATGTCCTCCCATCTCCGATGCGACGCCGCAACAAGGACACATGGAAAACTGGGTGGATTTTTGCATCATTCGGCAACTTAAGGCGGTATGCTGTCGGTCCAATTCTTTCCTCCACTTGAAAAGGCCCAAAAAATCGGCTTGTTAACTTCTGATTCACTCTTTTGAAGACCGAATGTTGACGATAAGGTTGGAGTTTTAAGTATACCCAGTCTCCCACATTAAATTCTTCAGCCCTCCGATGCTTGTCCGCCTTTTGTTTCATCCGATTTTGTGCAGCTTCCAGATTAACCTTTAGCTCCCGCAACAACGCGTCTCTGTCCCGTAGTTGAAGATCAACTTCATTCACCGACGTGGAGCCGTACTCATGGTTCAAAATCCTTGGTACTGGCCGCCCATAGACCGCTTCAAACGGAGTCATAGCAATAGATTGATGATACGTCGTGTTGTACCAGTATTCGGCCCATGATAAAAACTTCTCCCATTGTCGTGGTTGGTGATACACAAAACATCGTAAGTACTGTTCCAAACATCGATTCACCACCTCAGTTTGCCCGTCGGTTTGAGGGTGGTAAGCTGAGCTCATTTTCAGCTGAGTACCCTGCAATTTAAACAATTCTTGCCAAAAATTGCTCACAAAAATACGATCTCTGTCGGAAACAATCGACTCTGGAATCCCATGTAATTTAACAACTCCTCGAATAAAGGCCTCAGCCACATCTTTTGCTGAGTATGGATGTGATAGCGGAATAAAATGGGCATATTTTGACATGCGATCCACCACCACCATGATTGAATCCTTCCCGTGTGAGCGGGGTAGCCCGTTCACAAAATCCATCGATATGTCTGTCCAGATCTGCTTTGGAATAGGTAAGGGGGCGAGAAGACCTGCCGGAGATCTGCCATCACTTTTATTCTGTTGACACACATCACACGACTTCACATAATTTTCAATATCACGTTTCATTCTCTGCCATTCAAATAATCGTTTCACTCTCTGGTATGTGCGAAAGATACCAGAATGCCCGCCCATTACTGAGTCATGAAACTCATATAAGATCTTGTTCCTAAGAGCGGATACGGACGGAACCAATACACGCCCATGGTGCAAAATACAGCCTCGACGCGTCTCCCACTCGCCATGGTAATTCTCTTGAAGTGCAAGCTCTTTCTTCTTCATACGTAATCCTTCATCTTGTTGTGTGGCCGCTGCAATTTCATCCCATAATTGCGTAACTGGGCTGGAAACTGCCATGGTAATTGTTGCTTCAGCTCGTCTTGATAACGCATCAGCCACACCATTTTCTTTACCCGGCTTGTATACAATCTTATAATCAAATCCTAGCAATTTTGCCATCCACTTTTCTTGCTCAGGTGTTGTAATTCTTTGCTCAAGAAGATGACGCAAGCTCTTATGGTCAGTCTTGATCTGGAAACGTCGCCCCAAAAGATATGGTCGCCAACATCGGACAGCCTCAAGGATGGCAAACATCTCTTTAGCATAAGTGGACCATGCTTTCTGTGATTCGCTCAACCCCTTGCTCATAAACGCTAAATGTTGGTCCCGAAAGAGCAAGGTTTGGTGTATGGGGGGGGGGGGGAATACACCAAATAATAACTTTTCAGTTTACTTGACAATTTATATGAGAGCTCAAGCTATTCTGTATTAGAAATTGCTTGAAATGACTGACCAGATTGATATACAGATCAGTATCTGGTTTTGTCCAAGCAGATTACTCTCAAGTGTAAAACACCTAACAGATAATAAGAGTGATCTTATTACCTCTTGAGTGTAGAGTGAGTGCGGAATAATGGTGGATTAATGATTGCTCTTGTTTAGAAAACCTTAAGGAATTAATCAGATCGTTTAAGCAGATTGATTGAGAATGCAGCTTATATGATAGTGCAGAAGGTTAGGATAATAAACAACAGATAATAAGAATGCAGAAAAGTAAAGCACACGATGTTTAACGTGGTTCGGGAATTCCCTACGTCCACGATCTGGTCAAACCTAGACCAGATTATCCACTACTAGGATACTCTGCTTCTTTATACTCGTGGAGAACGAGTCACAAGTACCGATCACAACTAGATTGATACTTATGCACGAATGAAGGGTCGTGTCCCTTTACAACAGATTACCTCTACGTTACCACTAGAAAACTACTAGCTAGCAGGGTGATCTCCTTTCACTCGACAAGACAGACTTGAATCGAGGTGGTTGGTGTGATGTAGAATCACAGAATGTTGAAGCTCTAAGTCTGGAATGCAGAAACTTTGAAGGTAAATTACAGTATAGCTCGCGTGAGTTCTCTTCTTGTTGTCACTTATTCCAGATTGAAGTCTTCAACTATATAGGCTTTGAATTTTAAATTCTAGCCGTTTGTTGATTGGCGTGAGATAGATGGTATATTGCCAATCAATGGTTTCCATCATATCTGTTCTTGCCATATGGGAAAAGTTGACCCAATCTATGATTTATGGAAATCAGATTGTTAACGGTCTCTTTCCTTATATGTTTAGATCGTAGATCATCTTTCCAAACCCTGTTGGATGGACCTTGATCTTGACATGGCAAGTGAATATGACGCGTAGGATGATGTCAGCAAATGGCTTGATGACTCAATCGCTCTGGTTCTTCGCTGTAGACATCGATCTGGTCATCGATCTGGTCATCGATCTGGTCGCTGTCTGTTACAGCAGATCGATTCTTCTGAGCGTGAAATCTTGACCTTCATCCTATTCTGAGTTGAGAATGACTTCTATAGGAATATATCCTTTACATTCTAAGTCATCTCCTAGTCTGTTCCAAAACAGAAATCACTAGATCTATAGTAATCTGGTTTTACACGGGGAACAGTTTAACATACAGACCAGCTAAGTGTGTTTCGAGAAACCATCATCAACACTAATCTATAGGGTTCCCAACACTAAAGGTCGTCCTCTTTGAGTTAATACAGCTCCGATTCCCATCCCTGATGCATCAGTTTCAATCACAAATTCTTCTGTAAAATTCGGCAATGCTAGTACAGGAGTTGTTGTCATAGCATGCTTCAAGGCTATGAATGCTTTTTCTATTTTCGAGTTCCATCGAAATCCACCTTTCTTTAACAATTGAGTCAAGGGCCTCGCTATCTCCCCATAGCCTTTTACGAATTTTCTATAGTATCCTGTTAATCCCAAAAAACCACGTAACTCTGTAACTGACTCTGGACTTGGCCAATTTTCCATCGCTGCTACCTTGTGATTATCTACACGAACTCCGGATTGAGAGATAAAATGTCCCAAGTATTCAACTTCCCGTTGTCCAAAAAAACATTTAATTGGCTTTATGACAAACTGATTATCACGAAGAATCTCCAAGATCTTTTGTAGATGTGTAAAGTGTGACTTCCACTCACTGCTGTAGACCAGTATATCGTAAAAAAAAACTAAGACAAACTTTCGTAAGTAGGGCCTGAAAATTTGATTCATCGTGGCCTGGAAGGTTGATGGAGCATTACAGAGACCAAACGGCATTACCAGGTACTCATAATGCCCACTGTGAGTCCGAAAAGCAGTTTTCATTGTATCTTCAGGATGGACTCGTATTTGGTGGTAGCCTGCACGCAAGTCTAACTTGCTAAAATATGTCGCTCCATGTAGCTCATCGAGCATGTCATCAATTGTGGGAATAGGAAATCTATCTTCTACGGTCACCTCATTTAAAGCTCGGTAGTCTGTACAGAATCGCCATGTACCATCTTTCTTTTTCACAAGTAGCACTGGTGATGAGAATGGACTCGTACTATGTTTAATCATCCCATTTCGAAGCATTGTCTCCACTTGACGTTCAATCTCATCCTTCTGGAAGTGTGCATATCTGTATGGGGCGACATTCACTGGTTGAGACTCATCAAGCAATCTGATTCGATGATCAAACTCTCGACTTGGTGGTAGACTCTTGGGTTCAACCATAGCTTCATAAAAGTTGTTGA
The DNA here is from genome assembly GCA_026898415.1 of Leonotis leonurus. NCBI lineage: Eukaryota > Viridiplantae > Streptophyta > Magnoliopsida > Lamiales > Lamiaceae > Leonotis > Leonotis leonurus. The sequence continues at coordinate 2,258,647 of JAPKLX010000019.1, read as the reverse complement.
GTAACTTTTGTATATCTTTAGGTACAGGTTCATCACCTCCCTCGTCCCCAACAAGTTTAGCACTGTGTTCCATAACTGAAAATATTTCAGCCCCAAATTCCCATTCTCTAAGCAAGACATTTATTCCAATAGCTTGGGCAAAGCTAGGGGTAATTCCTCGTAATATTTTTCTATCTCCTCCTATGCCAAATTCCATTGTCAGATTCTTGAAATCTGTCAAAATAGGCCCCAATTGTTCTAGCCATGGCACTCCTAAAACAACATCCACCCCAATTACTGGAAGAGTATATAATGTTACACGAAACTCCAATCCTTGTATAACAACTAACACATCATCAAACTGTTCTCTGCACTCTAATTTTTCACCATTTGCAACTCGAACCTTGAACGAATTTTGTTCAACCACTGGTAGGTGGAGCTTCTTTGCGATTTGAGGACTAATAAAATTCAAACTAGCTCCACTATCCACTAGAAATTGAATGGAATTATTTTCAATTTTTCCAGAAAAACGCATTGTCCGATAGGTTGTCTGACCCGTCAATGCATTAATAGAAATGTGTTCCTTCTCTTTTTCGTCCAAATCATCATCTTCTACTTCGTCAACATAAATTTCAATTGACCAAGCGTTTCCTCTCTTGCATACATGACCAGGAGCATATTTCTCATTACAATTAAAACATAAGTTTAGATCACGACGTCTATTTACCTCTTCTCGTGATAAACGACGAGTTGCCGCTGTTGTCCTGGAAGCTACCAGAGGTGGAGCTGCTCTTTCTTCGTTTGTTGCTGGTCTAGGCGAACTCTTCACAACTTGCGAAGCAGATTTTCGTGAATGAATCAGTTGCTCTTCCTTACGTTTGGCCAACTCAATAGCTGCTTGTAGGTTTTTGGGTTTCCACATTCGAACCTCACAAGCTAACTCTTCCTTAAGTCCAGCCATAAAAATCCCGAGGAGCGCGCTAGGATGCCAGTGTGGAAGGGCGTTCATTAGCTTCTCGAATTCACATAGATAGTTTCGGAAAGATCCAATTTGCTTTAGCTTCCCAATGGCTTCGTTAGGATCCTCATAATCAGATGATCCAAAACGAACCAACAACCCCTTTTTAAAACGAGACCAAGATAGGTTCCTGTGGCGATTTAAGTGTTTAAACCACCTCCACCATTGAGTTGCCTCTCCTTCCAAATAAAATGATGCAACACGAACTTTTTCTGATTTTTCTATACCTTGCGCCTCGAAATATTGTTGTGCTCGATCGATCCAGACTTGCGGGTCTGTTCCTGTAAAATGAGGGAATTCCATTCGTATAGGGCCATGCCGTCCTCGTTCATGTCGTCGTGTAGATGCCGAACTTTTCACGGAATCATCGGAATCAGAGCTCTGTTCATTCCTTGATTTCTCATCATAATTAGAGCCCGATGATAATGACTCTCGATCATCTTGGTCGTTGTATTTCTTTCTCTGTTTCTTGGGTTGGGATATGTGGGTAGTCATAACCTCCACCAGTTGTTGGATTGAATTCTTCATCTCGATCATTGACGACTCCAATCCTTCCAAGCGTTCTTTGTTCGTCGCCATCTCAACTTTTGCTCAAGCTTTGATATAATCGCAGCCTGCTCTGATACCAATTGATACGTTAAGTAAATTCTTGCTTTAAGGGACGCAAGAGAGACCACAAGAAATCTAATTGTTCATAAACCAAAAACGTGCCCTAGCTGCTCCCAATACTTAGTTTATATACTGAGTCTTAAACAACAATTCAAAAGATAACTAAAGCCCATAATAACAGAGTGGGCTTGCCCAAACAAAAGATAAAAGAGAGCTACGAGGCTGCACTATCAAGGTAGCGTGGGTTTGGTCGGCTGGCTCGTTGGCTCCTCCTGACGGGCAGAGCGTCCGTATCATTTTCAAAATTATTACCGTTCAACATTTGGCAAGTTTTATATCCGTGCTTTTAGAATATGATCTTATATCCTACCTTACCTACTGCAACATATATATATATTTATACCGTTTAATCAATAGCTTTTCATCATCTGATAATTAATTTAAATTAATGCTCCCCGATTATTTATGAAAGTTTTTTACTTTGTCATTCTGTTTCCTCCATAAAAGATCATTCAAACTTTTTGTTTGTCTATGATGCCTGGATTCCCTCTACTCAATACACAATTCAATTAAAAATAATAAATTATGTGTGATTCAAGTTCGCTCGATGCACATAATTATTTAAAAATAATGAATTGGGTGGATTCAAACCATTCATCAAACACTTTTATATAAAATCAAAATACGTTATTAAAATCCGTGTTAGATTAAAGTGTAAATATTTTTAATGGACGGAAAGAGTATATAGGTCGTGGGCAATGATAAGGTGTGGACGTTTTTATAAAAACTAAATTAAAGTCTAATTAAATCATGTATAGACAAACACAATGTTTCATCTAGCTAGGTAGTGGTGAAATTTTCAACACTTTGAAGTTGATCTCATTTATTCAATTTTGAACTTCAGAGGTTGGTGATAGGCAAGTAATACAACTTGTCCCAATAATTTGTATTCGAAGAGTAGGCATATGGATATGGAGTAGAGTAGTTAATGGTAAAAAATCCAAGCTGTAAGGTTTGATGAACCAAAGCCAAATTCCTATATACTAATATTACAGTTGTGCTTGAGCACACCTTCCCATAACATAATCTATGCCAGCTGCCATTCTCCTTCTCTTCTATTCTATTATCTTCTCTTCTACCATTATTAATTAATTTATTAGAATACCATACACCCCATACCCATACCATACATACAAACAAGTCCCAATTTCGGATCACACAACCTTGCCTCTCTCTCTCTCTCTCATGAAGAGTAATGAAGAGTAGTAGTCCTCCATCTTCGTCTTCGTCGTTCTTCCTAGTTATCTGCACGCTCCACGCATCAATTGCGGCCACGTGTGGTGTGCTAATAATGTTCTACCTAGAAGAGGTGAGGGTGCTTGGGCACGGGGAGGCGACGGCGAGGTCGATGCTGGGGACGACGGGTGATGATCGAGCAGTGGTGCGGGCGTCGAACTCGTTGGCAGGGGTGCTGCTGGTGGCAATAGGGTGGGTGGTGTTCATGGCAGGGTTCGTGAAGGACCCAGAGTTCCAAGGGTTCTTCGCCAAGGGGTGCGTGGCCCTCCACCTGGCCATGGCTGTGTGGAGAGTAATGTTCGAGCGGAGGTTGGAGGTTCTGGCCAGCGATTGGCCCAGGCAGCTCGTCGGTGATTTCATTCTCGCCCTTTCTTGGGTCTTTTTTCTTCTTTACACTTGGAGGGACAAGTATGATTAATTACCGATCACTTTTCATAAATAATATTAATATCATCGCTGCTGCTGCTTCTTCTTGTTGGATTCTTGTATTATACTTTGTAAATTATAAACCTTGTTTATAATATATGATTAACTGAATACTAACATAAGAATATTATGGGTGGGTGGTGTTCTTTGGTCAATTGATGGCTTTCTTGGATTGGAATGGAGAGAATTTGACTTTTTTGAATAAAAATCAGAGTTCAGCAAAAAGTTATGCTACCGACGTAAAATATCAAGTTTTCGCTTTCTTTCTTTATGTTGCATAACATTCATGGAACACCTAGCTAATTTGTTGAAACTAAAATATAAAATAAAGAAATTGATTCAAAATTCGATTTCAACTGTTAAATGACTTGGGTTGTGCCGACCCAATTGATTGGGTGGATCATTTATTGGACCTATTAATTAATTTTTTGATAGAAAAAGTGGATTGGAGGTAGCCCCTGTTGAAATTTATGGGTCCAACTAGTTAGAAAATCTTGAAGTGAACGATATATATGTCAGAAAATACAAATCTGAGAACAATAAATAATATGTTGACAAGGTCAACAATTAGCGACAAGATATTTAATTATGTTAAGGAGTCAATAAATATAGATGGTCAAATTCTTACAACAGTCAACTAACTAGTTATAAAATTACTACTAAAGGCAGGTATTGTAACAGTAGTAGGAGTATTATAGTAGTACTCCCTCCGTCCCACTATTACTATTTCCGTTCTCTTTTATTAAAATAATACACTCATCTCAATATAAAAGATGACAGAAATAGTGGGACCGATGGAGTATTTGTTAAAAGATAGAGGTGAAATGTAGTAGTAAATTATATATCTGGAAAAAGGGTAGCACCTTATTTATAAGCAGGCAGAGATGTCTGAAGTGGGTAGAGAGAGAGAGGCGCCTTATTGGAGAGTTAAAAGTACCTCAAAATATCAAATGTCCAAACTAGTAATGTAAATAACTCTGCTTTTAGCTTACCACCAAATTCCTCAAACCAACCCATCAATATTCAATAAAAGATTTTAGAACAAAAACCCTCAATCGAGCAATCCCCCAAATCAGCAGTCAATCCATGTCGGAAGATCCGCCGCCACCGGCGCAGCAGCGTAATTCACCCACGCTGCTGCTGCGGCTGGCCAGCAAGAGGCGGACGTGGGTGTGCCTCTTCGTCTCGGTGTACACGCTTCTGCTCTTCCTCTCATGGAATTTCCTCAAATCGGCGCTCTCATGGTACGAGCTCGAGTCCACGGCGGCGGGGTGGCCGGCGCTCTACGCCTCCGCGATGCTAGGGCTGGCGTTCGGCGTGCTGTCGATGGTGGCGGCGCTCGCGGTGGCGGTGCCGGCCACCCTGGTGACGTGGATAACGGTGCTGGTTTTGCTCACCTTCTTTGGCAAGCCGAGGAAGACACTCGTGTTGGAGGGGAAGCAATTGACGGCGGAGATCACCGGATTTGTAATCAAGGTGTTGATCAAGGAAGGGAATCTCGTGGCGGCTGTGTGTGCTGTTCTCGGATACTTTGCTCTTGTTAAGCATAAACAGGATGGTGGGCCTCTTGATTTTCAGTAAAAATTTGGCCTTTTTTAGGTATCCAAAGCTTTTGTCCCCAACTAATCTTGACATCTTGCAGTTATATGTTTGTAATATATAATCTAATCAAGGGCTCTTTTTTCTTGAATTTTTTTAATATCTTAAATCTATTTCTGTCTGATTAAATTTCCTAAGATTTGAAGATGAAGAGTGTTTATTCTTCCATTTTGAGCCATCTTCTTTTGCAGGTAATATTAGATTTCAGTAGAATTCTGTGAGCTCTTTGATCTGACTATTCAAAGAGCTTTCGATCCCACTGTATTAATGGCTATGCCCAAACTGCTTGTGCTTGTGCAATTTCTATTTCTGGAAAGTGACAGACTTGGGATTTCTTCTTGGTATTATTCAATTCAAGATTTCCCAAAAGGTAAGCAGTGATTCCCCAAATAGCCAAACATGTTTTGTTTGATATTCCGTTACATTTCTAAACTTCCTAGTCTGGTGTTTCATTTCATCAATATACATATATAAGGCAAATTATGGTACTACTAAATGCACTTTACATAATATATATACACATGTACAAATCTAAGCTAGTGGTGTACACTTGGCGTGAGCCGAACTCAAGGTGGAGGTTCTGAATCTAATAACTTGTTTAATTCTGCTTCATCCATGCCCATTAACAGTGCAAGAAAGCTAGAATGATCTCTTTTCCTTTTCTTGGACGCAACAGAAACTTGAGAACCCATCTCCACTCCAACTGCTGCTTCTGCCTCTGTTCCAGATTCCTTTCTTTCTTCTGGAGGTGGGCATGGCTGCTTTTCGTTTTTCTTTAGAGACAAGCTTTGCTTTTCCTGTTCCATGAACCTGGATCTGAGATTGACTATGTCTTCATTGCGATGAGCATAGACAACACCTAAAAGAAAGAAAGAGTGGTGTTCAGTTTGAGCTCATGTGACGTGAAATGATTACAAAAGTTTGATACAACTCGACTAGATTTCAGTTTGAAGCAGCCAATATCAAGACTGGTTTGACGAAAGATCTAAAACATGAAGGAAACTCACCAAGATCTTCGAGTGTCGGATCCACTCTCATTTTTCTTTTATCTGTAGGTTCGTTTGTTTCAGATTCTACGGATGACCTAGTAGCTTTGTCTTGCGGTCCAGTCAAGTCACGCTCTTCACTGTGACAATCATGGTTATGTTCTTTTCCTTGCTTCTCGTGGGGTTCTACAATGTCGCTGGTGAAAAGCTCATCAGAAAGATCTCTGAACAGATTAGAGATACCGAACAGCTCGCCTTGAAACTCCTTAGAATCCTTCAGGAAATAATTCATTTTGAGATGAGTACAAACGAAGACACCTATGATGAGTGAAGTTTGAGCAAATGGAACAGCTTGTTACCTGTACACCTTCAAAATACCGTGCTTCCATTTTTCCTGCAACAGCAATATTTGATAGCTGCTGCTTATACACCTGCCTAGAGTAGACAAGTTCCTCAAGAGAACCGGCTGAAAGAAAACGGAAAACAGTTACATGCCGCTTCTGACCATAACGGAATGACCGATCTTGTGCCTGCAAGTCCTGAGCAGGATTCCAGTTTGGATCGAAGATTACCACCCGATTTGCACTTACAAGATTTAGCCCAAGACCACCGGCTCGAGTGGATATGAGGAACACCTATTTTCAGTAAATTTCTCATATTAAACTAGAAAATCAAAGAAACATAGCACAAAGTCGAGTTAGGTGAGCAAAAGCCGACCTGTTTACTTGGACTTGAGTTGAAGTCATTGACAAGAGACTGTCGTATACTAGTTGGAGTCGAGCCATCTAGTCTCGAAAAGCTATAGCCTTTCCGTATAATAAACTTCTCGAGTATATCTAGCATCCTGCAAGACATAATACTCATTAGTGAAGACAACAGTTAAGAGCCCAAAAAGGAATAATGAACGAGGATAAATAATGAAACCAAGAGGGAGCTTTGCTCTTCTACCATTAAGTAGTAAAGACAACAAGCGAAATAAAATGAGATAAAACGAGTAAATGGTCATGTACGCCGATGTCTAAAGTAAGTCACGCGCATAGTTTATTCAATAAAAATGGATTGCAGTTCAAATTAGACATTATAATTATATCCCCTTCCCCCTCCCTTCAACCTTTTTAGTATTCTCCTGTCGATTGGAATTTGAATAAATGCAAACCATACTCTCTTTGATGCGGCACACGTTTTAAAACATAGTTTGACTCAAGGTTTATTGTGTATTAAATGGAGTTTTGGTCGCACTTGTTATTTTGCATTTCATTGAGTTGTTTATAATAAAATAAAGGAGTCCGCTTACCAAAAAAGGAAAAAAGAAAAGAATCCTGTAACAATTTTGTGGACGGACCAAAATGGCAAAACATGAGAGAGTATAATACTATACTACACAGTGATCTCTAAGTAAAAGAACTATAAGGCCAAGATGCGGAAGAAAAGTATAGAAATAACCTCACTGAATAACTGAAGAGGAGAATCTTGTCACCCATTGAAATCCAGGAATGCATTAATCTCTCCAAAGCCCTCATTTTCCCACAATGCCTAACATCACTAAGACCCATGAAGTTTCCAATCTGGGTGGCGCTACCTCCTACTAAACCAATGTCAGTCCCAAATACAGAAGCAGCAAATTCTGCATCCTTTGTTTGCTTATCTTGGTCATCCTTCGGGCTAGACTTAATAAGCTCCAGATGATTGCTTATCTGTTAAATACATAAGCTTCTATCAGCACCATTCTCCTAAATAGTCAGAGGAATTTTTAGTCATGCCAGCATGCATCAATGTCAACTGCAAGCTATTTTAGGGTCTGGAATTTCAAATATAATGACTAGTAGCTTAGAAATTCAATTTAAAGATTCTTACTCTTCTTACGTTGATCTAAGCCATTGAATACTACATTTCTTCTTCATTCGAATGCATAAAAGGTGAACAAATGCAATTTTAGTTAATTTAAACTATACATTAGTTCAGTATGCTCTATATAACCCACCAGGAGTATCCCAATTTTAGCTGAAATACACCTTTATACCAGAAATTCTTTAATTTGAACATGGATTTAGCAGTGTATTCAAATCTGTTATGGCATTCTTATTTAGCAGGATACTAAAGAACACCATGAAGGAGAGCTGAAGGGCAAAAATACATTTCACCCTTTTCTTTCTCTTTTTTATTTTTTCCCTCAGCTTTCCATCTTTTTCTTATGCATGTAAAGCTTAGACAATACAGTAAGTTGATCTGTAATTTCAAGATAGCATCTCATAAGATGATCGAATCAGTTAAAGATAGCTAATGAAGGATATAAGAGAAACCTAGTAGAAACAAAAACCTGCTGGAGCTTCACCAGGCAAGGGAGCACAAGGCAGAAAGGACAAGAGTCACAGCCATCGGGGTTGTCCTTATGAAGATAAGGCCAAATAATACCATTTGGAACTGTTCTTTTACAACATTCAACCTGTTTGAGAGGGCTTCCGCAACTACATGGCAAGTCCTTGTTGATGAGGCATTGAATGTCAGGTAGCTGCAGTGTCCTCTGGTAAACCCGTTTTTGTAACTCACTCATAGCACAAAATACGACATTATCTTCCTTCCCCATCATAAGATGCCCTATGGTTTCATCTTTTGTCCTTCTGAGCATATATTTCTGTAGTACCAACACTAGATGCTGTTTCCGCTCATCAGCAATTTGAACAAATCGTTGTGGAGCACTTGATCTCTGACCATGCTTGAGAGGTTCATCATAAAATTCACGAAAATGTTCTCGTGTCCCCAAACCACCGGGGACCACCAAGTCAAATAGATTGTATAATTCCATTATTTTGTTCTGCATTACAGTTCCTGTAAGACCATAACGCTTCAGGGTTTTAATCTTCATGCATGCTGTATATAGTTTTGACTTCTCATTTTTAAGCCGGTGTGCCTCATCAATAATAAGAATCTCCCACTGGATATCTGATAAAATGCTTCCCTGTATTCTATACGTGTCAAAGCTAGTAATGATAATCTCAACACCATCTGCTTTTAGTTTGTCGATCACTAAATCCCGATTTGCGCCATGGTAAACAGCAACATTAAATGTGGACCATTTCGAAAATTCACTTTCCCAGTTAAGGATAACAGAACTAGGGCACATAATTAGTACAGGACCCTTCTTATTTACTTGCTTTCCGTTGTGAGATGTTAATTCAGAATCAGAATCCTTCATAAATACAGCAGCCAAGAAAGCGATTGTCTGAATGGTCTTTCCCAATCCCCTATTGCAGGCACATGATCCAATCCATAAACAGAAACGTAGAAGGAATCAAGGTAAACATCACTTGGAGGATAACAGGAATACCGAGTGCATTAAAGAAGCAAGAGCACAGATGACATAATTTTTATCAAACTGTGAAGCACATTTAAGGTACTTTACATAAATGTAAAAAAAGCAATTTCAGAAATCCGAGCAGCATTTTTCCTTCTTCTTTTCTTTGAAGACTAAAAAACATTAAAAAATAGTACTCCCTCCGTCCCAATATTCATGACCCTTTTTTCTATTTCGGGACGTCCCAATATTGTTGGCCCATTTCCAAAAATGGCAAAATGTTAGTAAGAGCTCTTTGTTTCAATGTTGCATTTGTGTGTAACAAGGGGACAAGAATATTGGGACAGAGGGAGTAATATACAGTAAGAGACCGTTCACAATTTAGAGAAATGCTAATAATCCCCATTACCCATAATAGATTCATGGTTCATGAGCTATGATTAACCATGGTCCAACAACACTCGTCCCAGAAACAATAAAATATAAAGATAAAAATTGTAAGGAAACCAATTAACACGGCTAAACTACTAAATCAAGAGGCGTCAACTTACATATCATCTCCAAGAATTCCTCCATGGTTGTTCTTGTACAAGCTATACAAGAACTTGACCCCTTCTCTCTGATGTTCCAAAAGCCTACTATTTATCGAGGCCGGAATCTAAAAATTTTCAAAAACTTAAAACTTTAACCAACACGTATCATCACCAAAGAGCTCTAGAAAAATCAAAATTCAGCACATAAAAGAATTAACCTAAAATATACAAAATCAAACCAAAAATATCATTCGCAATTGTTTTCATGACTACAAAATATCAATTACAAACAAATGGGAACCCGACAAATCACCTGAACCACGGGAGTTTGACCTGGCAGCGACAGAACAAGAGGCTCATAAGGTCCACTGTGATCAAACGAACGAAAAGACTCCAACTTGAAATCTCTCGGTCGAATTTCCACATCCTCCTCCTCGCAGTTACCATTTCCGCTTGGGGCATTCAAATTGGACTCTGGTTTCGAGATTTTGAATTCGTTGGGTGGCATGAAATCGGCATGATCGTGTAGGCGGAGAAGTTGGCGGTAGAGCGAGGATTTGGGGGGTATTCGAGGTGGAATAGAGGGGTCAAAAGGTAGAGAAAGTTGGGAAGAAGAGGAAGATTGGGACGGTGATCGAATGGAATTGCAGGGTTTGAGCGCCTCCTTAAAAGCGTTGAGTGACATGAGAAATGGGAATTTTGGTTTCAGTTGAGTAGATATGTAAATGTAAATCTCCGATTTCAGTTCAGTGCGTGTTCTGTTAATTGGGAGGAACCATCACCGTCTTCGTCACCCCCATCTTCTCTTAATTTTTATTTTAATAATTTATTTTAATTTAAATTTCAGTTAAAATATTATTTCAAATTGAATCTAGTTCAATAACCGTTTTGGTTGAATTTATTATCTCTAAGTTTCTTCGATTTATATATTGCAGCTTTTAGCAATGATTTAATCGTCCGTTTTGTAATTGTTCATGAAATAAAGTAAATTTATTTTTGAAACAGGTAATAATATTTAAACACGTCGTCAACCGTACACTATTTTTTTAATTTTACTATGAACATTGAAAATTTTATATAATATATGCATACTTCATAGCCTTTTGATTAATACCATATCCATTTTTTGTCTAAATTGAAGGAGATATGTAGTATGTTGCATCCTAGTTGCGCTTCTTAAGCCAAATTCACGTTGTTTTGAACATGATTTTCTTTAACAAAAAAATACATAACAATGGTGAGAATTTTATAATCATAATAAATCTAAATTTTTTAATAGATAAAGAGAGTAGTAACAGTACTTCCAATGGTTAAAACCATGCCTTTTGATTGGAAAGTATCACTAATATGCCACATCAATTTCTACTCGGGAAATATAGGTATGGTGTTAAGAATCGAAAACATTACAAAGCACATGTATTTAAATAAAGTTGCACTTCTTAAATCAAAGCCACACTGTATTGAGCATGATTTTCCTTAAGAAAAAAGATAGTATAATAATTTTATTATGTCCGTGGTTAAAATGATATGGTTTTGGTTGAAGAAAAATAAATGTCACTAATAGATGCCCACATTAGCTTCAATATGGGGGAAATAGTTCTGAAGTTAAAAATTATAAAGACCACAAAGTTCATATATTAAAATAAATTTGTCAAAGTTTTATGTAAAATAAAAATAAAATAAAATAGTATCATTAACACGAATCAATTACTATATATCTTTACGATTTCGAATGCAAGCATGTCATCATGACAAGGTTCAAAGTTTTCTACAAAATCAAAGACATCATTCGATATCATAAGAGATCTCTATGCGGTTAGGGAGTTGCTCCTGTCAAACTATTTGGATAAAGCAAAGCCAACTGCATTTACTTTATCAGATAAGTCTTCCTCTCTAACTTTACTGGAAGCTTGTACCGATTATGCGAAAGTATCAAGCTGAACTTTAGAAATTAGTCCGGAATAGTTGAGGAGAATAGTTTAAGATTTCAAGAATGTGTAATGAGCAATGTTTTTCTCTTTCATTAGTCATATAAAACTTGGAAAAAGCTTGACTTAGTGAGTTAAGCAGAGCACATTGACTGCCCAGAGTGCAACAAGCAGGCGTCCATTTGCGTCTGCTGTCAGTAGATTTTTTTATCGCAGCATTCTCTCTAAAATGTGAAGAACTGCAGAACTAACAACTCTATTAGGCTTAAAAGTGTCAAAACGGGCATAGACTACTTGAGAAGATTTTGTTATTTGAAGAAGATTTCAACATATGAAGATGAGAAAATAAATAATACAGGTACGTATACGAATTATACAATTGAACCTATATATTAGCATGTGGTTCTTACCCAAAAGATATACAACGTACGGAGCAAATTAGTCAAGAACGCTCATGTTTGATAGTAGAGCAAGAGACTTATATGTTTAATCAAGCTTCTTCTCCATGCACAATAGGTTCGCTTGCTTCTCTCGTGTCATCGGCGTCGCTGTCGTAGTCCCAGAGATGTTTAAGCTCGCCTCTTATCCAACCCAACACGATACAAGTTCCTGGAATTTAGCAAGCCATATGCATGATTCACGTAAGGAGATGGAAAGGGATGCAGGAAAAGGAGATCACTGATCAAAAGATGGAATGAAATTCATACCTAGTGTACATGGGACTAGGTAGAGAAGAGCTGGCTGGCCATGTCCATTCATCAAGTACAACGCTAAGTATGTAAATAATAGGCCTGCAGCAAAAATAATATACAGCATTAGTAACTACTAAGCTCACTGTTCCGTATTCTTCTCAAATGCAATCGAGCCGGAAGGAGACATAATCAAGAACTGTTCATACGGTGCTCTCAGGTAAGGACTTGTAAAGATTGTGAATTGTGGGTGCACGCAGTAATAATGTCAGAGCTTAATTTCGTTATTGCATCATATTATGCAGTGGTTACCAAGAAAGCAGCATTACATGCGACCATTTATGTTAAAATCTAGTTAAAGTATTATAGTTATTAAACATGTGATACAGATAATAAAACATAGAATGCTGAGGTCAATTACAAGGAAAACTTATTGCGTATACATGTCCAGGTGTGACTTGTGAGTATGTGTGTTTTACATATATACAAATATTATATGTTCTCATCACAAGAACACCTTGCTAATTGCATTGTAAATTGGAAGGCAATTAAGATATCATGGCAAGAAATAACCACCGACATATACAAATATGTGATAATGTTGCAAGTATACTCACCAACTCCATAGCCGATTGCCAACCAAAGAAAGTATCCATTTAAGACCCCCTTCTTATTAGCTTTGTCATATCTGCAATTAACACCCAGAGTTGGATTACTTCAGTCGAGGGAAACAGTTATGCCAAAATATTTTTACTCAAGCAAGTTTCATTATGAAAATAAATATTTAAAAAAAGGGAAGAAAAAAAAGTTTTAACAGAAACATAGGGTACAAATATTACTACAGCAATATTAAGTTTTCAATCATAAAATTATAAAGATATTAGTAAAATACCTAGAAGCAAATGAAACTAGCAAACCAGGAAATAGAATGTCCCCAAAACCTATCATGTTATAACCATAATATGGATCATCAATTCGAGGAACTCTCAGTAGCATGGGGATTGATTCTCCCCCGCTCTTATCACCTTCAGCAACCTGAATTTACATTGGAAAGCCTCAGGTTAAGAAAAATAAGTTACAAGGATGCACCAATAATGCCAATGACATCACCAGAACTAGTGATTGATAAGCTCCCAAAGGGGAGAAGTCAGTCTATGTCCAAAAAAGAGATCATATTCACCTCACACTGTAAACATTTAAAGGTAAGAAGATTTTACAAGTAACCTTTCAAAAAAATAACAGTGACAATAAAAAGTGCATTGCAACTGAAGAGGTGAATACATAAAGGCTGGTACTTTAGCTTGCAAAGGCCAACTAATAAGATAAATCATAGAGATTAATATCTATCAATGTACCCTACGTAGTATATATACCTATACATGCTTCTCTAAGCAAAACAATCACACATCCTTCAAGCAACATTTCCATGAATGATCAGAAAACTAACTATATAAAGCTAACTTAAATCATGAGCCAAGAGGAGATGCCTACTCCTTTATTCTCTTAGAAAAATTTCTAGCAGGAGGTGATATCAAAACATGGCAAAAACTTGATATATACTATAATATCAATCAATCATATTCCAGACAGATGAAAATATAAATAGAATAATATCAAGGAACGTCAAGTTAAATTGGAAAAGGTCTACACAAATAAAATAAATTAAGGCTTTTGTGAAATATTAGTAGAGGGCAGCTGCATCATTTAAGTGAAAGTGTCAGAAGATAAATGGTAACCATATTCCGTATCAAGAACTGACAGGCTTACAAAATGAAAGGGAAGAGAGAAGGGAATGTATATACTTACCGCGATCATAACACTGTCCTGGAATATAAATGGAGACAGGAAAACCCAAAAGATATCGTATATGAAAGCACAACACAAAAGCACTGTAGCAACCTGAAAGTTGGCACTAGATAAAAATTAGAAGATGGTATAACAATGTTCCCTAATAGGGTGTATCCACGTACCTTAATGTTTGGTAATTGAGCCATTTGTAAGGCAGTTATCATCATAAATACACCCTGACATCCACAAAAATATCATAACAATCAAATTTTGGGAAAAATGGTAATGTTATTGCATTATTCACAAAGTTAAAGAAAATGTCAACAAGACATATACTCGAACAAAAACAATAAAAGATAGTATCAATGTGCCATGAACACAAAACTACATAACAAGCACCAGCAGCAAAATATCAACTGAGAAATGGCTGGTGGATGTAGTTGAAAACCTAAAACCCTAGGATTTATACATAGATTATGTACACAGAAGAACATGCGCCCTTTGTGTATACTGTTAGATTTTTTTTATAAAAAAAACACCTACGATGACCCATTTTTTATTTCTTTTGAAACATTTTGAAGTAATTTTGTTTTTCTTTGAAAACTGTTAGAACTTAGAACTCTGAACTATTTCTTTTTACAAATGCATAAATAAGTGTGAACTGGCATGAGCTTGAAAAAGAGTGCACGATATTTATCATCTAATCATTAGCAATTTAATCCAAAAAAATGCAATAATTGATCTCAGTCCACGAAAAACTTGTTTTTTTTTTTCATTCATGTCTGTCCACAAAGAACTTGCTCCTTTCCATGTTTGGTAACTATACCCAGCACCACCCACTCACAAGTAACAACAGAAGTGGGGGTCTATTTCACCAACTACAATTTAAATTAAATTATTAAAACCAGTGCCGGACCCAATCAAGCAAGTCTTTTGTTGACTAAGGAAGTATTTCTTTGAAGATGAGAACTCTAAACTGATAATAATATTATAGATCTACATAATTATTAGATTGGACATGAAATCAGAAGAACTTGATTTCATTTGGTTATCTGTAATTATAAAAGTAAAATGTCATACTCCCTCCGGGCTCAGCCACGCTATTAATGGCACGATTTATAAAATATTACTAATACTTCTCTCTTTAAAAGTTTCTCCACTTTATAACTTATCGTAAATAACCGTGCCGAAAAAAATGGGCCATTAATAGTGGGACACATGAAGTATTTAATAACATCCAATAATATCACACAACAAAATTTAAGAAAGTTACCAAATGCAGTACATCTGCCCCCAAAAATACCCCAAAGAGAACAATGATATAAAAATGGCGGCAATAAGGTTTGTGCCAAAAGTCATATGTCATCATGTCAAATGTCATTGTCCATGCAAGATGCTACAACCCAAGGAATGGAAAAGGACATCAATTTATTGTGCATGCTTACAAGGATGTCTTGACCAATCCAGGAGTAGGACTCGTTCCGGGTAGCAGCCCAGGCAACAGCAAAGACCACACAGAATATGAAAACAGCGAAGGAGAAGATGGAAACTTCCCCTAGAAGTGGCAGATTCATTTTCTTCTGCTCACTACCCCTGAATGTGCTGCTCAAAGGGCAAGAACAAATATTAAAATACTACTATAGGAACGATTAGTTGTCATAAGAATACTAGGATTACTGTTTTGAGAAACACACTAAATCATACCTCAAGACCAATGAAACAATACAATTGTGCATCCCCTGATAACAAAAAATTAACAATGAGCTAAGAGGGTATTCATGTATTTATCTCATTAGTTCTACACAAGTGAGCACAAAAAGTCAGGAAATACTTGAGTGGTTTTTCCTTGTGCACAAGCAAATGAACATACTATGTTGATTCTATATTATAATAACTGGAATGAAATTATTACAGTGCCTCAATTCTTATGCCAAATTTGCATCTACATAATAAAATGATGATAGAGCACAAGCATAAAAATATATACTTACCTCAATACCTCCAATGCAAAAGAGTACTATCAGAAACCAGATGAACCATGCCGACATAAAGAAATACAGCAGTAGCAGAAAAGTCGACGCAACTACGACAAAATATATAGCACTTTTAGCATTAATATGGAGAACATCCTTCTCATCATCATCCTTGTCTGCTGCAGAACCAGAATCCTAGCACGAGTATAATTACAATTAGTGCAATCATCACATGTATCGAAGAAAAAATAGATGAACTAACAGTTTCTAAAAGGAAAAGCTTAAGAGTAAAAAAACAGAAAGAGGAAAGACTTAAGAAATTGCAACATGCAGGAAAGATTCAATTAGATATGATTATATGAACAATTAGTAGAGAATCTCATCACCTAAATATTATGAAGTCTAATCAATAGAGAACTCTTTTACACTAGGAATTTGTATATACAAGTACACAAAGGCACATTATGTAATTCAAGGAACCTGTGGTGACAATTCATTGTAGTGCTCATCACTTTGCTTTGATCCAGTGATTTCCGACCAAAGTGAAGCAGAAACTATTGTCCCAACAGCCATCAGCCACAAGAATATTACTGAGTAATCTAAAATTGGTCGATCCGGAGAGTATAGTAGAAGTTCCACTGTTTCATAAGAAGTAGATGTGAGCAGTTTGAATATTAAGGGATGAGACTAAAATAACGAACTTAGAAGACCTAATTGTGTGTGCTGTCACCCGCGGTCCCTGGGGAGACTAGAATAGTCCGGCGACTCTTTTTAGAAGGTTTTAATTAAATAAGTGTCTGCCCAAGCAGTCAGGAAAAATTAGCAGTAGAATTCTTTTCCCCCAATCCGTTAATGGCACAATGTCTAACATGCCAATTCCGATTCCATGTTCTACTTTATAATAATTAATAAGTCAACATGCAATATTCTCATATTTGATATTTTGATCAACTTTGGTTGTAAAATCAGTCACTTAGTTCACTTTGTTTCTGGGCAAGGGTAGAGAGAGAGATAAGTCTGAGAAGGATTGCCTCACAAGAATTAGCAATGACTACAGAGTCAGCCAATTAGGCTCTCCTGACAACTCTAAATTTCAAATTATCGCTCAATGATTGGAGAATACAAAAAGACATACAAAACATTGATGCCATGTTGTAAAATGTAACCAGAAAATATTAAAACAAGGAACTGTTTAGAGAAAACAGATAAAGGTACTTCACAAAGGCTAGTTCAGAACATATTAGAGAATCAAGTAATATCTCTCCAGAATACATACTAAAAAATATCCAACCAAATTATATAAAGGTCACTTACCTTGTGCACTACTAGCCATGGATTTCGATAGTTCCTCTCCTCCTGACTTAGATATTGTAATAACAGGAATTGTGATATTGAAAGTAGTATCATTCCCGCAACCCATCTGCACAAGACCTATGAAGTTCAAGCAAAGTAGCATCCATCAAAAACTAAGTAGAATGAACTCAACCAATATATGAGGCATTAAAAAACAGAAAGGCCAAAAGGTACATTAAGATTGTGTAATATATGCATCAGGGTAGCATTACCTTCCTCGTCATTTATAACTATCAATCCTGCTGCTCCCCCAGCTTGAGCAATCTTAGCCTTAGTTATAAAGTTGCAGTCACCACGTACCACCAGTGCAATAGAGCCAGTTACCTGCAAGATAATAGAAGAGACACTTAGCATTATGATTCAAAAACTAATTATGATGATAGTTTGGAGGCTTCCTATAGGAGAAAATAGAACAGTTCTTTTTACACTCGATACTACATGACAAGCTATGAAATAAAAATAATAACTCAACAATGACAGCAGCATGCATCAGTGCTGTTGAGCCCAGATCTACTGTTTGTACATTCACGATTTATATAGAAGCTGCCAAGTTTTCCATAAAGAACTTTTATTACATCCATCTTTCATCAATAGCAGTCTAACAACATGTGTTCCAACTGACCTAGCCTCTAATTTGTAATCTCCTATTCCCCAATTACGGCAGAAGAGGCTGAAACATGTCATTGAACATTCCTTCCAATGTAAACTTTGAATTCCAGAATAGGCCAATATGGAAAGCAGGCCCTTCATTTCTTAGAAAAGGATAATTTCCTAGATAGATAATCAATGTGCGCTAGTGCATATTTGAATCATTCTGCTGTAGTTTCAACTAGTGAGTTCTATACCCCCTTCATCCACGAAAAGTGTGTTGTGAGGGAGTCGGCACAGGTTTTAAGAAATAAATATAAAATGTATTTTTAGTGGAGAAAAGGACCCACAAAGTAGAATATATGTGAAGTTTAAAATAGTGAGCGTTTTGTGCGATCATGTCTAAAAAAGGAAAGAGTGCACTTTTGATGGACAGCCCAAATAGGAAATAAGAATACACTTTTCGTGGATGGAGAGAGAATCTTTTAGCCAACAAATCAGTTCTTATAATGCTACGGTTTGTCCCATAAACCACATTTAATTAGACCACCAGAATCTGTGGGTCAAATTGTCAAAAAAAGAGAAGGCCTCACTAACAGACCTAACAGGCAAAAGAGTCCAGCCATAGAGGTTTCCTTGGGAAGTGGTCACCAATAATCAACCCAATAATTTTCTGGATTTGATCATACAAAGTAATAGAGCACTCACTGTACATGAAACTCTTAGGAAACAAGTATAAAAGAAAAATAAAGCATTAGAAAAATACATTAGAAGATGAGAGTGAACAGCCAATTAAGGGATCCGCAAAAGCAGCTGAGATACGTTGCCCTTCTTTAGCATGAGCAGGCAACATAGCGCCAAAATCGGCTGTTAACCCACCTATTGCCTCTTGTTCCACTCCATCTACCCACCTTTTGACCTTAACCTGGAAAGACCAAACAAAATAATTAGCACATTCTGGGCTAATTGTTTTCTTACACTGTCATAATTAGGAAGTTGTGATGAAAACATGGCTAGACATGGGAAGTGTAAATTTTAGTCAGCTCTGGAAAAGAAACTTAATACATCTTCATTTCGCTCTTTATCAGAATATTACACTACAAGTCACATAACATTTGATCTTCCTCCAAATATAAACTTTACCACTCATAGGTAAAACTAACTAATTCCTTCTCTACCAAAACTTAATTTCTGGGAATTCACAGAGAACCCACATATCGTCCTATCACCACTGGTCATTACATAATCATGTAAACAAACAATTACAATGATAGTGGATCACATGAGCAAGCATAGACCGACGCAATCAATAGTAAGCCTATGTATCGCCTTTAAAAGTCTAAAGCAGCCTCCGACATCATTGCAGCTTAGAAGTTCTTCAGCAGCGTACTAACTAAAATCTACGAACAAACACGCACAGGGAGACAGGAATGTGCTCATAAGTCATAATGGATATACGATCAATGGAATTCACAACAATTTAGGACCAAAAAATATTGCAATTGGGAAACAGCGTGAAAATAACTAATGATTTCAGATTACTATACCAATCGAAACTCGTTACCGCAGGCGGTGGATTCATCGTCGGGGGGAGCTAGCGAAACGTCATCTCCGGCTGCAATTGATGAGAGGAACAACAGAAGAATTCCCAATTGCAAACCCGAAGAGCGTTGAAATGGTGCGGCCATATCTAAATTTAAGAATTATGCTTGTTATTAATCATCCGAAAGTATAATGCGCATCATCTGTCTGTAAATCTGCAGATGAATAGGAGGTAGAGGGAATCACAAGTAAAAGCATCAAAGAAATCAGTCAAATTCTGGAGATCAGAAGGGGGAAATTAAGAGATCGTGAAAATTAACAATTTGCCCCCTATATTAGGTTTGTTATGCAATTTGCACCTTTAATTTCAAGAATTATAATTAATAACCACTAATATAAATTTCGTGGCTAGATGAATCCTTTTCGATTCTCAAGTAATCAAGATTCAAGAAGATGCATCATCAATTACAAAAAACGAATAAATGATAACTTTATTTTCTTTACAAATTAATTTTTATATTTCTAAAGTAATCAAAAAAATATTTAGATTTAATATAATCAATCTTAACACGATTTTAAATAAATTAATTGTCTGAATTCATTCTCATTTTTCATATATTATTTTCTATATTATATATATAAAATTTTATATATATATATGGTATTGTTATCTAATTAATATAGGCATAATCCAATGAAAAATATTTTTCGGTAATCATTCATAAATTTTCGTTATATGTAACTCGTTTATTAATTCATCCGTAAGTTTTATTTTATTCACAACATATGTATTTAATTAATAAATAATATAAATTTCTTATTCTACAAACAACACATTTAAGTCATTCATTAAAATTCATGGATAGAGTTATAAATAAAGACTTGCTTGATTGATTTTGATGATGGCTTCACTTAATTCAAAATGATCCCAAATATAATGGAATAATCGAGTACAATCCGATTATTTTACACTCGCAATTATATTTTAAACATGTATAATCATAAAAAAATATATATATTTACATCATTTATTATAATTATATAATTTAATACTTTATAAGTCCCACTAAAAAATTCATCTTTTTTTCTTAGGAATAATGATATGTTGTTTAGAATAATTATTAGTAACTTAATGATGTGGTTCCAATACTTAAACATTTGTTTTATGCATATAGAATAATTATTTTTTTCTTAAATTTAAATTAAAAATACTTTTTTAAAAGTCATAAAATTATCTAATACTAACACATTAATACTGTTTATTAAATGGGGTAAATGCTAAAATACCCATTTTGATAAGTATAAAATAAAAAATACCCACTTAAAAATAAAAAATAAAAAATACCCACTTTTTACAATAGCATGATGAAATTGATGATGCGTTCATGTTATTCAAATTTAAAATAACTTGAATAAATGAGCACATGATGAAATTCATCATGTTATTGTAAAAAGTGGGTATTTTATCAAAATGAGTAATTTTACCTATTACCCCTTATTAAATTATATAATTAAAAAATAAAATCAATAAAAAATATATTTTTTAAAAAATTTCAATTTATTTAATTACATGTTAATATCAATAAATAAATTATCTAATTATATATTTATGTATTAATTTTAATAAATTAATGGTTGTGATTAACAAGAGTAGCGGGCCGATTCAGACTAGTCCGTCAGGTTTTTTTGTTGTTTCAAGGTCTATTCAAGCCCGCTTGAATGTTTTTGAGCTTCAAAATATAATGTTCAACTCAACCCCAAATTGGCAGATCTATTCGTATTTACAAACTTTAATTCATTTAATATGAAAAAATGCATTGGTAATTTTTCATTCATTATGTAAAATAATGTTATACAATTAGCATATTGAAATACTAATATATTTATAAATACAATATATAAACATCACACAATCATATTTAATTTATTAAACAATTATCAAAGGAATACAACTAAAATTTTAAAGTATTTTAGTCATTGTTTTAGCGAGGCTATACAAAATATAAACATCACACTCATACTTTAAATTAGATAATAATTCTAATGAAAAATAATTAATATTTTATCGGATGACCTTTTTCGTCCAGAAACCCCGAACTTTTGAGCCCAAAGCCGAACGGTCCCCATATTATTTCTAGACGAATTTTGTAGGCCGAGATTATTTTATTTTTTTGAACTTCTTTTTTATAAGTTCAAACTCGCCCAAATCCCGAGTATTCTCGATGTGCCTATCGGGTCGCTATTTTACCAACTCTAATTCTGATATTTTTTATAAATTAACTTGTATTTAAAAATTAATTTTCATATTCATTAAATAATAATTTTAAATAGATTAATGATCTAAATACGTTCTCATTTTTTAATATATAATTTTCTTATCATATAAATTTAAACTTATATATATTACAAATGAAAGAAAAGTTAATAATACGATGTCTTATTATTGGAAATGCCTCGGGCCGAGCGTAGTTCGTGAGATCCCTTTGACAACTACAAATAAACTGTGATTTAAAAATTGTAAATTATTCTATGTTTAACAAATAATTATGTAAAAACTTCTAGATTAATATGGCAAAATTTATTTTTAATTCGATACATTCAAATTTAGCTTCTACTAATTGTTTTTACTGTGTCTGACACTGGTTGGGATGCTATTAGTCGTTTTAAAAATATTTCAAATAATTTAGACCACGTATAATACAACCTACTACGAAACTAATAATTTAGATGAAAGTTGCACCACACTGAGCATTTTAAAGGGATTTAGACCATTAACACGTCCTTACAATCTTATGTTTAAAAAGGAATTGTTAAGACATGACATTTTTCTAATGATAAATTGATATAGTACAAATGATGATTATACATATTAGCACTTTTATTCTTAACAAAGAAATTCATAATATTATTTTTATAAGGAAAATTTTCTTTACTTTGTTAAAGCAGTGGAATAAAAGTGTTCAATAAAATCTTAATCATCAAAACTGAATAAATGGTTTCTAGGGCTGTAACCATCCCCACGGTTTGATTGCAAATTATAATCATGTAGAAAATGGTTCGAAATTGTGAATCATCGGTTCCTCAATATTTTTTTTTATATTTTTCTATTTTTAATTCAAATTTTATATGGTATTATATCGTGTGGAATCATTGTATATTATTCATACAATTACATTTTAATTTGCATATTCATGTAAAAATCTAAGATTTTTTATAAAAATCGATAGTTCGGAACTGAAACTGTATTGAACGGGTCCAATTCCAAATCATAGTAACCATGATTCGATTACAGTTCAAAAATAATGGAAGTATACATAAACCAACGATCCACTCACGATTCCGGATTCTGACTGGAATCATGTAAACATTGAATATAATTTACGATATCATCAAATATAAAAGGAAATGGAGACCAAAGTCAGTAGAGCAACTCAAATTGTAGTAGGCTACATTGAAATGAGACTGCAGTTCACAACCAAAAGTCTCGAGTCTTTTTTAATAAAGAATATGATATTACTCTACAGTTTCCTAACAACGCGTGATTTGACTATGATATACTAATACTTGTACTTACTACATACATATAACTCCAACTTTCTTGACATGAGCATGCACTTTTTCATCTTTCTTCAAACTAAAAAACTCTCACAGATTTGGTCAAACGTGGTCACTGATCACTTTTAATGAGACGGAATGAATAATGTTATTTCATACATTAATAAGGTAGTAGGTTAAATATGGCCAGTCATATTTAGTATCACATCTGTCAACGAGAATATACTGCTTACGTCACATGCATCGTATAATTGCAAAATAAATTATAATAGCTTAGTTACAAGACTTTTGCAATTAGGATCTCACTTTTACAATATATATATGCTTACATCTAACGAATATTCTGGGTTAAAAGGTATGAAATCTGACAATAGTCCACAAACTTGATCAGGTAAATTCTACGAGCCTTCTCACTACTGATTAATATATGTTTTTAAAGCAAAACAAAATTTTGTTTAACTATTAAAGATTAGTATTTTTGTGGTCCAAACAAAGTAAGATCTACGTGTAATATCTTTCAACCAAACAAAGCTTTCACACAGCTAATTTGTCCTTGAAATCGACTGATCACAATTCAAAGGAAGATCAGATAGTTGATTTTCAAAGAAATTACGACAGTTTACAGTTTACACTGAGACTGAGTTGGTGAACAAGTACTTATAAAACTCCTCAAGACCAGTGTTTTTTTCTGAAAGTAGTAAAGAAAATTGACAACCAAATAAACTATGTCAGTGTCCAAATATCCAGGTTTGGTCGAGGAGGAGGAGAGCTATGAGACTGCACTAACCATGGATCCAAAACTATACAGAGCAATAATGAAAGACGACATTCTTGAATTCGTGAGAGCAATGGAACACGGGACAGTAGAGCGACAGCACGGGGCAACGGGTGGGTCTTGCTTGCAATTAGGCCCACAAAAGAAGACAGTATTGCACGTAGCAACAAGCTACGCCAGTTATGAAATTGTTAAACTGATCTGCAAGGACTTACCTGACTTAGTTGCCGAGAGAAATGCTAGAGGCGACACTCCGCTCCATATAGCAGCAAGAGCCGGTAGCTCACGACTGATGACATTGCTAGTTAACTCAGACTTCGGAGAAGGTGGTCTGTGTGAGAGGAACGAGGAAGGGAATACAGCCCTGCACGAGGCGCTGAGATACGGGCATGAGGAAGTGGCTAGAATTCTGATCAACAAAAACCTAGAGAATTCTTATTCTCTTAACAAGGATGGTAAGTCTTTGCTTTATCTGGCTGCTGGAGCAGGGTTTCTCACCATTGTTAGGCTCCTTATGGACAATCCTGTCGGGAACTACAGCAGTGGTGCAAAACACAAAAGCAAGTCACCCATTTTCGCTGCCATCCGCGGACACAACATAGGTAATATATATAGATATATAAATTATTAGCAAAAACCAAAAAGAGTGTGCATTTGTTATCATTCATATTTTACCAACATGAACCAGCCTTTTCAAGATTTATTTATCAGTTGAGTCTAAAACAAGAATTCAAAAGTTGGTTCAAGTATTAGCTTGCAAACTCAACATAAAAGTAATTCTCTATGTGAAATTCTTCTTTTGTTGAACAGGAAGCTGTCCTCTATTCATGACTTTCATACAAATATCTATTTTGTTTTTGTTGACTGTTCCCCTTTTGTTGTCTTAACAAAATATTAGATGTCCTTCAGTTGTTGTGGGAAAAGGATCCATCAATGTTTCAGATGAGAAACAGCAAAGGCAAAAGCCCTCTTCATGCAGCTGTATGCATGGGATTCACAAAAGGGGTCAAATTCTTACTAGACAAGCAGTTTGAATTTGCTTACCAGAAAGATAAGCAGGGTTTATACCCCATCCACTCAGCAGCCAGTAAAGGACTTGTAGATATTGTCCAAACAATGCTTCAGCACCGACCAGATACGAGGGAGCTGCTAAATGTACACGGCCAGAATATACTGCACATGGCTGCTAGAAGTGGAAAATACAAAGCAGTGGAGCACATGCTAAAGATGCCAGAGCTGGATATGCTTATCAATGAAAAAGATGCAGATGGGAATACACCTTTACATCTTGCGACCATTTATGCGCATCCAAAGCTAGTTGGCATTCTCGTGAGGGACAAGAGAGTGATTCCTAGGCTGTTGAACAACAACCGCCAAATGGCACTTGACATTGCTGAGGAACAAATGGAAGCCGAAATGGTATCATTTCATAAGGTCAGCGCTTCAAATAACAAGTTGAATAGATTTTAATATATACGTTTGAGAAGATATATGGCCAATATATGATCAATAATATCTCTGCATAATTACTAAGGCAATAGTGATTCACAATGCAGAGGCTTACCTGCATGGCTTTGAGAGCAGTTGGCGCCCCACGAACACATAAACAGACAACTTCCAGAAGCATGAGCTTCAAGCTCCGAGACCAGCAAGAAACAGAAAGCTGGAGGGATAAGATAAACGCAATTCTGCTTGTTGCCACACTTATTGCAACGGTTACATTTCAAGCAGGTTTCACCGTGCCTGGAGGTTATAGCTACACCAACTCTAATCCCGGTACTGCAACAATGCTTAAAAGGGTAAAATTTCAGGAGTTTGTGATTTGCAACACCATAGCAATGCATACCTCTATCATTGTTGCCGTCACTCTGTTATGGGCACAACTGGGAGACCCTAGCTCCATGCGCTTAGCTCTAAAATTGGCCCTGCTTCTGCTGGGAATAGCTCTTGCTATGATGTCTATAGCATATTGCGCTGCTGTCTATCTAGTAGTAAGCAAACTCCATTGGCTTGCAACTGTCGTCCTCCTCATAAGCTCAGGATTTGTCTTTGCACTGATAGTGCTATTTGTTCCTCTGTGTTTCTTAGGCTTGTCGCCAAACCATCGCATATTTCGCCGTCTCTCATACTACCCATTCTGTCTTGTGCTCTATGCACTCAGAGGCTAAGAATCACTCCAGAGGTTATCACAAGATAACCTCAACGTAGTGGTGTGTGATAGGAAGCATTTAAGCATGACATCTATGCTTTAGCAGTTCTTAAATAATAGTACAGGACACAAGTCCACTATGTAATGTCTGTAAATATATCTATGCCTGGGAATGGTTTGCCCATATCACCTGTAGATGAACGCCTTGTAAATACAATCTACATGCACAGCTAAGGGAATGGTTTGACCATATCACCTGTAGATGAACACCTTGTAAATTGTAAATACAACCTACATGCACAGCTAAGAATGTTATGTATTGGTCAGAACAAACAATGTATAATCTCATCCGTAACAACTAAATCAAGCAGTTACTAACCTATTGCTGTTGTCATTTCCACGAGATCCACAAATGATATCATAGGACCAGAAACGGGAGCCCGCCAGTTTCAAATCGGCTTTAAGCATCAAGTTCAGAATAATAAATGTATGTGCGCGTATTTAAACTTATGAAGTGGCTCTAAAAAGATAAACATGATTAATATAGGTAATAAACCAAAGAGGCAGGAGTATCAGGATCCAATGCATATACTATAGAGTGTCAGGACAAATCATAAACACTTCACGCATACTAAAATTCTGAAAAAACATATGAATGATAGTAAATCCCAGGGTTAATATATTAACAGAACCAAAAGGACAGCTCAAGCATAATTTCCAGTAAGAGAGGAGTAACAAAAATTAAACAGTAATTAACATTTCATTGAGGGAACACCAAACTCCACATATCGAATTCTGAACATCCATAACCTCAAAACACCACCATAAACGAAACTACAACAGATTTACATGAATCCCTAACCCTAGAAGCAACATCAACCCCCGAATCCGTAGAGAGTGCGACCCTGCCTCTTGAGAGCATAGACAACGTCCATCGCCGTCACCGTCTTCCGGCGGGCGTGCTCGGTGTAGGTGACGGCGTCGCGAATGACGTTCTCGAGGAAGATCTTCAGCACTCCGCGCGTCTCCTCGTAGATCAAGCCGCTGATACGTTTAACGCCGCCACGGCGAGCGAGCCTGCGAATGGCCGGTTTCGTGATGCCCTGGATGTTATCGCGGAGGACCTTGCGGTGGCGCTTCGCTCCTCCCTTTCCCAAACCCTTGCCTCCCTTGCCGCGCCCAGACATTTCTCCTTAAGGAATTGGGTTTGATTTTGTGATTTGAGACGTGATGATGATGACTCAGTAGAAAATGAAGATCATTTTAAATAGATGCGAAGAGTGATTTGGAGCCATTGGATTATAAATGTCTATGTGCGGCTAGGATTGGGATCCGCAGCATCTGTTTTACGCGATCACAACCGTTGATTAAGATAATCAAGGGTGTCAATTTGATATCATGGAATTATGAGGATCGCGAACTCCAATTCAATGTGTTCGCTTGACATGGACCAAGTGGTAGATGGGTCTGGATGACGGGTAATTATTTCAGCAGTAAAAATTATTTTATTTCACCAAATTTGTAAGAGAATGAGTATTTTATTTATTTTAATTTTGATCTGTCAATTTATTTAACTTGATATAATTTCATTCATAAGTAATTCATGAAAAACAATGGGAATGGAGTAGTAGTCAATTACTTTTTTCATTTGGTTATTTCCAAGCGTTTAAAAATCTATCATTCGATTTGTTTTTTTCTTTTTTCTCATTTTTAATAAATGTACATCTTCATTTATATGGAGACATGTTTAAATTTAATATAATAAATTAAATAGAACTACACTTCATTCAATATTTAATATAATACAAGTTAAATTATTTTTTAAAACACGTGTTGAATTAAATTGAGTAAGAGAAATGTGAACTTACGAAGTAGTATTGTTTTAGCATTTCATCTTTGATTGAAATATTAAAAATAAATATCAACTGCGTGATAAGAGACGTTGGTGTGGAGTAGACGTGTTTGCGGTTTAAAAAATTCGAAGATAAGAAAGAATCATTGTCATCACACTTTACAATTTGTGATAAAAAAAAATTATAAAAAAATTGTATAGGGTGATTTGGTTTCGATTGCAATTTCGTACCGCTAGCTATATAATTAATACAATCTATCCAAAAAATAATATTAATATATTTAAAAAATTAAAATCTTAACCATTTTAATTACTATGCATATATCATTTCGCTTTTGATATTTTGATTACTATTTCATTTACTAATTTTAAAACTACAGCACTTATATAAGATTAAAATAAATAATTAGAATGACAAAATAATATTTGAACTTCAACATGCTTCCACTTAAGTTTTTTCTAAGTAGATAGTTTGCAATGTAGATTTTTATATTTATATACAATACTATAACAAAGGATATTAATATATATCTATATTTGGGCAGACTTCAATGGAAAATTCATATTTTCTTTTTTTATGTTGTGATCACTTAAAAATATAAGCTCAGGCAAAAAAAAATACGTTAAAGTTAATTAATAGGTTGGATATTCGAGAAATAAAAACTCAAGTTTATATGATATTATTTGTGAACTTAGTCGTTTAAATTTTAATAAATTTATCTTACTTTCATAAATGTGTGCAAGACTGATTCGGGTAACACTTATGATTATACCAATTACAAAAACGACCACACATAATAGTGAATATGAGGCCTCAACACCCATCAATGCATGACATTCTTCGACTAATCGTTAGTTTGGTGGTGATCAAATCAATTTATTATTTAATTTTGTTTTCAAATTTTGGCATTTTGTTGTCTTATCATTGGTTTGATTTAAAGATTCAAAATTAAAATTTTATTTTATTAATAATGTATTTGTAAGTTTAAATTTATAATATAAAAATAGATTGAATTAGATAAAAAAAATTATTAACATATTTACAAGTTTTAATTTATTTTATAAATTATAAAAAATAGATATAATATGGTAAATTAATTAAATTAAATTAAAATTTTAAAGTTATAGTTTTAAATCGCTGGTCAATTTCGAATCGTGAATTCATTGTTCCAAAATTTTAAAATCGAATCATATCTTATATATGGGTGTAAACAAACCAAATAATTTGTTAACTTTTTGAAACTCGGTTACATAAAAGCTTGTTTGAAAATTGAAATTCATTCATTCATTAAACCAAGTGAACTTGTGTTGGTGTATTTTATATATAAACTAGTTTATAAACTTGTGAAATTAATATAAAATATATATTAATTTAAATATATTTTTTTTAACAAATTCGAGACAAATTTAAATTTTTATATTGAATATCATTATTAAATTAAATAATAAAAGAACCAAACTCCAATATCCAAACCTTCAAACATTCAAACCCCTGTGCTAGAATTCACTCTTAGACTTAGTTTATCGGCCACCAAGGTCTGTGGGTCAACCCACCATAGACATTAAAAAAAATGATAAATTGAACTACAAATTAATGGTGGGTGGCTGTGGACTCTTTCACAGACCGTCCACCCTCTCAAAATTTTTACTTTTTCTTTATTTATTTTTTATCATAATATTATCATAAAATCAATTTAACTTTTGTATAATATATTCAAAAAATAAATAAATTATATCAAAATTCTTATTATTTTTTTCTCTATAAATAGAGACCAATTTTGACATAGTTATTCACAACTTAGAAATCATTTCTTATTCTCCTCCTATTAACATTTCATATCTATTTTTTGTGTTCATCTTTTCAATGGATCCAAATAATCCCTACTCAAATTACCAAGATTTCATCTCTTCTCAAGGTTATTATCCTAACCTTGACAATATCCAAAACTCTGAAGAATTCCAAAATTTCAATACTGGTTTGAATTCACAATTTCCACAAAATTCCACTCAATCTCCTATCTCTGAAGATCACCAACCCAATGCAAATATCGCTCCAAATTTTTTTTCAAAATTCTCAACTTCCACAAACAAACACTTCAAACATTCCAAAAGCCTGGACTAGTCAAGAAGACATTATGCTTATGTCTTCATGGTGTATCATTAGTGAGAATCCAGCTATTGGAACCGATCAAAAGAGTCTCACGTTTTGGAATAGCATTTGGGAGCCGTACAAAAGGTGCGGAAGAGAAAACAAGATACCGCAGTTCGACAAAAGAACTGCGGAGTCTCTAAGAGCTCGTTATAAGAGGCTTAATCAAAATGTAACAAAGTGGATTGGATGCTACAAGGAAGCTTATCGCATGCAAAAGAGCGGTTGGTCAAATGATGATATTGAAGTTTGTGCACAAACATTTTATGGGAGGTCTAAATTTACGCATAAAGATGTTTTTGATAAAGTGATGTGTCGCCATCCCAATTGGGAGATGAATTTGAGTGAAGATCGTACTCGATCTCGTGTGGAAGATGAATATAGCATTGAAGAAGATCGTGGCAGCTCAAAAAAATCAAGAACTGATGGAGATGATCCAACTGACTCCACTCCAGAAACTCCTCTCAGTGATGCAGCAACAATCTGTCGTCCAATTGGTAGAGATAAGGCTAAAGTTAAGGCAAAAAGAAAAGGGAAAGGTACAATATCACAATCTTATGGTTTATCTGATGAGTTCACTTCAGAACTGCGAGCAATGAGGATCACACGTGAAAAAGAAGTTGATGCAATGACCAAATTAGGAGACTTGAGGATGAAATCAACTATGCTCAATACCTTGATAGGAAAGAGTAACTTATCTCCGGATGAAGAAGCGCTAAAACATCGTCTAATGGCAGAATTGTTTCCTTAGGAAATTGTATTTTTATTTGCTAGTTCTTGTTTGTTTTTGTGATTTAATTATTGTAATTTCAATTTATGTAATTTTCACTTTTTGTGATTTTAATTAATGAAATTTTAGTTTCCATACGTCTGACATTTGTTTGTCACCCACATCACATGTATTTGTTACTTTATTCACATGCTTCTAACATTAAAGGACAACTCAAATTGATAAACTTTAAATGTATTTGAACCACAACTTTATTCACATGGGTTTGTTATCCATTTGTATTCTGAAACATGATTGTGACAACTCAAATTGATGAACTTTGACCATAGCTTTATTCAAGTGCATCCGACAACTTTATTCACATGCTTGGGAAGAAATGTGTATTGATGAACTTTGAACTTGACCATAGCTTTATTCAAGTGCATCCGACAACTTTATTCACATGGGTTTGTTACTTTATTCATATGGGTTTGTTACTTTATTCACATGCGTGGGAAGAAATGTGTATTGATGAACTTTGAACTTGACCATAGCTTTATTCAAGTGCATCCGACAACTTTATTCACATGGGTTTGTTACTTTATTCACATGAGTTTGTTACTTTATTCACATGCGTGAGAAGAAATGTGTATTGATGAACTTTGAACTTGACCATAGCTTTATTCATGTGCATCCGACAACTTATGCAGACTCACATGCGTATGTTACATCACTTTAATTTTGCAAAGAATCAAATTATGGCATAACTTGACACTATATGTATTGATGAACTTTCTAACATTGCAATACATCTAGCATTTGATTCTTTTCTTTCACATCTTCAAACTCCTCAAAAAAAATGTCATCAAGTTCCAATTTTGATTCCAACTTCATCGAATTTGATGAGTGGGAAGAACGTATTGTTGATCAAAATAAAAAGGTTGATCGCATTGTCGAAGATGTACTCTTTCGTATTCCAATTCTATACATTCAACCTACAGATCACACTTCTAGAGCAACTAGACGATATATTGAACGTGTACGTGAGAAGGGCCATGATAGTGTGTACGAGCAATACTTTTCAGCCAATCCAATCTACCCTCCAGAAATTTTTCGTAGAAGGTTTCGCATGCAAAAGCACTTGTTCGAGCGTATAATGAATAAGGTGGTTGCTTCAGATGAATTTTTCCAACAAAATCGTGATGCTACTGGACGTTTAGGTATGTCTTCGATTCAAAAATGTACTGCAGCTATAAGGGTGTTGGCCTATGGAACTGCAGCTGATTTGCATGATGAATACCTTCGGATGAGTGCAGCTACAATAAGGAAATCACTTACCAAATTTGTTGAGGGTGTCATTTCCAACTTTGGTGATGAATATCTCAGAAAGCCAACTGAAGAAGACATGGCATATATATTGCATGTTGGTGAAGAGCGTGGTTTTCCAGGGATGCTCGGGAGTATTGACTGTATGCATTGGGAATGGAAAAATTGCCCTAAAGCATGGGCAGGGCAATATGGAGGAAGAAAGGGTAAGCCAACGATCATCTTGGAAGCAGTTGCTTCGCAGGACTTATGGATATGGCATGCATTTTTCGGAACTCCAGGTTCGAGAAATGATATTAATGTACTTCATCACTCTCCTATTTTTAATGACGTTTTACAAGGCCGAGCTCCAAAGGTTAGTTATGTTGTGAATGGTCAGGAAAAGAATATGAGATATTATCTCACCGATGGCATATATCCTTCATGGGCAACATTTGTCAAATCTATTATTGAACCACAAATTCAGAAGCACAAATTATTTGCTCAACATCAAGAGGCTGCCCGAAAAGATGTTGAGAGAGCATTTGGCGTTCTACAAGCTCGTTTCTCTTTTATCAAACGTCCGTGCCTTTTATGGGATCGTGATATGATGACAAAAATAATGCTTGCTTGCATTATCATGCACAATATGATAGTGGAGGATGAAAGAAACACTTACCTAAACTATCGTGATCCCACAGAATTTATGGAAGATCGACGAGCTACTCAAACTGCAGGACAAAGTGAAGTAGAAGACATTGAAGATGATATTTTTGTATTTTCTACAGAAAGAATTGCAAGTTTGAAGAAATATATGATGAATAGGACACAACTCCGTGATAGAGAAGCTCACAACAGTCTTCAAAACGATCTGATCGAGCACATATGGCAAAAATTTGGTGATGATGATTAAATGTGTAATTTTCGTATAATTGTTCGGTGATCAGTTGTTTATTTTGATTTTCGTGTTTTAGTTATTGTAATTTCTATGTTTATTTGAAAATTCTCAATTTGATATTGGTTTGTAGTTTTTTTTAAAAATTTAAACTATTTATTTATAATATTAATTTATTAAGTAAAGTTAATTAAATAATAATATATAGAAAATGAATTTAATAATATAAAGGTGGGAAGGTTGGGTTGGGATTGTGATCATTGATAAACCTATAAAATTTTTAGAAAGAGAGAAGTGAATATAATAAAATTTAATAATATAAAGGTGGGAAGGTGGGTGGGTGAGATGAATAATAAATTTTTAGAAGAGAGAGAAGTGAATATAATAATATAAGGGCCCGTTTGGTTGCCCTGATATGGGCAGTTGGGCAGAAGTTATCCTACCTAGTCTTGCATTTGGTAGCAATTGTGCAATCTTGAAGGCCCGCCACTATTATCTTGGGCCCGAAAATTAACTCTGGATATAGCTAGTTTACAATCTTGCTAGATAGGTGGTATTATATTTATCCAACTGAAACAGTGAAAGAAGGATTTAATTTCCGGACGAAAATACCCCTCAGCCCTTTGGCATCCTATCACTTTCTCGACACACCAGAATAGAGGAGCCCAGGAGGCGATTTTTCTCCCCACCGATACCACGCGAAGAAATCGAGTCCAGCCGGTCGAAAAGGTCTTCATCGGCGTTACAGAAACCAGGTATGATCTGAGCAAGAACCTTCTCTTCCTCATCTCACCTTCATTTCAAAATCTGAACTTCTAATTTAATCGACATGCCTCGCGTTTAGGTTATGGGCGGGCAAGAAACACTGAAATAAGTAAGATTCGTGGACTACTGAAGTATTAGAGCACTGGAAATCAGGTCATCTCAAATCTTTATCACTTTCTACCAAGCTTGGTTAGAAAAATTTTTATCGTTCACCCATATGTATATTTTAGGGTTTACTGTATGATTTTTTTTAAGGCTTTGTAATGCAGAAATTCCATTATGTATATTGATCCTTATAATGGTTTTCCTTGCTAATTTCGTATCTGATGACAATGTTGCTTTATATAAGTTATGTTTTCGGTTTGATTTGGGGCCTTTGAATTGGAGAGGGATGTAAGTTCGTCTACTCGCTCAAACCTTGGCAGAAGAGAGAACACAAGAACGAGTAATGGTTGTAATTCTAAACCCTTAAGTGCATCACCTGAATCACAAACAATTGATTCATTTGCTGAGTATGATTATTTAATTGAATCACCAAATTCAATAAATCATGGTCCTCAAACTCCGAATTATAGTTCCAGGGGTGTAAATAGTAGACTTTGGAGAAGGTGTGAGAATTGATTCCTGGATGTATCTCTTAAAGATGGCATGTTCTCAGACATTGCTCGAGGAGACACTCTAAGCTCTAAGCATGATGAGACTTTTCACAACCATGGAGATAATTTTGAAATTTTTGAAGGTTTTGTTCAAGAAAGTGCAGAAAATGAAGTTACGGGAAGCAATATCCCCAGTCCACAGGTTAGTCTTAGAGTGATTTCCCTATTTTGTATGAATTAATGGTATTGTTGTGCTTGGTTTGCATTCAGCTTTTGTAGTGTTTCTCATGTTATTCAATGTTTATTTCCATGTTTTCTTGGAGTAAGTATCTAGCAGAAGTTGTGGTAGATAAGTTCTTCTAGGAGCTCCGAAATTTTATTGATATACTACGATTGGATTCAAGAAAATATTTCACTAACTGTATCTACTCCTATCTTTGTTTCTTAGCGATCAAATTCCCATATTAACGTCGATGATGTGAAGATTTTCAGTACCCCAAGAAAGCTAATGCATTCACTTCAGGATCTGGATGATTTTGAGAGACCCAGAAGGTGCAGAAGCCCAATGGTCAGAGTATTTGCAAAGACACCAGTCTCAGTGCATAGACAAAATGCCCCTCCTCAGGACATGAATTGTGAAAACAGAGAAAGATTGGCTTCGGGTGGTCAACTATTCCATGCTAGCTCAGAATCAGATTCCTCCACAGAAGATGTGTGTAATCCTGCTGGAACGGTTGAAGTAGATAAACCTCAAGTAAAGAAGCATCACAACACCACCAAAAGAAATGTTTTTGGTCTTTTAGTTGGTTTCTTTGTGATTTTCATGTTTTTGTTGGTGATAGGTGATCATGATGATCACTCTGTTATGGTCCCAACCTAGAATTTGATATCCGTGTGCGTATGAACTGTGACATTCTTATCCTTTGACAATGCTAAGATGGCACAAGCTTTAGGACAAATATTTGTTGTTAAAATGGTGCACATCTATATTCATCTTGGTCAGTCAATTGACAGTGTTCTGTCATTTTTGTTGGAACTTGTTCATTATTTAATCTGCTTACCATCTCAGTTGAGATTGTAGTTATATTATTCATCAATTGAAATGCAGTTGATGGGATGAACAGTTTCATAGAAGGCTGGAGATGTTTGGACTGGATCAACATTATTAAAATGTGAAATTGCAATTAGCAATTCAAGCGTTGTTCTTATATCATTAAATTTAAAAGTATCCATTCCTTGTGACTTAATAGTTAGAAAGTTATAAGTTAGAAAGAAAGAAATTATAAGCAAAGCAATCTTGCTTTGTGTAAGAAAAGGAAGAGATATATTAAGAAATATGCACAGTGGTGCTGCCTGTATATGATATTAGTACAGAGAAAGAAAAGGAGAAGGAAGAAATGAATGGTGAGATATGATCACAAATTATCGTGCTCAATGACCTGCGCCCCTCTCCATTCTTGACCAGGGCCGAGCGTGAGAGGCAGCAACATCGAAACGGGGCCTGTGCATATGAAATAGTCGTCGCCGTAGCTCTGAGAGTACGAGCCCAGGCTCGACAAATATATCTCCTCGAATCCCATTCTTATCACCCGGAAGAAGAGCTCACGCCCCTGCACCCACCAACCACCATAACCACATTCAAACACTTAACACACATATATATAAACTAACAAGAATTGTGATGGTAACAGCATTAGGCTACGTACTTGATCGATAGTCTCGTACTTGGAGGGGGTGGAGGCATGGAAGGGGTCGGAGCGTTGCTGCGGAGGAGCAGCGTACACTCTACTCAGCTTATGCCTCAGTACTGTGATGGGCGCATCCTGCACGCTCCACACTCCGGGCTTGTTCTCGGGCTCCCAACCGAAAGAGAAGAGGCCCGGATCCTCCGGTTTGGTAGCTTCGAATGGGGTCAAGATCTGGAATGGGGAGGAAAGAGGAGGATGGGTGCAGTAGGAGCATCCCTTCAATCCCTGCACCCCACTCCCCCCTCTCTTCTTGCTCTTGAAATGGGTCAAAATCCCAGTGGCTAAATCTACAATTGCGCCCAGTGTTGTTCACTATCACAGCAGTCGCCATGCTCATCGGGTACAGCGACACCACGTACCTTATATCCAAACTCCCTCGCCTGGAACCCAACTCAACCTGTACAGCATCTATCGAGTCACAATCAGCATCCTTCACACTCCATGACTTATCATCATTGCTAGCTGCTTTAGATGGGGAGCGGGTGGAGGAGGAGGAGGAGGAGGATAGCTCATCCAATATGCTTCTGTCGTTGAGTTGTGTAAAGAAGATGAGTGAATCAACTTATTTCTTCATGTTTTTAGCTAGAGTGGCAATTTCGTAATTATTTTTAAGGAACAAGGACAAAATGGTAATAGGACACCTAAGACTAGATTACAAACCTTTCAACCAAACAAGAGATTAATTTTATCACACCCACTTATCTTGTCTACCAAATGGAACACAATATTAAAATTAACCCCTTATATCCTAACCCACTAGATTATTTTTATCTATCCACTCATATCTCATCCTTCCTACCAAATGGACCCTAAAGGTGGGAAGGTTGGGTTCGGGAAATGGTGGTGGATAAATATGGTCTTATACGGTAGAAAGCCAACCTAATTTGAAAAGGAATTCGATTTATCTTTATAAGGTTTTATAAATCAGAAAAGGTGAATTGAAAGCGGTCTAAA
Source organism: Leonotis leonurus (assembly GCA_026898415.1). Taxonomy (NCBI): domain Eukaryota; kingdom Viridiplantae; phylum Streptophyta; class Magnoliopsida; order Lamiales; family Lamiaceae; genus Leonotis; species Leonotis leonurus. Next base: position 2,221,596 of record JAPKLX010000019.1, on the reverse strand, counting down.
TTCAGTTCGAAGGGAATTCGGTCAAGGTCTTAATTACTACGATGGCGAACTGCGAAATGATGGAGCTCAACATAAATTCCGGCAATTGGGAAAAAATTGTGGAAGAAATAGTGAAAATAGAGAAAAGGGTGTTTCCGAAGCATGAATCGCTCGCAAAATCATTCAAAGAAGAGGCCAGAAAGAGGAACGGCGGTTTAATCTACACCATAATTGAAGGCGAAGTTGCTGGATATGTCATGTATTCGTGGCAATCTTCACTCTTCGCTTGCATTACTAAACTTGCAGGTTTACTATCACCTTCATTTAATACTTGATTTTAATCTGAAAGTGTTTGCTTCACTGCTATACGCAAGTGTGTGATTCCAACATATATATGTGCTTGTGTGCGTGTGCAATTCCTTTAGCTTCAGTTACGCAGCTTATGTGACCTTGGGTATGATATGGAGGTTTAGCCATTTAGGGAAGTATGATGTTTTGCTTTATGCTATTTATGATGACAAAGGATTTGCTAGATGTGCCTATTTGTTAATGAATTAAGTAACTTGGCTCTCTCATTCTGGATGGAATTACTTTTGATGAAGATGCATTAAAGAACTTTGTTTGAATTGATGTACTGAGTGTTGTCTGTATTTTTAGAATAGCTTGATTTAAGAAATGGGAATCTTGTTCAGTTTTGCCTCTGAGAAATGCAATTCAATTGCTGTAAACTGGGAAAAGTGGCAATAATTTTCTAAGGAGGTTCATGAAGTCCATAGCAACCATTCCAGAACAAGCAAGTTAATTTGATCATAATATTCTTATATTTGATGTTCACAATCTCAGAGCTTGAATACACCTGAAAGAGTATAATGTAGCGATGTCCGTATATGACTTTTGCTATATTCTGGTGCATTGTCTTATGAAGTTCTTAGTTGGGGACTTAAAACATTTAGTTTAACTATTGACTAGAAGAAATGGTGTTAAATCCAAGCCTTCAACATGTTCTAGGAGAATCTCATAATTAGGAAAAGATTCATGACACTCTCAGGCTACCTTGTATGATATTCAAAATGTCAAAATAACAAGGAGAATATGAGTTTGGATGAATTTCAAATTAAGTAGCTCTACTATATTTTGATAACCTCATATCATCTTGGGGAGTTAAAGAAATAAAGATTCTATAATATGTCATTAGCTATTGGACATCCTTTCCAAAACTGGATTGAGATCATAAACTTCTATAAGCTCTCTTTCAGCCTTGAAAGTATAGCGATGGTCGCTGTAACCTGATATTTTATAGCACTATACATATATTTGTAATGCTTTTGTTTATGTGTTGATGAAAAATGGGATGCAGTGAAAGAGAACTACCGGGGGCATGGATACGGGGAAGCATTGGTGAAAGCAGCTATAGAGAAATGTAAAACTAGAAAAGTCCACCGCATATCACTTCATGTGGATCCATTGAGGAATGCTGCCATGAATCTCTACAAGAAACTTGGTTTTCAAGTGGATAGTTTAATCAAAAGCTACTACTCGTTAGATAGGGATGCCTACAGAATGTACTTAGATCTCAACACTGACTATTAGCTGAAGTGGTTTGTTGAAGCACGGATTTTGCTGCTTAGATGAAGAAAGGGAACACCCCTCATTAGCTTAGATGAAGAAAGGGAATTATCCTAGAGGGTGGGGCTACGAGTTTGGAGAGAATATGAAAGAATTTGATGTTCTTATGGATCTCTAGTCCCTTGAGTTTTATTTAATGGAGCTTGGATATACTTGTGATTTTCAACCTTCCATCAATCGCTCATCATAATTTGGCCTCATTTTTGAAACTTGGTTATTGTTGGTGCATCTGAAGATGGCATTTGAAGATATGAAGAATGTTGAAATTTATATCTAAATCGAGAAAGCAGGTTTAGGCTTTATTGAGCTCGTGACTTGAATAGTCCACTAAAGATTACATCTCCAAATAAAAATGTAAGTAAATGTACAAACTACACAAACAAAAAAGCAAGTGAAGTTGTTGCATTAAAATAGAAAAGAAGATAAACTAGGAAGCTTTGGTGTGTAAGATTAAAGTGAAAGCCTTTGTTTTGGCATGACTCAAAAGCATGGTGTAATGAAAATAAATCAAAATACCCTTGTACTAAAATAATTATATCAAATGTTTATGAAAATAATAGCCATGGAGTAATAAATAGTGGAAATTAATGGGTGGAGTAATATGTTATAGAATGAAAATAGAAATGGAGGAGCGTGAAAAAAGGGAAAGACCAACAAAATGTATCTAAGTACTATTTTGAGAAATGTTGTTCTGTACAAAGACCTGTGTTTCTTCATTCCTATCCCTCTACGCTAACCCTGACTTCTGATTCCTTCAGTTAGGGTTATTCTTCTCCCCCCACGGCTCCCGATCCCTACTTCATCAATCGCCGATCAATTCTTCGGGAGCTGTCTGAAGCTGGAAATTGAACATTTTTGTTCACGACAAAATCAAAATGGGTCGAATGGCGCGCAGCTGCACTCAATCTCTGCTGAAATTGGTCAATTCCGGCCTCGGAATGGTGGGTATCGCCATGATCATCTACTCCCTCTGGATGTTTAGAGTTTGGCTCCGCACCGACGAATCACTTGATGTTCCTGTTCCGTGGTAAGCATAATTCACGGGTCTTATTCGTTGCTGGTATGTGTGTGTGATATATGGTGCAGGTGGATTATGGATATTGCAGCTGCTGTAATTCAGGTTCAATTGTTTGTTGTTTTCGATCGATGTGTTGATGTATTTGTGGGGCCAATTATGGGCTATGGTGGTGGAAATATTAGTTTTTTTTTTCTTTATTTTTATGCGTATCAATTGAACCATTAGTTTAGCTTTTATGTAATGGCAACTGAATTGCAGGTTTATATACACTATTCTGGGCCTTGGGGCTAGTTTGTGCGTGATCACATGCTCGGGTCATATTGCTGCGGAGACGGCCAATGGTTGTTGCTTGTACATTGTATCCTTATTTTGGCTTTCTTGTTATGTTTGGAACTTTAATGTGCTAGAGTCATGTTGTAGTTGTGCAGTGGCAGTTATGTTTGAGATGCTGAAGTGCCTTTCATATATTTTCTCATCTTTAGTGCTTTTCAGCTGCTGGATTTTGCTTTTCTGCCTCAGAATATTAGCCTTTTCGGGTTTTGACCAAGGTTTGCTGAATTTTGGTTTATTGATGAAAAAGTGGGTGCTTATCTGTTGCTAATTTGAAAATGATTCATATTACAGAACATGACCTTAGAGTCCAAATTCTGTATGCTGGACAAATCTGAATTCATCCTTTATAGTTCAAATTACAGTAGTTTTATATACATATTATTGCATACCCAAGATATTTTGCGTCTCCTACTTCATTGACTTGTTCATCAACCAATCATCATCATGAATGGGATCCCAATCCACTCCTTCCAAGCTTTCTTGAAGGAGAAACTTTGAACTACCTTTCATATTGAATTAAGTTGTGTGATACAGTGATCTCTTCGGTGCACGTTCTCTTAGTTCATTTGCTTGATCTTTGTATTCTTGTTTTATCTAAAGCAATTTTTCCCTTAAGGACGAGTTGTATTAGAATAACCTTAGCTTGGGAATTAGGATAGTCAAATCATGCACAACATTATATTTTGTATGCTTACACTAATCATGGTTCATAGGCCTGCCAGTTGCTTTTAGTTACCTGAAATTGTTTGGCTCTCATCTCCTTACAAAATAGCCCTTTGAATGATGCATTATCTATAATTCAGATGCTAAAAGGAGATGAAATTTTTGTGTAAAAAGATGGTTCTGTGGAAGATTAGAGTAATGTTCTTGTGCTCTCAATTAAACACACAGAATAAGCTCTCTAAAAAGCAATTAAGTTAATTTGTCTTTCATTCTCACTCTGTTAATTATCTGATTCGCCTACTTAATGCTGATTTAATGCTACATGATCAACTTTTTTTAGGCTGGGCCACCTGATTTTTTTTAGAATAATATAGATTGCAGAAAATTTCATTTAGTTACACTTCTCTGCCTTCTTTCCTGAAGCATTATATCTTCCTTAAAGGTGTTGATGTGTTATGAAGTGGTTCTAGGCTTCTAAGATATTTATTATGACCCAGGTTGTGGTCATAATGAATTAATGCCCACAGTTTATTAAATCACTTTACTAAGTGTTCAAATTAAAATTATATGTTGACCTTAACCAGTATCACAGTACATGGCTTTTGTTTTCATGCTTTTTGTGTTGGAAGCTGCAGTTACTGCAGATGTGTTCTTAAACCACAGCTGGCAAGAGGTACTTTGTCTAATAGTGCTTCTTTTGTTATGGAAAGATACTATTTGAACTTTAGAGAGACTAAATGAGAAATGCAATGGCTGTAGGACTTCCCAACAGATGCAACTGGAAATTTTGATCGGTTGAGGGAGTTTGTCAAGGACAATTTTGACATATGCAAATGGATCGGATTGACAGTGGTGGCTGTACAGGTCTGTTTCCTTTCTTCCCCTAAACATCCATCTTATATCTTTCTCAACTCACACACAAATTGTGGATCCTTTCATGCACGAATGCTCCCACACCCCAATAAAACAGAATAAGATATAGAAATGAAAAGTAAAGTCAGCTAGAAGTAGATCAAAACATCACATACAAAACAGATAGCCTCTTCACATATTTGTGTTGTAACCGTGTGCTCGAGAGGACATGGAGATTAGTTGGTTGTCATTACAATAGTGTGGTTCCTGGATATTTTTATTAACTGTTCCCGCTGCTTACAATCTCCTCACTGTGTTTTATTTTTCTGTGAGGTTCTTATGAAATATTTGTGAAGCGGTGCTATTTTTATAAAGTTAAGCAGTTTGTGTTTTTTGCTCCCTTGTTGTGAAGTGAAAGCTTTCCAATTTTGGTATGTTAAAGACTATTAAGGATGTTTTCAGCTGATTAAAGTATTATCAGATGTTATATCACCAAACTGCAATAGGAGGTTTAGGAAACCTTTTAGTATCCAATCACAATGCCACAACTATCAACATTACTTTATTTACCAAATCTCCTTTTCTTTAAGGAACAACGTCATGTTTATGTGCGGTTATTGTAATATGCTGTCCAACTCATGCCATTTTTTTTACTTTCAGTTATTAAGATAAAGATCACATCCCTTTTTAGTCTATCTTGTTAGCTTTTCTTACTAAGCTAACGATTTTTGCATGCAGGGATTAAGTATGCTATTGGCTACGATACTCAAAGCTTTAGGGCCACATTCTGAGAGGTACTATGAAAGTGACGACGAATATCTGCCTGATAGGGTGCCCCTGCTGAAGAATTATGTCCCAGCACAATCATATGTTAGCGAACCAGCATATGGCGTGAAGAGTGATTCTTGGAATAGGACCAACAGTAAGGTATGTGCAGTTTTGATTGTGAAGACTTCAAAAAAGTTGCCTGACTGGGGAAAATAGTGTGTGTATGAATGTTATAAACTTATTGCCACGTCTTCATCTTCTCATCGTCTTACTAAGGCTTTTCCTTTCAATGACTCATTTTGCAAAGTAATAAGTTTGTTTAAAGGGGGACCCTTGGCTAGGCCCAGACTTAACATAAGGTCCGGACTTTACATCCGTTGAGAAGTTATTGCTGACTTACCATTCTTGTATCCAGATCAGCAGGTAAATCAATGAAATGCACGAAGATGAACAGTGGGAGTAGGCCATCGGGTTTGCTAGTTTCTGGTTGTATAATAGACTAGTTTCTCATTCTCACCAACTTGTGCATATACTGTAAATGCTTCTTCCTAGACTTTACGCTTGAATATCTGCCATGCTCATATCATGTGCTATCTATGTAGATTTACACCTTATTTTACAAAATAGGGATTGCTTATTACATTCCGATTATATAATTAAACTAATCTATACTTGTGTTTGGGAAATGTGGACGAGATTTGCATGACCTGTTTTTATCACTTTTAAATAGTTATGATTTGCTTGTTGTGTAAGATAAGGGTGTGATAGGTATAAAATTGCTTCCTACCTGAAGTGGACGTCACTTTTGGTAACTATTTTGAGAAAATAATATGGCATGTGGAAAAGTTTAGAGTATGTTACAGACGTAGAGAGACTTGGATTTCTCATCAATATATATCTAGTTAGTAGCTTGCCACCTCCATTGAGATTGAGATACAAATATGAAACTCTAATTAATGTTGGGACTCGAAGATCTTCGATAAATGGTGGGATATCTTTGACTTTTTTCCCAACATCTCTTTTTCAAAAATTTCAAACACCCCGAATGCGATTGATTGATTTAATATACAAAATCTTTATTGAGTTATATCACATTTATTAGCAAAATCTTTATTCAGTTATAATTTTCTTCCCTTGATTAGCGGAGTATTATTAGACTCATCTTCTGATATATAATATGACTCCCACACAATCGCAACTTTTTCTATATTAAATCATGTCAATATTACTCCTACTTTATATATGTATATAAATATCCATGGTTAGCCAACAAAGTTGCCGACTTTATTTGTTTTTTGTGCTTAATTAATATGTATTAACTTTATTCAAGTCTAAATATTCATTACTTTAAATCCCATAGAACACTAATATTATACTCCCCTCCCCTCGTCTTTCAAATAAAGTCAGTTTCTGTCATCTTAACTCGTCCCTCAAATGTTGTCTCTTAGTAAAGTACGTTTGAGGGATTGGGGATATAATAATATTAAATATATATACAGATATATATATATATATAGGAGATAGTTTCTTGTACTTAATTAGGGTTAATGACAAAAAATACTCCTATAACTCGAAAATAAAAATGAATAAGATGTAGATTACAATTTGTTAGTTTCGACATGGAAACTACCCTATAAGATACAAATAACCATGCTTATATATATTTTAAAAATTATTATGCACATATATATATATATATATCTTGTTAAATTGAAAACAACATTAATTATTTGTATTTGTCGAATCGAAAAATACAACATTCACCAAACGTGGGCCTATATTTGCCGGCTATACAGTGATCTTTTTGTCTCACACCTTAATTTAATTCATATTTTTATTTACTTTTTCATATATATATATATATATATATATATATATATATATATTAATTTCAACAAATCTATCTTCTCATTGGTTTCTTTTAAAAACCTGCACATGGACACACGCGAGATTCTATTTTTTCTCTAGTATATTTTCTTAGTGAACCTGCAAATTTTACCAAACATGATTGATAAATGAAATGTTATGTAACGTAGGAAGAATGACTAATAGAATCTATTTCATATGCCTCATTAATAATGATTCACTTTAATAAAATAAAAAGCTCTCACAGTTTTAATTAAAATGTGTCATTATTAATGAACTGTTTAATAAATTTTTAATATAATCAATAACCTCACATGTATTGAATCAATTAAGTGTGTATTAGACCACAATCCATATATTTAATAGTAACATTATATGTATACAAGTGTGTAAAGTAGTTAATTAATAGATATGAAGTTACCACCGACAGTTTAGGATTATATTTCTCTGACCTAATATGTATATCCTATCCATGAAGTCACAAGAAGTCACTAAAAACCAAATAGTTAATAAATTAGATCATGTTCCATTTTGTCCATATAATATAATGGTCCACTTCTCACTTGATGTAAAAGGTCCATAGTCAGTTATATGGGCCACATATCATCACTTTTTTTTTCAATTGAAAAAATTACATTAATAAAAATAATAATAATAAAAGGAGTTGATATTAGCACCACAATACAATCATAATGATTTTTAGGTCATGTTTGTGGATCAAGATTTTAGATTCCAATGTGAACCAACTTTCTTGGCTTCTACTTTCCATTTATATTATTTAATATCGTGTGATAGTACTGGTTAAAATCAAATAAATTAATTAGCTAATTATGTGGCTTTCATCAACTTTGTTTTCGATTTTAATTGCCACTTTGTTATCCCACCTTTATTTTAATTTTATTGACATCTATCTCACAACTTCCATTTTTGTTTATATATCTTACCACCATATACATTTATTTACTATTTTTATAATGCGCAACAATTTATATATATATACATATAATTTTATCTCCCTCTCCAATTTTCTCCTTAAGAATGATTTAGCAGTGCCCAATCAATCAATCAACCAACCAATAGTCATCAATTATTAGAAATGAAGTGATCGTTCAAGAGACATAAGAGCATCCCCTGAGGCCTAGATGGGGAGTCTCACGGGTAGACATGCCCATTCTCCCGGGCCCGGCGGGCCTAGACCGGAACCGGCCCGGGAGTCAACGGTTTCGAAATGGAACCGGGGTCAACGGTTCAGGGTCCGGATCGGAACCGTGTGAAGCTGGGCCGGTTACGGTTCAAGCATGTAGCGAATCGTAACCGGCGGTTTAGGCCCGCCGGGCCTCCCCTTGAACCGTTAGTTCCATGTTACCGTTTACGCTCGCCGGTTAACCGTGGGCCTGCCGGTTCAAACGGGTGGGAGGAGATTGGGCAGAGGCAGTGCAGCGTGGGGTTGGGGGGGGGGGGGGGGGGGGGGG
>JAPKLX010000019.1:2030486-2212919 GCA_026898415.1 Leonotis leonurus | reverse complement strand
TTAGGCCAAGGGGTTGATAGCGAAATCGCGAATCAACTTATTGGTCTTATGATATATCTCAGTATCGAGGATGAGACCAAAAATCTTTATTTGTTTATAAACTCCCATGGCGGATGGGTACTACCCGGAATAGCCATTTATGATACTATGCAATTTGTACGACCAGAAGTCCATACAATATGCCTGGGATTGGCCGCGTCAATGGGATCTTTTATTCTGGTTGGAGGAGCAATTACCAAACGTCTAGCATTCCCTCACGCTTGGCGCCAAAAAAGTTTTTTTATTTGAGAGAAAAAAGAAAACTATGCCTTCGCCATATGAATAGTAAGTAATAATAGCATGTCACTTCGAATTCGATATGAAATTTTTTTATTTCTTTTTTTTTCAAAAGATTTGATTATGTATCGAGAGAGTAGTATGAGATAAAAAAAAAAAGAGCCGCTCCTCTTATTTGTTTTTGCTTTCCTTCCACCTTCTTCTCCCCCATTCTTCTTCTCTTCCCCTTTTCTTATAAATTCATCATCATTATCACACTCCATCTCCACTCTCAATTCTCAATCTCAATCTTAATCTCATTATCTCAATCTCCATCTACATTCTACACCCCATCTCCACTCCATCTCTACACTTCAATCCATCTCTTCACTCTCCATCTCCACTCCATCTCTCCATCTACACTCCACTCTCTCAATTTCAATATCTTAATCTTCACACTCACTCTCCATTATCATCATGTCTTCATCTCGTGCCGACAAGGGAAAGGGGAAGGCCACCGCCGCAAACCAAGACGACGATACACGTACTCAAAACACAAGAGGATGAAAAGCTCGAGTCGGATCGAAACAAGCTCGAGCTTTGGCGGCAAAAGAGATCTCTAGAAAGTATGCCGAGGAGCTCGAAACACAAGAGCAACGAGCATATGAGGCCGAAATTTGTAGAATAGAATCACAAATGTTCTCCGAGGAGGTTAATCGAGCATCCAACGTTGGAGACGACGAAGAAGATGAAGAAGAAGAAGAGGAGGAAGAAGTCCAAGCACCACCACCACCAAGCACACGAACTCTACACTCGGATATCTTCACGGTGCATTTCAAGAAGGTCCGTAGAGCCTTAACTGAAGGCAAAAAGGATGATGACAAAACGAAATACACGGCGTATTGCAACTATTGCACTTCTAGTTACAAGTGGAATCACGGAGGAGGCTACGGCACTTTGAAGCGTCACATGAAGAAATATCATCTGGGAGAATACAAGATGGCATCAACTCAAACTCAAATTCGTGGAGCAACAACACATTCGACGACGACGGGTACGTCTTCTTTATTTAAATATGATCAAAACAATGCTGAAGATATTATGGCTAGGTATTGTGCTATGAAAAAAAGACCTTTCAATTTTGCCGATAAAAAAACGTATGAAATAACTGTCCAATCTGCATTTGCTTCTCAAGCTAAAAAAATTGGTAGAACTAACATTCTTAGGCGAATCAGGAGACAAACTTTTGATAAAAAAGTTCACTTAATGAAATATTTTACTAATTTAGATCACAAAGTTTCTATTTGTGCCGATATTTGGACCGATGCTTATCATAAGAATAATTATATGGAAATTACTTGTCATTGGATTGATGCTAAATGGGTGTTACAAAAACGTTTGATTGCATTTAGGGAGTTTGATGAGCCACACACGGCTAGTAATATTGTTTTAATAATTGTTACCGTTCTAAATGAATTTTATTTGATTAATAAAGTATTTTCGGTTGGTTTTGATAATGCATCGGCTAACACCGCTAGTATTCCTCAACTTATAGAAGCATGTGAACCCAATTTTACTGGTAAATATTTTCATAATAGATGCATGTCATATTCTAAATTTATGTGTTCAAGATGCACTTAAAATTTTTAATGATACAATTTTACCGATTAGAAAAGCCGTGAACATGTTGCGTAAAAATATATCTTTAGCAAAGAAATGAGAAAAATATTGTAGACAAAAATCTATTCAACATAGGGGTTTTGTTAGAGATGTATCACATAGATGGAATTCAACTTATGACATGCTTAATAGTACTTTAGAGTATAAAGAACATTTATGTGATTTTTTTAGGAAAGAATTTGCAACAACTCAATTAACTTTATTGTCTTCTCATTGGGACCAATGCATAAATTTATATGGTTTATTGAAGGTGTTTAACATTGCTACTAAATAATTATCGGATGTCTATTATTGTACTTCCGTTCGTGTTTTAGAACATTGCATGTATATTGCTCTTAGTTTTAAAACTTATTTTGCTCAAACAAACTTGCAAGGTGTGATTTATTTTATGGTTCAAAAATGGCTTAAATATTTTACCTACATTCCCGATGTTTTCTTAGTAGCTAAGTGCTTGGATCCTAAATGGAAATATGACGGTGTTTGTCAAATGTTAGATATTTATTATGGAGCTTTTAGACAAATGGATTTTTTAAATATTAAAATTGATGGAGATGATGTTCACTTTGATCTTCCTAATGTAAGTCAAGTAAAAGATGATTTAGAAAGAACATTAAGATCTCTTTTCACCAAATATATATAGGATGATTCATGGTCATAATCTTAACATAAATGAACCTCCTAGATATAGTACTAATACCTCTTCATACATACCACTTGATTTAAATTCATTAGATCCCTTAGTTCAACAATTAAGTAACATGTATCAAGATAGATCACATAGTATACCTATAGGTCAAGGAAATAGTGAATTGGATATGTATTTCGGTTCTCGACATATTTTTGGTGTTGAAGATAGTGCTCCACAAATCGATGTGCTAAAGTGGTGGTCAATGAGATCGGAGTACCCAATACTCTCATTTATGGCGAAAGAGTTGTTTTCCGTCCCGACATCCACCGTCTCGGTCGAGCAAGCATTTAGCATTGGAGGCCTTGTGTTGGACCAAATGAGATCAAACATGAAGCCAAGAAATATTGAAGCTAATATGTTGCTTGATGATTGGTCGAGGGCCGACCTTAGAGAACAAGAAAATAATTGGGATGATGATGGACACGAGAACTCAAATGAACTCTTCACCGAGTCGGATGCATCGGGGGCAGACGAAAAGCTAGAATGCCACGACATTAAGGTAAGAGAACTACGTGGACTTTGATTCCTCTACGATGATACGTAGGCAACTCGATTTTAATCATAAAATTGAGCTCAAGTCCTTATTATTATTATTTTTTTCTTCTACTATTTAAAGTTGTAAACTACAAGTATGAAGAATGAAGTATTCATTCCTCAAGTTAATTGTAATTTTCAATTTCAATCAATGAGTTTTTATTTTTTTAGATTGTAAATTTCAACATTATTAATGCAATTTTAAGGAATACTTAATTTATTTGTGTTTATATTGCATTAATACATGTATATTACAATATATATTTACAACAAAATGTACCCAAAAATTAAAATTACAAGTATTAAAAAAAAAAAATGTTGAAAACCGGCGGTTAAAACCGGTCCGAACCGGCGGTTTGCAGGTCCGGACCGGAACCGGGAAGCATGCCTGCCGGGCCGATTACGGTTCAATGGTTTGGGAACCGGGAACCGGCAGTTCGAGGCCCGGAACCGCCGGTCCTTGAACCGGGAGCATGTCTACTCACGGGCAAGGCGGGCTCCAGAGTCTGCGGCGCGAGCCCCTACTACGGGAGGCCAATCTCAGCCTTCGGAGTCGGCGAATGTCTTGCTGTTGCGGGTGGAGAACTTTTGAGCTCCCACCATTTTTTGATTTTTTTTTCTAAAAAAATTTTAATACATAATTTCATCTATAAATACTCAATTGCAATCTCACATTTTCACATATTTTCGTTTTTTATTAATGTATTTAAATTAAATTTTGTATTCAATTTAATCTAATTAAATAAAAAAAATACTAAAGTTAAAATTAAAATTTAATTACATATTTATTAATTTAAATTTGTAATTTAAATTAATAAATTTAATTCATAACAAATATCAAAAAAAAAAGTTACATAAATCATAAAAATATAACTCAAGTAGAGAGACTCCCACTGCAGGAAAACAACACAAACTCTCTAAAATCCGTAGACCTCACACAAAAAGTTTCTTTTATTTACGCAAATGCCACCGAAAGGCTCTAAGTGAGAGCCTCCCATTGGGGATGCTCTAATGAACTCTTTTTGCTCAATAAAAAGATATTCACCCCTTTTGGCTCGACTTGACAAACTTTTTATTTAATTAAATTTATTAAAATAATGAAACGTGTCAAGTCGAGTGGAACGAATGTAGTATATAATAATATTTTCGGATATGCAAAGAGGGTGTTTGACTAATCTAATTTTAAGAGCTTATAAGATGTCATATCTTAAGAGTTTATGAGTTGTCACTGTGTTTAAATAAATGAACTTATAATCTATTTTAAAGAGCTTATAAGATGATAAAATGTTTGTCATTTTAAGTTATTCATATGAATTGTTTAGGATAAATCTTGTAATAACAAAATATTGTAGAATTATTTATATAATTTTTTAAATAACTTATAAGCTCTAAAAATTTATTTTTATAATTTATAATCTCTTAAATAATTTAATTTGTCAAATACTTCCAAATAACTTATAAACAAGTTATAAGTTGTTTTAATAAGGTTATAGCGAAATAAGGTTATAGCGGAAGTCAAACACACTAAAATCAAGGTAATAAAGTAAAGTGCACAATCTAACAAATTAAAATAGTGCAGAATGATAGAAGTTGAAACTCAGTGCGTTAAGAGTTGGCCAAACACATGCATGCATCAATCCACCATTTTATTCATATATATACTCCATGTTAGTAATATTTAATAATAGGGCTTGATTTTCTAGGTATTTTAATTAATTCTACTTTCAAGACACAAATTAATCACATAAAATTAAACAAATTATATCATCAATTCATGCAGATTCACCAAATGTTTTGTCATGTTAAGATTATAATTGTTAACAGATACTTTTCGAGAGATATATATATATATATCAGAATATATAATTGTTGATTAATTATAAATTATGTCTAGTCCTAAAATAAAATCAATCCATCTATCATCCTCGGCCACCATCACTAATACGTACGTATAATCAGGCCCGACTATTAGGAGGCTTATTAAGTTCTTGAGAATCGGGCTCAAAAATATAAGCGTCCCAAATATTGAATCATTATAGTTCAAGTGTTTTATTTTTTATTTTAAAAAACTTTCATCTCTCTTATTTCTTCTCTTATCTCTTTTTATTTTTCATTCTTTCTTTCTCAAAAATTTAAACATGAATCTAACACTCAAAACAAAAGAACATTATTATTTTTAATCAGTATTTTGAGTAACTTTAAAAACCTAATTTTATAATTAACACGAACAATATTGATTGAGACGGACATAAATAGAATCTTAATTAAACATCAAATTTTATTTACATCTTCTTGATTAATTGGAGAATGTTATGAATATAACGATGTGATTATACATTCCCCTAAAAAGACGATGTGATTATAAATAGTGTGAATATACTTATGAATGAATATTGTTAGAGGCCATGACATATATAGTGTAAACAATATGAGGGGTGAAGAAGACGATCGAGTTGGGAAGAGAGCTGTTCAACCAGTGTCACTTTCAACGTTCACATTACTAATTAAAGAAAAAAAAAAGAGTATTATAATTCATCAAAATCGATGCATTGACCATAAGGGAAAATGTGGATCAAACTGTCAAAAAAGAGTGTAATTACGTAGTACGTCTTCTTATTTTTATATATATATGAGGTTTATTTAGCACGTGTTTCCTGTTTTAGTGATAATACCTTCATATCAATGGTGGTCTACTTTTTAGAATCAATAACAAATAGTCCAACACGTTCGATTTCATCCTAATGTAGATGGTGGGGGTTTCTGGGTCAGCATAGCGTAGCCAAAGAAACTTGCACGTGTGGTTCTGGTCGGGCTTTACTGAGGTACCTAATAACCTTGTAAGCTTAGACCATAAATAAGAATGTTATCAGATGCCTTATGATGGAAAGCATAAACCCGATAAGGAAGATGTTTTTTTTGGATTCCCGGGACTTTGATACCACCCGAATTCAAAACTAGCCATTCAGTTTAATCTGGTTAATCCGGTTCATCTAGTGCTGTGCCGGTACTGTGTTCATTGTTTGTTCAGGCCTATTCCTTTTCGCTTGGCTTGTGTGTCTTACTTTCCTCGTCACCCTCTAGGAAAAAAATATATATTAAGAAAGGCATAAGAGATGCCACCAACCAAACATTTAACATCAAGACATAAGACAAGTCCAACTAAACACGTATAAGAGAAAACTAAATCACAAGTATGAGATTAATGCACCACGACATAAAACATTTCTCAATACCAACATTATAGACCTTCTTGCCAACTACCCAACACCACACAACTGATTTAACATCCCCAATCATGCGATCAACATCTCACTTCCCATTTTTGAACACTATTTTGTTCATGTTACGCCATATTACCCACACTATATATTCCCAAATCGCAGCAACAACTTTTTAAATTTATTGCCTTTGAACAATTGCAAAATTGGATGAAGTGAAGTGATGCAGGGGGTCTGGACTCCTAGCATTTGCTCCACAGCTTCCACGTGGTCTGACACTCAATGAAAATATGACCAATAATCTCATCGACTTTGTCACAAAGGGGACATAGAATCGATATAAGGGGGTGGCAAAACACATCTTCTCTTTAATTTAAACTTCGTGACAATTCTACGAAACACCACTCTCCACGCTATTGTTTGGTGATCAACTAATTATGAAAAGAGCCATAGAGGAAAAAAAATACACAGCTGGTTAACTAATAAATGTCACTATATATATATAGAGAGAGAGAATCAAATTATACCCTAAGACTTGTAAATATTTGCCAAAGACAGTGTATACAGTATATAGTTTAATAAAAATAATATAAGTTGGATGATAATGCTTCTTTATTTATTTATAAAGTATTGAGATGAAAATTGCGCGATCACAAAATATAATTATGTTTACATATATATATTGGATTTGGATGCACTTTCTCTAAAATGCATTTTAGTAGTTATGTTTTATATTTAGTTGAGTTTAGTAGTTATGTTTTATATTTAGTTGAGTGTATTATTATGATAAAATATGACAAGCATAAATAATTATGAGAATGCATGATGGAGTGCACGACCGAAGCAATAAATAAATACTTTAATAGAAGACTTAAAGAAGTTAATTTTTTGATTTTTAAGCAAGTGAAATTATACCGACAAACAGTTTTTTCGTTGCTTTATAAAAATAAGATACCCACATATAATTATAAGTGATTAGGAGATATAATTATACAACTACCAGTGATTGTATAATTACCCATTTAACTGATTAGGAGATATAAAAAAATAGAAATTTATAAAAAAAATATATAAGAAAGAAATGGTTACGAATAAGAGAGATTTAAATGTTACTATTATGTATGCTATAAATCTTATTCATCAAACCAAATGATCCATATATATAAAGCTTGTGTGGTTACACTTACTAAATAAATGCTTCAATGCTTTTATATATATATATATATTATATTAAGTTAGATTTATATAAAAAAGAAATTATATTTGAAAAATGAAAAAGAATATAAATCCTTTATTTATATAGAATTAATAGTTGAAATTAATTGGATTTAATATAAATATTTTTCTTTTATTTTAGAAACATGAAATGTAATTTTTAAAGGACAATTATTTTGCTGATGAAATCACAACCATTAATTCATTAAAATGAATGGTTGTGATCTTTTCTCATTTATCACATATGGATCATTTCTTATATGATCCAAAACACGTGTATATATATAAATATATATATATAAATATATATATTCAAAATTTGATATCCACCATGCCTATTGCCTGCCCTACTGAGTTTTTGCTTCTTTTTGTTTTTAAATCTAAAGTTTGATGTTTTGTTGTTATATAGGAGCACAACATTATAAGAATAAATTAATTGGTTGGGTTCAATACACCAACTCAAATTGCATAACAATCTTCACAAGTATGATATATCTAGCTTGTGACTGCAATATTGATGAATAAGTTCTTTCTAAAAATTTCAACACATTTTAACTTCTAAGATATAAACATAACTTATTTCGTACCATATATTTAAAAGAAAATAATCTAGTAAAAAACGAATTCCATAATTTTTATCATTAGTACGAATGTTATGTTTCACATATACTACTTATACTAAATAATGGCAAAACTTATCTTTTCGATTTGCGGCTATAATTCATTTTTATTGTATTTTTATAACTTCTTATATAATTCGTTTTATAATGAAAAATATTTTTAAATCATAACCAAAATCGCCAGATACAACTCATTTCCAAATCATAAACTATCATAATAACAGTTTGATTTCAGTTCCGAGTTCTTTAACTTGGAAACTCGTGATTTGGTTCCAAATTGAAATCATGGATACCTTAATTGTGAATTATTCTCATATTTTAATTGTTGGTCTCTCATGCATGTTTAGATGATTTAATGGAATATTTAGTAATATTGATTAAATTATATTAAAAATGTGATATAGGTTACAATTTTTAAAGAGAATTTGTATATTTATATCGATTCATAGTTAAACTTTTTATACATAAGTTGTACTCCCTCCGTCCACGAAGTACTTGCGCATTTGACTTCGACACGTATGTTAACGAATAATTTGAATGTGTTGTGTGTAGAATAAATGTCTCACAATATTTATTAGTTAAATATTTGTATGTGAGTGAAAAAAAAGTTAGTGGATGATTGATAAATATATTAAATATGTTATGAGTGAAATTATGATCCCACATTATTTATAATTAAATATGTAATGTGAGAGATTTAAAAGTTAATAGTGGGTCCAAGAAGATAATATAATTATTAAAAATAAAAGTGTGCAAGTTTTTCATGGACGAAGGTAGTATAAGATATTAGTTGATGCATAACTCATTCATGAGAGACAA
Organism: Leonotis leonurus; assembly: GCA_026898415.1. Taxonomy (NCBI): domain Eukaryota; kingdom Viridiplantae; phylum Streptophyta; class Magnoliopsida; order Lamiales; family Lamiaceae; genus Leonotis; species Leonotis leonurus. The sequence goes on along the minus strand of JAPKLX010000019.1, from coordinate 2,203,890 downwards.
TGTGCAATTATATTTGTAATTCTTTACATGAATTGAATTAAATTGCTCATTAAATTTAATAGGTGAATTGTTCTATGATCTATTTTCTCAATATATATATTTTTTCACTTCTTTGTATAGTTTGCTTGTCATTACTCATTATAACAGTTACAACATCATCAAATTTATCCCTTAGTAATAGAAACATATTTGTGTTTTATTACTTAATTTATTTCGCTTTATCAGTATCTCTAGATATAATGATTTACTTATTTTTTTACTACAATAATAACGTTTAATTATAATATTTTAATACTAAAAAATAAGCTATTAACCCATATATTTATCATGTGTGTTTTTTTTACCTAAAGTTTACTCTCAAATAAAACTTCACTCGCATACGTCCAAACTCCAAAACATCCTAAACAAACAAAAAAACATAACGGTAGAATGTTAAAATATCATCTTTTTCTGCAATGACCAAACTACCCTACCACCGTACACCCGCGATCCAACACGTGGATTCTGTCGTGCGGAATTAACGCCTTAACTGCCTTGGGTCCCACCCGAAAGCTAATGGCACTACCGTGATTAAAATAATTCCCCATGGGCCATATCGTCATCCAGAAAGTTCACGCATTCTGCACCTTTATATACTTCACCAATATACCAAACAAAAAAGTAAGAAAAAAGAGAAAAAACTGGTTCAGAAATTTCTCAGTCTTCTAACTCAGTTCTCAAACAGTGCTCCCAACTGTCGGCAGTGCCACATTCCTCCACCTCGATTTCCACACTTCGCCGTAAACTGGTTGCTGCTGCGCGGGAGCCGCCACATTATGGAGAGCCTCCTCTACTCACTTGCTCTCTGCATGCTGCTGCTCGCCTCCGCCGCCGCCGACGCCCCGCATTGGACCCCGGCGACGGCCACGTGGTACGGGAGCCCCGAGGGCGACGGTAGCGACGGTGGTGCGTGCGGATACGGCTCGCTGGTGGACGTAAAGCCGTTCCGCGCGCGCGTGGGGGCGGTGAGTCCGGTGCTGTTCAAGGGCGGTGAGGGGTGCGGCGCGTGCTACAAGGTGAGGTGCCTGGACCGCTCGATCTGCTCGCGGCGGGCCGTGACGGTCATCATCACCGACGAGTGCCCCGGAGGCTATTGCTCCAATGGCCGCACGCATTTCGACCTTAGCGGCGCGGCCTTCGGCCGAATGGCCGTTTCCGGCAACGGCGGCCACCTCCGCAACCGCGGCGAAATCCCGGTCATCTACCGCAGGTAATGTGTGTGCTTTCGTGCGTGTGCGTTATTTATTTTATTTTAGTAGTGATATATTTAGTCTATGCTACACTCTCGATAAATTCTGCTATTCTTATATATCAATCTTATGGAATATTTAAGACCTATTTACACACAATATCTATATATAATAAATATTCCACTCGCTATTTGTTTTGGTACTCGTATTAAATTTCTCGAACCATGTTATGAAGCTTGGTAATGTGTGTTGAACTTGTTCCTTTTCTGATCTAGAGTTGTGTTTAACGGTCTTGTTCTGTTTTGTCACTTTATGGTTAGGAATAGGATTAATTAACAATTAGCCCTCGCCTAGCTTCTTTTAACGATATGTTTAACTGTCAACTGATATTTATTAATTAACTAACACTTGTCTTCTTTATATGTCGTTATTGGGTAATGTCTAGATAATTCCTCAAGAAATTACTACTTCACTTCATGAAACTTTAGGTAGTAGTAGGATTGTTTTTCACAGTGAAGTTACATTTGACTGTGGCGAATTTTCAACTTGGGCCCTACCAGTAGCTCACTCAATCACAAGTGCTTGTTAGAGAAAATTTTCATTTTCTTCTTTGAAAAACTAAATTAATACTGAATTTCGTTAGTTATACGAATTAAAACTTATTTATATGTTGGTTGATTGTACTATTAAGTTTAATAAATCCCTATTTTATTTATCCATTAAATGCCATTTCCATCAATATATTTGCAGACACTAATGAGAAAACACGCACACATGTTTGTACTTTGTGGTCAAAATTTACGGCATCTCTCCTCTGAACGAATGAGCTTAAGATATATTAATGAATTCCGCAAAAATATTCTGTCACCAACTTCCATAATACAAGGAGACAAAATATTGGGATCTGATTAAGTACTTAATAGTTACAAACTACGTACCTACCTAAATCTTGATTAGTGATAAAGTGTATTAATGAAGTGAGATATGTACAGGACTGCTTGCAAATACCCGGGAAAGAACATAGCGTTCCACGTGAACGAAGGATCGACTAATTATTGGCTCTCCTTGTTAGTTGAATTTGAGGGTGGAGATGGTGATGTTGGGTCTATGCACATAAGAGAGGTACATATTCGCACACTAATTTTTTGTTCCTTTTTGTTCTTAGTTTAAGTTATTCTAGGGTATAAGAATCTTGAATATAGTAGAGCAGGATGTATCATTTTTGTTCAAACTAATTAACACTTCTGTCATCAGTTTTTGGTTAGGAGTCTTAGGACTACCACATGAGAAAAGCAAAAGCTAAAAACACCTATTTTGCTGATTTATTATAACAGTCTGTACTAACGTGGGTTGCTTTTTTAGTTAGGGACCCAATAAAATACCTGTTTTGTTTTTGATTGGATTTATTTACCATAGTCAAAAGAAGCTCTTTTCCTCTTTCTGGCTAGATGGAATTTTTTTTGAGAAAAGTTCCCACTTTCACACCTCTCTATAGCAGAACCTCCCCTTTTAGAAGAACCATAGCATGAGAATCAAGAAGGAAAAAAAACTGCATTGCATGATTCCAAAAATATCAACAGTTGTTACAAACTTTATTTAATTATATGATATCCCATTTGTTGGTTTTAAATTATATTGTGAACTGGAGATCTTTAAAATCACGTGCCTCTGACACTCGATGTGTTTGTGGCCTTTAAAAACAGATTCACTTAGATAACTTTAGTTGATAATAATGTTTGCTTCGAATAATTGTTCTTTTTGACATGTGGCTTTAAGTGTTGGGTCACTCCCTTGGTCCCTTTTATCCCATGCCATAGCTAAAAGGGCAAATGCCAAGTCACATTCCTAAGTGCAAACACACACACCCCACTTCATTTATGATTAAAGTATGTCTTAAATCGATCTTTACACTGTCTTATTTTTATATACCTATGTAGGCGAACTCGAACCAATGGTTAGAGATGAAGCATGTTTGGGGCGCAAGTTGGGTCATCAACAATGGTGATCTTCTTGAAGGGCCGTTCTCCGTTCGTCTCACCACCCTCTCCACCGGAAAATCCCTATCGGCACGGGACGTGATTCCTCGTAACTGGGCCCCAAAGGCTACCTACACCTCCCGCCTCAACTTCAACGTTTGACCTCGTCATTAAGAGTGTGATTCCTTTTCCATTCAAAAGAAAAGTAGCCATGGAAAGTTGCAATTCATATGGATAACCTTTTCTTCTTCAGCCTAGCATGTTCCAATTTCATGTTTTATTCGATCTGCACGTACTAGTTACATAGTGCGAGAGCATGAATCGGTAATGCGAAATTGGGATGTGGAAAGGAACAAAGAGTCTCGTGTGTGATTCCTTTCTAGAAGCTTCCTTTTCCTTTCTTTACTTCCTACTAGTACTATGTGTAGTGCGTGAAGCATTGTAGCTGGTTGTAAGTGTGTGTTTGTAGCCCTTTCCAAAGGAGAGAGTGCGGTTCAAAGTGGGGTTTCAGGTATAATTAAGTTTGTGAGTGGTTTTGCCTTTTTACATCGAGTCAAAGGCACAAGTACTTATGCTTGTATGTTGTTTTATTGCAATACAGCACTAATATATGGTAGTGGTATATGTTTTCTATTTTAAAGGAAATTGTGGGATGGTCTCTCTTTCTCATTTTTCTATGTGCTCATAATAGAGATTCAGCTACATATAATTCCATTGAGGCTGAAACTAAAATAATGATAAAAATGAAAGAACAATCAGTACATTCTTAGACATGCATTCACTATTTTCATGACGATATTTTTTTATATACCATGCATTAGTCCGCTTCCTCATTTCTAAGATCTAATCATCTCGCGATTCCTATCAACCAAGCCGCCGAAAATAAACGAACTCGGTCGTGTAACTTCATTCAAAAATTAAACTCTTTTTGAAAGAGTGGTCCATCTAATATATACTGTACGAAAATGCTCACCCGCCCGCGGTGGGCATTTCTTAATGCGCCCGCGGTTGATGTGGCATGCCACGTAGATAAATATTAAAACTTAAATATTTTTTATTAATTATCACTTTCCGACTAGGGTTTATTGGTTAGGGTATAGTTTAATATTATTTAATAAATAATAATAATAAAAATAAAATTAATAAAAAAACGAAAAATATAGTGACTCGTATGATGATGTGTCAATGATGTGGCATTGCCACATCAACCGCGGGCGCATTAAGATGTGCCCACCGCGGGCGGTGGAGCGCTACTCATATACTGTATGTCAGAAGATATGAATGCAACAATGCTGAGTTTAATTTCAACTTGCACATGCACTGCAGGAGATCACTACCCCCAGTTCTTGGCTATTTACTCCCAACGGCCAAAATTTATTTATTTATAAATAAAACAAACGAAAAAAAATCCAAAATGAAATATAAAATATAGTTGAAGCAGGACCAGAAATGGAAATGACCTAATAGAAAAAATAGAATGAGTTTAACAGAAGGCATGTGATGTGAGGTCCCAAAATTGTAGGAACATAAAAGGACCCACAAATTGGTGATGAGATATCTTCTCCATTCTCCATGTGAAGGATATATTCCATATTCTATCTATCGTTGTGAATTTATATGTGATGAAAGACAATCTCAATACATTTTCCCAATCCTCTCAATAATTGCTATATCACCTATTAATCACTTTCTTCTTCAATCTTGTTTGGTTGTTTCAGCTTCAATAATGTCATATCAAGAACAACATCTTGGCATGAATATTTACATGGATCTCACTTTTAAAAAGTTTATAATATGGTTCTAGGTGTGGATATTTTGGATTTCACTTTAATGATTTAGATCATGAGTTTACACAATCATAAATTTAAAAAGTAAGACAGGAACAAGATTAATGCATGACACTTTAGTAAATTAAGACATCCATCAATTAATTCATTTAGACAATAGTGACACAAAGTCACAAACTTGAAAGTTGTAACGGCCGGCAAAATTGAATTTTAAGCATTAATGCACCAACTTAGAAATAACCTCTAAAAATAATAAAAGAAACAAAAAAAATAGGAAAAATAAAATAAAAGGAAGCATTTATTATAGTAATCCCTTTGTCCCAATAACAATGATATAAAATTTTTGGGCACAGTTATTAAGTATAGTGTATAAAATAGGATAAAAATGATAAAGGTGGTAGGGTCTATACCTTTTTTAAGAGATAGTTTTTACTATTTTTAAAATGTATTACTTTTAGTGTGACGTTCCAATAAAAAAATTGTGTCAAACTTAGTGTGAGGAAGGGATATAAAGTTGAATGGCACTACTAGCCAATACTTCAGTAATTCGCATTTGGCATGCTGCTCAACAACATATGTATAATGTATTGCATTAGCATCAAGGATAAATTAAAGCTGTAATGGACTCATTAGCTTCATTAACTTCCTCAATTCCTTTTCCTCCTTCTCTTTTAATTTCATATTAATTTTCTCATTACACTCTATTAATCAATTCTCATCAATTCAGGTTTAGTTTAATTTTAAGTAAGAGTAATGATAAAATGACATAATGTGTGAAAATTTACAAATTTAACCTTATATCAATTTATGATGAAAAATGTTAATCAGAGTAAGTAATCAATTTCAATCTCATCCACTAAATCACAAAATAATTAAAATAAATGGAACTTCTTATTTACAAAAGTGTTTAGATAAATGAAGGGAGTAAGAGCACCAGCAGCGCATCAGGCGCGGGCGCCGCGGGCATGGGCTTCAGGTAGGGACGGGGGAAATTGGGGGGAGAGGCCCCGCTGTGGGTGTGGGACGCGGGCGGTGGGCAGTGTCGGGTGAGGTCGGGCGCTGGGCGCCGGCACCTGTGTGGGTTTCTCTGCTGCTGGTGGGCGACGCCCGATCCCCACACTCTTTTTTATTTAAATTATATTTTTAATTTTTAATTATTTAAATTATCTACATCTATAAATACCACACTTCATTTCATTTTTCATACACCTTCATCTACTCTTCTATCTATATTTTCTCTCCAAAATGTCTTCTTCTTCCGATTCCGACGATGAAATTAATGCTCAAATTTTGCAACTCGCAAATAATTTTATTTCATTCTTCATACACCTTCATCCACTCTTCTATCTATATTTTCTCTCCAAAATGTCTTCTTCTTCCGATTCCGATGATGAAATTAATGCTCAAATTTTGCAACTCGCAAATAATTTTATGGAGGCGGGTCATCAATATCTAGCATCATTCGGCACACCCAACTCCCAACGTCCAAAAAAAAGAAGAAAGCCTTTATCAAGAGGGATCGAGAGGAGGCATCCGTACGTCTATACAACAACACGACTACTTCTCCCAAAATCCAACATTCCCCGATAATTATTTCCGACGTCGGTTTCGGATGCGGAGAGAATTATTTCTCCGCATTGTCACGACCTTGGAGAATCGTGAAGAATACTTCCGACAATGTACGGATGCTATGAGCCGCCAAGGGTTCACGCCACTACAAAAACGCACGGTTGCAATCCGACAACTTGCAAATGGAGGTGCCGCCGATAAATACGACAAGTATCTTCGGGTCGCCGAGTCAACGGACATCGAATGCCTCAAACGTTTTTGCCATGCCGTTGTTGAGGCTTTTGGGTCTCAATATTTGAGGCGACCCAACCAAGAGGATATTCAAAGCCTAATGGAGCTTCACGAAGAGAAGCACGGCTTCTCCGGCATGCTCGGTAGCATCAGATGCATGCATTGGGCGTGGAAAAATTGTCCCATGGCGTGGCGCGGAGCTTATACATGTCAAGACAAAGGCCACCCAACTATCATGCTCGAAGCGGTCGCGTCCCAAGATCTATAGATATGACACACTTTTTTCGGCGTCGCCGGATCGACGAACGACATTTGTGTGCTCAACCAGTCTACGGTGTTCAACGACGTGCTCAACGGGAAAGCGCCTCATGTGACGTTCATGGCCAACAACAAATAATACAACATGAACTATTATTTAGCCGACAGCGCTTACCCATGTTGACCGACTTTCGTCAAATCAATGTCGACGCCCACCGACGAGAAACGGTCTCGTTTCAAGGTTATGCAAGAAGCGGCACGCAAGGACGTCGAACGAGCATTTGGAGTACTCCAATCTCGATGGACAATCATTAAAGGTTCGACACGCCTTTGGTTTCGTGAGCATTTATCCGACATCATGTATATTTGCATTATTTCTCATAACATGATTGTTGAAGACGAAGGTCCATATGCGACTAGTTGGGCACCGGAAGCCGAAGTAAACTCCTCCTCCACTCCACCCGAAGAAGCAACTCGTGGTGCCAACGAACAATTCAAGGACTACATGGAGCGTTCGGCCAATCTTCGGGATAGGCGTGCTCACGAGATGCTCGAGCATGATTTAATTGAAGAAATCTACGCTCGATTCGGAGATTTAAATTAAATGTGTTTTTTCGTTTCTTTTGTTTTATTTTAATTCCGTGTGCTCAATTTTCGTATTTCAATTTCTTGTATTTTGTATTTGAAATTAAAATTAATGAAATTTTAATTTCTAAAATTTGCTATTTTAATTTTAATGTTATTTAATTAAATAAATAAAAATATTAATAAAAATTAAATATTTAATTTTTTTTTTATTTATTTATTTTATATCACAAATTTAAATTAATATCATTTTTTTTCAAATTCAATCATTCTCTAATTATTAAAGTAGAAATTTCAAAGTGCGAAAGTGAGAATCTCCTACTACCAACACAACTTCTTTATCCCACCTAAAAAATTATATTTATTTACGGAAATGTCACTAATCTCTCATTTGAGAGATCGTATTGAGGATGCTCTATCACTAACACAGACTGAGAATAGGTACAAACAGCAAAGTGTGAGACGTAAACGCTAGTTGGCAGACCGCAGAAGCCAAATATTTGCAATGTGTGCCTTCAACGACACGTTCACACATGACGAGGTACTGCTGTCTGACACGTGTCAGCATCCTAGGTATTCCACCTCTTCACTAAGTTCGTTGACCACTCTTTTCCCAAACATGTCAAACCCTTTTCATGTCCTCCTCAAAACTCAAAAGAAACAGAAACAGACGCAGAATCAACAACAATGGCGGATCGCTTCTTCCGAAATGAGATGCCCGACTTCGTTCCTGAAATCCCCAACTTGATCGAGGAGGAAGTCAGAGAAAATCGCGGGAGGGTTCAAATTCACACGCAGGGAACTCGAGACTCACTCTTGAGGTTTCTCTCGCTACCCTACTCTCTCTCTCAGCAACTCCAACGAGCAGCGCTCGACCTCAAAGAAACTGTACTCTACTCTTCTCCCCCTTTCTCTACTTTAATTATGATCATCACGCGCTAATCATTCCTTCATAAATAAAAAAGTAATCTTTTGGTGTAATAAGCGAAACCCAGTTCTGTTTGAGGAAATTCCCGAGAGAAAAGTAGAAGAAGAAGAAGATAATTTTTGACAATGAATAAGCTCTGCGCAGATTCAAGATTGTTGTAATATGATGTTGGTTGGAGTTATATGAAATGATGGTATTCTTGCATGAACAGCTTGTGGTGGAAACATGGGGGCTGAGTGGGCAAAGGGTGGAAGACTTCTCTCTCTACGCTGGTACACTAGGCACTGCTTATTTGCTCTTCAAATCTTTTCAAATCACACATAACAAGAATGATTTGAATCTGTGCTTAGAGATTGTTAAGGCTTGTGATTCGTCTTCCACTCAATCAAGGTATGTAGTTCCTGTTGTTTCTCATGTGAAGTAAAGTTTATATTCTCTGTTAAAAACTAGTTTTATCAGCTTCAAATTGGTGTGAACCATGTGCTCTGTAAGCCTACTAATAACGAGGAAGATTAGTAGGAAACGATGGGATATATATACATTATGGTCTTTAGTTGTGTGATGTCCAAGTATTAGTATTGATCCAAAAAATAATTTGAAGGCGGTATAACTGGATAGTCGAACATGAAGTGGTGGTTTTGTACAACCCCTAATCTATGGGGTCATTTGGTTTGATTGAGCTCCTATCCATAATCCTCTATTTCTTTCCTCTCTTATGAATCTAATCACTTCTTATCCCTTTAATCACTCAAATGATTCTTATGCCCCTTAATCACTCGAATGACTAATTATATAATCACCCCAATTTTCCTTGATTATATAATCACTCATCTGAGTGATTAAGGGGCATAAGAAATGATTAAATTCAGAAAGAGAGGCAATACATAGAGGATTATGGATAGAAATGTAGAGATTTAAAGGTGATAATCCTATCAATCAAACCAAACGACCGCTATACGTATAATTGCATTTGACTCTGAGCATTGATAGAAAGTAGTGATGCAGGGATGTAACCTTTTTATGTGGGAGAGCTGGAGTATGTGCACTGGGAGCCATCGCTGCAAAATATGCAGGCGACGACAAGCTGTTCAATTACTATTTATCCCAATTTATAGAGGTAGACAATTGCTTAGGTTTTTAGCTTTATAAGTGCATAAACTATAGTGTTAATCTGTTTAAAATGCTCGATTAATTGATCTTTGGTTGTCTCCACGACTTTCATACTTCGATTTTGGAATTTTCCATTAATTCTAGTTCGGGAAAATCATGCCTGACTACTGGATTGGATTGTGTGATAATGCAGCCCAACATAAAAATGATGTTCATATTATTTACCTCAAAGGATTCATGTCGTTCTATGTGTGCCATATAAAACAAGAAAAAGTAGTAGTTCAATGTTTAAATCAAAGAGACTTTTGTGCATACAGGACATGATTTCCTTGGAATTAGAAATTATGGAAATATCTAACACAAAAGTAAGATTCATGTATTTAGAGAAAAATATTTTGAAGTCGTGGAAAATCTAAAACTTGAGTAAAGTTTGTCAGTTTTTCATTACCCTTGATTAAATGAATGAAATTTGTTGTGGTGAACAGATCAAGGTTTCGAAAGATCACCCTGATGAGTTGTTGTATGGTAAAGCTGGATACTTGTGGACTTGTTTATTTCTGAATAAGCATTTCGGGAAGGAGACTATTCCTGCAAGTGCAACCTCCATGGTTGGCCACTTTTTGGAAAAGTTTTCTATAGAAGCAAAAGGCTATATATCCTTTTAATTAAACAGTGTTGTTATTTGATTGTGGCAGGGTGCTATGGTGAGAGAGATTATTAGGAACGGAAGAAAACTAGGAAAAAGGGGAGAGTGCCCATTGATGTTTGAATGGAACGGTGAAAAGTATTGGGGCGCAGCTCATGGCTTGGCTGGGATCATGCATGTTTTGATGGAGTTTGAACTCACTTCAGATGAGCGCGAGGATGTGAAAGGAACTCTCAAGTACATGATCAGAAATCGGTTCTCCAGTGGGAATTACCCTTGCAGCGAAGAAGATAAGAAACGAGATGCTCTTGTACACTGGTGCCATGGAGCTCCGGGGATCGCCCTAACTCTTGTAAAAGCTGCAGAGGTGATGGCCATTTTCATTCTCTTGCAAAGGCTTTAATAGCTTCTTGGTTTTTCGTTTATCTAAACGAATCCCTGTTTTCAGGTATTTGGGGAGAAAGACTTTTTGCAAGCTGCCATGGATGCAGCGGAGGTGGTTTGGAATCGTGGTCTACTGAAAAGAGTTGGGATTTGTCATGGCATCAGCGGAAATGCCTATACGTTCCTTGCCCTATATAGACTAACGGGGATTATCGAGTATTTGTACAGAGCGAAAGCTTTTGCATGCTTTTTGCTTGATAGGGCCCACATGCTTATGTCGACTGGGGAGATGCACGGGGGCGATAGTCCCTTCTCGTTGTTTGAAGGAGTAGGAGGAATGGCTCATCTCTTCCTTGATATGGTTCAGCCCAAGAATGCTAGGTTTCCTGGTTATGAAATCTGATAATATCTGTTTATAGATACATCTATATTACATGTTCTGTTTGTAAATCAACTACAACTGCTCGTGCTAAGTGTATCCGAATATTATATGTAAGATATGAATCGAGAATACTCGAGGTTTCGGATATCTATCTACCTTCCAATTCGGTTATTGTTATTGTCTCTCTAACTGATTCTTTTCTTCTTGAAGTATTGTTTTCAACATTGTTGGAACTTCTTTCCATGAAAAACCCAGGTTCTCTTGGTTCAGACACAGCTTCTACGTCGCACCCCAGCATGGAAACAATAGATGTCATGGCTGGTCTGTCTTCGGCGTTTTTCTGAACGCACAACAAGGCGGCTTGTAAGCATCTCTTCACTTGAGATTCGACAAAGGTATCTTTCAAACTCTCATCCATCAATTCTAGTACTCTGTTTTCTTTCCATAATAACCATGCCTGTTACAAATGCAACTCGTTTGAAAAATAGGGGACATAATAAAAGTTTTTGTTTCAAAATAGGAAGTAAATTCTTATGATTTACAACTTACATGTCCCAAAAGACTCTGACCGTGATCGTGATAGTGAAATCCACGGTTCCGTTTTCCGCTTACTATCTCTATAATCATGACTCCAAAGCTGAACATGTCCGATTTCTCTGAGAATTTCCCATCTATTGCATATTCTGGTGCCATGTAGCCACTGAAAAAAGGGTGTTTTAAGTCGTGGCTTGCTATGCTGGGAATGAGATGCTAGATTTGGTGATTTCATGAGAGAGAGAGAGAGAGCTTACTATGTTCCAACAACTCTTCTCGTTCTAGCCACAAACTGGTCTCCTCTGAAAGTTCTCGCTAGGCCAAAATCTGAAATTTTTGCATTCAGATTCTCATCTAGTAATATATTGCTCGTTTTGAGATCTCGATGGATTATCTTTAGTCTGGAGTCATGGTGAAGATAGAGTATCCCCCGTGCGATTCCCAGAATAATAGCATACCTTTTAGGCCATGTCAACTGAGTTCTTTTATCTGGATCTGGACAAGATCAAACACATCAACTTCTGATTCTTCTAGTTTAGTAGACTGAATGTAAAAACAAAAGAAATCTCGAGCCATACCAAAGATAAGATAATCAAGGCTTCCGTTCTGCATGTACTCGTAGATTAGCATCCTCTCCTCTCCCTTAATGCAGCATCCCAAAAGTTTAACTAGGCTGGTGTGTTGTAGTTTTGCGAACAGAATAACCTCATTCTTGAACTCTTCGACGCCTTGTGTTGAAGTTCCTGACAATCTTTTCACAGCTATTTCCTCTATCGGTGTCAGTTTTCCCTACTTACACATATTATCATTTGCATTCAGAACGTAGCATGCAATCATATATTATATATATATATATATATATTTATATATTAGCATGAAATTACCTTGTAAACAGGGCCGAAGCCTCCTTCTCCAATAATGGCTTGCTCGGAGAAGTTTTCTGTTGCAGCAGCAATTGTCGCGAAACTGAACAGAGGCAAATCTAAATCCTCATTTTTCCTTTCTGCACTTGTTTAAGGAAAGATAGGTGCACTATCTTAAGAAATAGGTTTACTATTTTAGACTATTATGAATGTTGCTGTGGATGTTATGCTCTTACCTCTCCTCTTTCGTCTTAAAATTAAAACGATAGCTCCACTGATGAGGAAAGATAGCAGAATCCCCATAGTTACTGATATTGCTATTTCTTCTTTCGTCTTTGTCTTCATCTTGTCTGAACCGAGGATAGATTCTATATGAGGAAAAATAAAAAAGCCAGTCGTTATTATTACGACATATTCTTGAACTGTTGAGACCAATTAGAATTTACCTAGTTCAGAGATTGATATACGTATGTAGATGTTCTGATTGACATCTGCGCCCGGAAGCACTCTAGAATCGATAAGATCCCCAAACCACATCAAACACCCGCTACCTCCGTTATTTATATAAGCTTGTGCATATGCCGTGCAGTTGCATTTTTGCAGGCACTCGTGTCTGCACTCAACGATGCTCATGCTCATATTCAACCAAAATTGTACGATATCTGGATATTTTACCCCTTTAAGCTCTAGAAAACCATAACCATCTCCTTTCATGCAACTTAATGGCCTAATTCTGGTGCACCCGTCGGACCAGTCTTGAAAATCCCAGTTTGTTTGATACTTTGGGGTGAAACTATCAAGACATCCACATATTGGAACTCTCTCGATTCTGCATATACCGTTAGGGCCACAGTTCGCATAATGGTCACAAGGATCTTTAGGTATCGTGTAAAGTAGATTCCACTTTTTCTCTCTGTCGTTCATTGTGTAACGACGGACCAAGCCCAACTCATCAATCACGAGCCTTGTGAGGATCGAACTGTTGTAAGGATCCATCATTGTTGTTCTGTCCTTCTCTATAACAAATCGACCCCTATGAACGAGGTTGTAGAAGGTGGGGACATTTATGTAAACCCCATTCCACATCCCACTCCGGTACACTCTCCTGTTCCCTTTCGTAATCACCATCTGAGGTAAGCCTTTGTTCTCTATCTTGTAGGCAAAATCTCCCGGAGAAGGATCATCGGAGCTTCTCCATGATGTCAGATACTTATCCTGCTCTGCATCGAGGCTCTGCACCATGAACATTCCTGGCAACCTCGTATTGCTCGGTTGATCAAAGCTCTGCCATACGTACTTCTCCTCAGAAATATAAGGTTGTCCCCTTGTCGTGTAGGTAAGAACGAGGTTGCCGGTGTCTAAGAGGCATAAGATTGGATTTGATGCAGCTGCCATAACCATTGATGAGATATTCCATAACCAGATTATGCTTCCATCTCTGGTGGTTACAACGGATGCTCGATCTCCTCCTACTTCAAAGATCACTCCTTGTGAACCTCTAATGGGATTGTTCCGATTTGCGACCCAGACGACTACGTCGGGTGTTTCAGCATACCAAATCCCCAAGAACGTGTTGTTGGGTGAGGAGGTGGGGGAGAAGAAGCCGAGCTCGAAAGTTCGGTTTCGCGATATCAAGGTGTGGCCATGGGATAATGTCTCGTTCAAGGAGAGAGTGTCCTTTTCAATAGAAGAGGGTGATGAATAGACAAGCCCAGAAAAGGCAACGACTAAGAGGAAGAAGTGATGCATTTTGTAAAATTTGAGAGTATGCTGTGCAGTTTATGAAGATTTGTGTTTGATTGGATTGGAAATAATAGAGGGGACATGCCATGTATGACACGGTTGATATTTGACGCGAACCATGGTCAATTGGTAATGGTCCATGTATATAGATATATACATATATGCAGAGTTTATAACATGTCGAAAAACACCAACACTTAAAAAGTAGAGGCGGCTTAAAGACTTGTGATAAATCACATCTCTGTCCCTCTCCCCACCCAACATGTCCGTACATAAAAATATCTACCATTATTTATTGGGGAGGGGATCCCCTGCACTGCACCATAACGTACCCTTTTGTGCATGAAAGCATGAAGATACTACCTTGCTACACTACCTCAACACACACACCCTTATTTCTTCTTCTTTTTCCCTTTTTAGAAGCTTTCCACACGCCAAACTTGTGCTCGAAAATAATATTGAACATTTCATCAGTTGAACTTACGAAAATAATATTGAACATTTCATCAGTTGAACTTAACTTAAGCTCGAACTCGATAATTATAACATGTTAAAAATTTGAGTTGAGTTCGAACACTATAAGATTCTAAATGAGGCAGGAAGAACTGAGTAGTATTCACTTTTGATCAACTCGACTCGTTTACAGCTCCAACCACAACTCCAACCACGATGATATCATAGGGGAGGTCTTCATTGACCATTGCATGAAACGGCTTCCCGGAGCCATGAATAATTGAATATTTATGCTTAAAATCCAATCAAGAAGTGATGGAATGATTGTAGATGATGGCGAGTGTTTGATAGAATTAGGCAAATGAACAAAACAAATTATAACAGGAGAATGAGAGATTAAGATTTTTAAAGGAAAATTTAGCAATTTTATTCTAATGAAATTGCATCCTTAATTAGATAACATTAAATTACTAATTATATCGTTGCTTACTATTATAGTCGATATATATACAGTGTTTTAATTTATGCTTTAATATATCTGAATCAATATATTACGTTAATTTTGATTACTAATAGATCAATTGCACAAAAAGTAAGGAAATAAATACATGTTTCATGGAGGCATGGATTATTATTTTGTAACGTATTTTATTAATTAACATGTACGTGCAGCACAGGAAAAAATTATCTTATTTGATATGAATAAAATAATTATCATCATTTTTTTTATCATATTTCATGAGATTATAGTTATTTTATTTTAGTTTATCGTCCTTTTAGTTTATTTGCATAAAAGAATTTTTGTTTAGTAAGGAAATTAATGAGTTCTTTATTACTATATTGGAGGTGTCTTGACACGATTAAAACTGTCAAAATTGTCAAATCAAACTTTTTAGGATTTTGAATTATCTTTAAACTTGCCAGAAAATTTTCAAACCTATAAATCGGATTCATTCAGCTCTTTATAAGCTGTTGGGCAGGTCTGTTCTATTCGAAATTTTCATTTAATAATTTAATAAACTTAATTATTTTAATAATTTTTTTACAATAAATAATTTTACTTGTATAAAATATAAAAAATAAATACTAATTTTAATTATCTAAGATTATATTTTTAATATTTTAATTAAAGAAATTCAAATACTTCAAATATTTTTAATATTTTAATTATAAAACCACCGTTAAAATGAATTATAATTGATGTATTGTGTTTTATATATACATACTCGATTGACTTGTAAAATTTTTAGATGAATTTTTTGGGCATGGTTATTTTTATAATTCAATTTTTGAAGTCATTTCCTACCCACATCCCGAGTAGTACTCTGAGTAGGCTGATCGAATCGAGCATATCGTGATATTTTTCGTGATACATATATATGTTTATAAATAAATTATAACAAAAATCGATAGTTGATTCAAATAAATATGTATTAAAGATCTTAATATAAAATTTATATTATTATCATATGTATTTTGATTCATAAGAAAAAAATTAAAGTGAAAAATTTGAAAATATATTAACTATTCATTTTGAAAATAAAATATTGTGATATTTTTTCCCAAAATAACTTATTTATATATAAAAATATAATTTTCATATTTTTATTATAATGAAAAATATTTATATTTTTGAAAATTGATCTTAATAATTAATTTTAAATAGATAAATGAAATATTTTTCTTATTATTATAAAATTGTTTTTCCCTCATATGAAATTAGAGCGCATATATATATATATTTCATTAATTATATATGTAATTTCATAAAATTATAAATTATAAATTAATAAATATAATTTCATAAATAAAATTAAAGAAAATTAATAATATAAAATTATAAATTTGTAAAAAAATTTTAATTATTCTGACATATTCTGTTACATTAACATGAGACTGATACGTGTCATTAAAAATAGTCATTTTTGTGGAAAAGAAAAGGTTCAATCTTTAAAATACTATACTTTTATTTTTTTCAAAACACAATATTTTACTTTTTTTAATATTTATGAGAAATTTCTTGTGGTTTTATTTAATATGACAGGATGAAATATATAAATATGGATGGATGAGGGCAGTTTAAAAGAAAAAAACTATCCTATGCATTAACTAAGATATAACACATGCCATTAATTATTGATCTAGGATCGACCATTTTAATGAAAGTAGAGCCCCACAATGCCACCTGTTCTGTTCTTCACTTTAATTCCTCTTTTACCCTTATTTCGAGCTCTACATCTACACCTACTAATGGGATATGTTATTGTTTAATCTTGTGATATATTTTGTTACATTAACATGAGATGAGGCTGATACGTTATGTGACATAATTACATAATTATACTTCAACATTTAAAATATGTATATTAAATTTAAAACTATTAATTATGACATGCATGATCTTTATATTAAGGCAATACGAGATATCTCATTCTCTGCTCTCAAGTCTCAACGTATATGCATATATTACTTCTCACATCACTCTTTCTGCACCAACCGTCTTCGTCACTCCTACAGCAACCGTGGCAGCAAGGACCTTCTCTTATCATCAATCCCGGCTGCTTGGAAGATCTCCGGGCTATAATACACTGTTGCATCAATGCCGGTGATCTGCTGGAACGACTGAATGCCAAATCCTGCAATAAGCATTCTTCGGGGTTAGAAGCTCGCGCCACACTGCCTTCTTCTCGACTTTTTCATCACCTGTGTCGTTTCCAGCAGCTACTAGTATCCCGGCAAGCCTCTCCTCGACTTCTGCCTCATTCTCGTTTGTGTTAAGAAGCACGATCCGTGCGTCATCCACTCGATTCTTCATCACCAGCCACCTAAGCGATTCTGGGATTATATACAAGGCGAATACAATGAAGATCGAAGGTAGGATTCCGACAGCAAGCATCACTCTACATAGTTCGAGCTGGAATATTCTTGAAACCGTAGGCAGATGTGTGTTATATGAAATCCAATGAACACTCCTTTAATATTGTAGAAATAGGAAATCATATTTTACAAATCTATTTTCATATGTTTTACTCATATTTTATTTAAATAATGATATTCAGACGGGGATCCGCAATTCAATTTGTGATGTCTCAATCATGCAACTAAAACAAGACAACCAATTACACTCGTTGGTTGTAAATGGACAAAACATGATAACATAATATCAAACGAAATAAATGGATTAATGTTATCGATAAATAGAAAAACAATAGAGTCAAGTTCAAGTTCAAGTAGGATGTTTAAATGGGCATTGAGTTTTGAGTATATTACCTCTAAAAGATATGCCATGGGATATCTTAATTCCAGAAGTTTGGGTTTTCGGGACGAGTTCAAAATTGAAGTTTTCAAATTTTTATGTTTGGAAAATGTCCAATAGTCGATCGGTTTATCTAAAATCTTTTTTTTTCTTTTAAAATATTAGTTTTAAATAAAAAAAAGAACACAAAAAATTAATGCAACGATCTATGAAGAGCAGAGAAAGTTAGGATTAATGTAGACTTAGAGATTACTGAAAATTAGAGACAGCTGAGTTTGAGGAGGTTAAGAATGTATAGTTAAAGGTCTTTGAAGTTCAAAGACACATGAATATATTAGAATAAGAATTCCATGCTATTTATTAGTTAAATTTGAATATATGTTCTAAGTGGAATGATAATCTCATTAATTTATAATTAATATATATTGTAAATGATAAAATAATAAATTATAGTCCAATAATGTGATTATAATTATTAAATATAGAAATATATATTTTTTGTATATTTTCTGATAGACGAAATAAAATATAAAAATATGTATTTGACAAACAAAACAAATTAACATAAATATATAGTAATATTGGAGGCTTAGAGCATTCCCAATGTGTGAACTCAAGCCAAGACTCGCTGTTCAGGAATCTAAACTCAGACTGGAATCATGCGCTGGGAGAGGGGAAAAGCTCGGAAGTCAGGCTCTCAAACGCAAGCCCAAGCTCCACCCACATTGTAGCCTGACGTTGGTGCAATGTAAGTCTCTCGCAGTCCGGATTCATACACCTATTTTTTAATTTTGTTTTATTTTTTTCTTTATCCTATTTTTGTCTATAAATAACTATCATATTTCTTTCACAACTCATTTCACACTTAATTTTGCATATTCATCAATCTCTTCTTCCACATTTATCTATTATATATTTTATAAATTTCTTCATAATCATCTTTATTTTTCGTAATTTTTTCGGATTCATTTTATTAATTTCTTGTAATTTTATTTCGATTTTAAATTAACATTTAATTTTATAAAACTGATATATTTTTTACTTAATGATAAATTTATTTTTCTTCATATTAATTTATATTATAATAAAATATATAAAAGTGAAAATATGAAAATTGAATACAAGAATCCCTTAATTAAATTAAAGATCTCTATTACAAATATATTTACTTCAGTCTACAAAACTCAAAAATTATGGATCATGTTAAAAAAATCAATAAATCCCCTAATTTTGGAATTTTAGTTTCAATTATGTATAGAAAAATTTGACAAAATTTTACTATTATGATGATCACATATTCTTTTATTACAATATTATAGTTCTGGCAATGAAAAAAGAAAGAAAGAAATAGATCGGTTGCCGTAGGTATATCTAAATAGGGGTTGCCGTAGGTATATCTAAATAGGGTAAATTATAGTTTATCGCCCAAAATTTGAGTATGTGTTCAATTTGCGGCCTGAACTTTATATAATGCTTAAAATGACCTTTACTTTTGGACAATGTTTAGTTTTCGATCTAAATTTATTTAGACTTTGAGTGGTGATATAAGTTCTAGTATGTGACCAAATATTCATTAATAAACGTATAAAGTAGGGGTTATCACGAGTCGTTTACTCATTTATTTGCGATATAAAAAATTCGATCATTTAATTTTTTTTTGGTTAGATTAACTATTAAAAGTTGAAAAATAAAAATCACAACCGCATTCATGGTTAATTAAGAAACAAACTACTATTATTTGTAACGCTTTATCAACACATAAAACAAATATAGTTAGTTATTAAGTAAATATATATTCTTTTCGTCCCAATAAGTATGACACAAAATAAAGGGTACGATTATTAAAGAGAGTTATAAAGTAGTATAAAAATGATAAAAGTAATATGGTCATATTTTTTTAAAAGAATAAATTTTACTATTTTAAAAATATGTCAAATTTAGTGTGACGGATGAATTACAATTTATTAAGCAAATGAATTTAGTGGCCAAGCAAACAAATTGAATTCAATAAGCAAACAAAATTTCCTTGTAGCAAATAAATTTAATTTTCAATAATAAAATTTAATAAATCTGTTTAATTTGTGGCGAAGCCTCTCGCAATTTCAATTCCGATTTTTGAAAGGAAAAGAGCCGTCTTCTCCGACGAGTTGGGGTTCTTCTTATTCCCATTTTCCTCAACTTTCTTTCACGATCGCCCCCGTGTCTTTGATTTTGCGTTTGGATTTTGTTCCATTTTCATATTCGAACTCGAATTAGATTCACACAAAAGAGACCAAATTAAACCCTAATAATGGTGTTCGTCCAATCCCCCTTCAACAAAACCCTAACCGTCAATCTCAATCCTTCGACCACCACTCTTCGAGCTCTAGGCCTCCATCTCCAACGCACCCACCTCATACCAATTTCTCAACAGCGCCTTTACCTGTCGCCGCGCCTCCTCTCCACTCTCGAGAACGACGCCGTGTTTCTGGCCGATTTAGGAATCTCTCCAAATTCGACCCTAACCCTACACGTCCCCTTCCTCGGCGGCATGCAAGCTCCCGTTGCCCCCAACAAGGCTAGGACGGATTTTCTTAACACCAAACCACCTCCGAATTATGTCGCCGGTCTGGGTCGTGGAGCCACCGGTTTCACCACCCGGTCCGATATCGGTCCAGCCCGAGCTGCTCCCGACTTACCTGATAGATCTGCGGCACCGATTGGTCCTCCCGGGGCGCCTGGCGTTGGGCGCGGCCGCGGAAAGGGGGCTGGTGAGGAAGAAGAAGAGGAGGAGAGCGAGGAGAAGGGATATGATGAGAATCAGAAGTTCGATGAGTTCGAGGGGAATGACGCCGGATTGTTTGCTTCTGCGGAGTATGATGATGAAGATAAGGAAGCTGATGCAGTGTGGGAAGCCATTGATAAGAGGATGGATTCTCGGAGGAAAGACAGAAGGGAGGCGAGGCTGAAGGAGGAGATCGAGAAGTATAGAGCCTCAAATCCGAAGATCACGGAGCAGTTTGCCGATTTGAAGAGGAAATTGTACACATTATCGACTGAGGACTGGGACAGCATACCGGAGATTGGGGATTATACGTCAAGGAACAAGAAGAAGAGATTCGAGAGCTTTGTACCAGTCCCGGATACGCTTCTCGAGAAGGCGAGACAGGAAAAGGAGCACGTGAGTGCTTTGGATCCGAAGAGTAGAGCTGCTGGTGGGACTGAAACTCCATGGGCGCAGACGCCGGTTACGGATTTGACTGCTGTTGGTGAAGGGAGAGGAACTGTATTGTCGTTGAAGCTTGATAGGTTGTCTGATTCCGTCTCTGGATTGACAGTGGTGGATCCTAAGGGTTATTTGACAGACTTGAAGAGTATGAAGATTACTAGTGATGCAGAGGTATCTGATATCAATAAGGCTAGGTTGCTGCTCAAATCAGTAACCCAGACGAATCCTAAGCACCCTCATGGTTGGATAGCAGCGGCTAGGTTGGAGGAAGTTGCAGGGAAGCTTCAGGCTGCTCAGCAATTGATCAAGAAAGGATGTGAAGAATGTCCGAAAAGTGAGGATGTCTGGCTCGAGGCGTGCCGTTTGGCAACCCACACCGACGCTAAGGCTGTGATTGCAAGGGGGGTGAAGGCCATCCCAAATTCAGTGAAGTTGTGGATGCAAGCAGCGAAGCTCGAGCTGGATGATGTGAATAAGAGTAGAGTGTTGAGGAAAGGGCTTGAGCATATTCCAGATTCCGTGAGGCTCTGGAAGGCAGTTGTCGAGCTTGCTAACGAGGAAGATGCAAGACTTTTACTGCAGAGAGCTGTGGAATGCTGCCCATTGCATCTGGAACTTTGGCTGGCTCTTGCTAGATTAGAAACTTATGAAAATGCAAAGAAAGTGCTGAATAAAGCTAGGGAGAAGCTTTCAAAAGAGCCTGCTATATGGATCACTGCAGCCAAGTTGGAAGAAGCTAATGGGAATACGAGCATGGTTGGGAAGATTATAGAGAGGGGTATTCGAGCTTTACAGAGGGAAGGCGTTGAAATCGACAGAGAAATGTGGATGAAAGAGGCTGAGGCTGCTGAAAGAGCTGGCTCTGTTGCTACTTGTCAGGCTATAATTCACAACACAATCGAGGTTGGCGTAGAAGAAGAAGATAGAAAAAGAACTTGGGTTGCTGATGCAGAGGAGTGCAAGAAGAGAGGCTCTATTGAGACTGCAAGGGCCATCTATGCCCATGCACTTACTGTGTTCTTAACGAAAAAGAGCATATGGCTCAAAGCTGCTCAGCTTGAAAAGAGTCATGGCACCCGAGAGTCTCTAGATGCACTGCTCCGAAAGGCCGTTACTTACATACCACATGCTGAAGTCTTGTGGCTAATGGGTGCCAAGGAGAAGTGGCTTGCTGGGGATGTGCCTGCTGCCCGGGCAATTCTTCAAGAAGCGTACGCAGCAATTCCTAATTCTGAGGAGATTTGGCTTGCTGCATTCAAGCTTGAATTTGAGAATCAGGAACCGGAGAGAGCGAGAATGCTTCTTGCTAAGGCTCGAGAGAGGGGAGGAACAGAGAGAGTGTGGATGAAGTCTGCAATTGTTGAGAGGGAATTAAGTAACACTGAAGAGGAAAGGAGATTGTTGGATGAAGGGCTGAAGCTGTTCCCTTCATTTTTCAAACTCTGGTTGATGCTCGGGCAGTTGGAGGAGCGTCTCAATAACTTGGGACGAGCGAAGGAAGCATACGAGCTTGGGCTGAAGCACTGTCCAAACTGTATTCCTTTGTGGCTCTCGCTTGCTCACTTGGATGAGAAAGTAAGCGGATTGAGTAAAGCTCGTGCAGTTCTGACCATGGCTAGGAAGAGAAACCCTCGAACACCTGAACTCTGGCTTGCTGCAATAAGAGCCGAGTCCCGACACGGTCACAAGAAGGAAGCTGATATACTGATGGCGAAGGCGTTACAGGAATGTCCCACTAGTGGCATACTTTGGGCTACTTCAGTAGAAATGGTTCCTCGGCCTCAGCAGAAAACGAAGAGCAAGGATGCTTACAAAAGATGTGGTGACGATCCTTATGTCTTTGCTGCTCTGGGGAAGATATTTTGGCATGATAGGAAGTATGATAAAGCTCGAACATGGTTCAACGGGGCTGTGACACTTGCACCAGACGTTGGGGATTTCTGGGCACTATACTACAAATTTGAACTCCAACATGGTAGTGAGGATACCCAAAGGGATGTCCTGAACAGGTGCATTGCAGCAGATCCGAAGCACGGCGAGAAGTGGCAAGTGATATGGAAAACTGTGGAGAACTCGCATCAGCCTACGGAGTTCATCTTGAAGAAAGTGGTGGTTGCGATGGGGAAAGAAGATCACGCAGCTGAGAGTGGCAAGAACTAACTAGTTTGTCCAGTGCTTTTTTTTTTTTTTTGCATAGCTGTTTTAAAATATCTCTCTTGAGTTCTTGAAACTGGCCTGTTTGTTTTGTTGCGAAAAGTTGCATCTTGTGGTTTTGTATTGAAGTTAGTTCTCTTTGTATTTATTACCATATAACTCTGTATCTTGATTCTTGCCCTAGATTTGTAGCGTTACTTTTAATTTTCCCCATCAATCTAGCGGCATTAGCAATAGCTAGTTTTGCCTTTGCATATAGAAATAGAATAGAATCAATTGTTGAAGATCTCCATTAAGTCCCTACAAAAACTGGAATGTTTACATTTACTCATATTCAGACAGATGGAAAGCACTTCCTATTGCCATTGAAGTAGTAGTAATTCTTGTATGCTTGAAACTATGATGGTTTATGCATCTTCTTAACAACTATGCTTTGTTCATGCCTGTTTATTTTCAATAGCCTTTTCTTTATCTTAAACTTGAATTTCATGATGATCTTGTTTCAAACAAAATTGACAATGGGTTCCCCAACTTTTCCATCATGCATATCAGCTCCGAGAGTTTCAAGAATGAGAAAAATAACTACAGCATCATAAACTGTAACAAACTAACCGGTGCAAGCCTATCTCCTGCTACTTTTTAAAAAAATTAAATATTTAATTGTTAAGTCAAAATTTAACATTTCAATTCATTAGGATTAAGTTAACAAGATTATGCCCATATTAATTAGACTAATATTAATCTATTTTTTTTATAATATATATCAAGATAAAAAAAACAAAAAATTACAAATTCCTCCAAATCTGCAATAGAGAAAATTATAATTTGCATTAGCTTACCCCCTTGTCAGGTGATGTGGGCTTCATTTGAAATTTTAAAGGGTCCAAAGATTTTATGAATTTGGGTCTCTCCTTGAAAGGCCTTGTTTTCTTTGCTTTTTTTTTTATCAATCAATTAACAGCTAAACAAATCCATTTCTTTTCCAGCAAAGTTGAAATTCTAGCTAATTCTTCAAAGACGTCTAATTAATTACCATTTATTTTATAGTAACTGAGTGCAATTTGGGCTGATTTATATTTTTGGTTACTTGTCACCCTACCTTAACTACTAGGATGTATTTTTATACAAAGTCCAATGCGGTGGGCTCTTATCTATGGGGCAAAACAAGAGTCCATCCCTTAAAAATCTAACCATTGAGATCCCATTTTTAAGAGCATAGTTCTTAAATATGAACTCAATTTTGATAGGGTGTATTTGAACTAAACCACTCGTATATTATTTGAAGTTCGGCTCGATAAAAGTTCGTTTATTTACTCGAACCTCAAACCAAACTTGAATAATTTTTCAAGACGAACTCGAGTCTAATATTATTCGATTCAAAATGTTTGCGAATTTGTTAAAATTATACCTATAAGAAAGTAGATATTACAACTTGGTGTAAAAATTAATTGGAAAGGAAAGGAAATGAATTGAATTGAATTTTCATATATAGAGGAGGGGCCTCACCAAGCTATTATATAACTCTATAAGGCTAGAGAATATTTAAAACTAGTCTTAGTTTGTATATAATATATTGGCTTAATTAATTAATGCCAAAGCAGTCAAATTTATTAGCTAGTTTGAAAAGGAAAGTACACCTAACCAAGAGTGGACGGCACTAATCTTAATTACCCTTCCAAGTTCCAACCTCTAATACAATTTCCCTCCACTCAGATTAAGTACTAATACACTTTGACTTTTTGAACTTAATAATTAATAGAGTTTAATTGTCTGTGGAATTCTATAGATAATCATCATGATCAGATTCAGAATGGGATTGTCAATGATTGAGATTTATCACAAATCAACACAATGGGCTTCATGATTATATTATTAATTAGGAGTGGACATTTTATGTTTTCGTTGGAGTTCTTTTCTTTCTTTTTATCTAGAAAATATTGTAAGCACTACATATATTTGTGTTTCTAGGCAGTTGATTAGGATATTAACAAACTTTCTCTCCTTTCATCCAATTATTTTATCCTTCTACTTTATGCCATATTCTATTATAAAAGTTTTTTATTTCCTTTTTTATTCATTATAAATACAAATGTTTTAATGTAACTCCATCACTTCCATTAATAACGATTTATTTACTTTTTTTACGAATATAAAAAAACCAAATTAATGTCTATCACACAAGTGCTAATATTTACTTAATAAAAAAAATAAGTTATTATTAATGTAACGTTTTGAAATGAAAAATAAATCGTTATTAGTGGAATGGATAGAGCAGTAAAAATTTGTTTAGTAAAACTATATACTTTGATAGTTAATACATTGAAGGACTCCTTGTATTGTCATAGCTAGGTTTTACCATTAATAAATAAATAATTCTCCACAAAGAAAGGGATAAATAAAAAGAAAATGAAGGAACCGCCCAATGATATCAGTGTTGGGCGTGATTAGGTCAAATAGAAGACTCCAAATATTAGATATTTATAAATAAATATTTTAAGAATAAATATGTTTTTAATCATATCATTACCTTAAGTATCCAATTTAGATGTCTTGACGTTGCAATTAAGAAATTAAGATGAGGTCATGGGCCGGTTATTGGGGCCACTCCTAGCAAACCCATGGTCATTTTTTAACACTAATCAAGAGAATGGATATATTTATTTAATTAAAGTTTGTAATGTAATGCATGCCCATTGTGATTATTGTGATTGTGTATGTTGTTTTTATAATATTAATATTGATAAGTGATGGCTAAACCGAACAAGATATTCTTTTTAACTCAGACAGCAGCCCCGATTTTCTTATTCTTGTCGTGTATATAAAATATTTTCTTACTATATTATTAATTACAGTAAGTTTTAAGTGGGCCAACAACTTGTGTTGCACTCTATTTTTATATTTATATTTAGTTAGAATATACGTACCGATCAAATAAAAATAAATTTTAACTGTTAAATAATTTGAATCAGCGGTATAAATGGAAAGATAATTTTTGTATAAATTTTATCTTTTAAAATACGAAATTTATTGTTTTATATGTATATTCTAATATTTTTGAGAATATATTTAATTTTTTATTTTTTTAGTTTTTATACAAAATTTATCTTTCTGATTAGGTTTTATTAATTAAGGTACAACTTAATATTTATTAAATATAAAATAATAAAAATGTTATATAATATAATATAAATTTAATTTAAATATAAATTTTTTAATTAAGATTTATTTAGAAAAAGAACGGAGTTTCCGCAATTTAAGGGTTTGATTAATTTCAAATTGAATAAAAAATTAATAATAAGTATTTATTAATAAAAATATTAATAATTTTTAATTAAATAAGAAGATGTATTTTTAATATAATCTTCCTCTGGTTGGAATAATATTCCGTAGTACTATATTCATCCTACTTAACTTGTTCCATTCTTTTTTCTCACTTAATTTTATGTTAAGTACTCCCTCTGTCCACCAATGTTTGTTACGTTTTGCCATTTTGGATCGTCCACCAATATTTGTTACATTTTAAATTTTTCATTTATATTACACACACTTCAATTAAATAATAATAACAAGTGAGACTCAAACTCCACTAACAACATTTTTCATCTAAAGTCAAAACGCTACATTAAAACACGTGCCGAGTCAAAATGTAACAAACATTCATGGACGGAGGGAGTATTAAAAGTTAATCATAATTTTGAATACTTTTTAGAAAAAAAAAAATTAAATTGAATTTCATCATTTGTTTAAGTTAATCCAACTCACTGCAAGAAAATGGTACTAATTTATCGATGAAAAATTTATGTTGCTAAGTTTTGAAACTCTATTGCTAAATTTAAATAGCAACAGATTTATAACGAGTATATAATATTGTTATTTTAATGGTTGTAAATTTATAATTTGCGACGGAACTGAAATTGAAATGTGTTGGGTGTTGTAAAGCACAACTGGATTTCGTTACTAATTTCATTGCTAAGTTAAATAATGGAAAATATTTTATCGTTCCATAATTTAGTTTCTAATTTTATCATTGAATAAAATTTGATCAAATTAGACCACTTTTTAATGGAACTATAGAAATGAATAATATATATGTCATTACTTTGTTTCTGTATGGCACGATTTTGTAGTGACTCGAACTAAGGGATTAAAAATAAATTAAAATTACAAATAAAATTAAGCTTGATTGTCAAGTTAAAATGGAATAAGTTGGTTGTCCAACATTAAAATACTAATGTTATTTACCCTGCAACTCCAACAGTATTACAGTATTACTACTATTATCATGATTGAAACACAAGCTTCATAAACAAAATGGTTTCATGCATGAACAGAACAGAACAGAACAGGGGAGCATATGATTAGTCTTTTCTTTTTCTTTTCTATAAGTGGATGTAGGAGAAAATCTATGTTGATTGTTTTTTCAGGATGTGAAATAAAGTATAGATAAAAGCAAAATCAAGATATAACAAAATTAAGTAGATGGAGGCAAACATCAAATTAAGCTAAAGCAGCATGTATATGTCAAATAAACATAAGCAAACACCAACTATTTACAAAAACTAATGATTTCCCTCTTCCTTAGATCACAATAAAAACAGATCTAATCGAATAATGATGGGTAAATCACAATGTATAGGAGGAGCACACAAAAACGTCTCCACATACAAAAATTATTAAAAGAAAAAACAATAAACATCCCAACAGAATGCGAATGAAATTGAAGGTGTTACATTCCCATGCAGATTGCAGAATGGCCTTTAATATGCAGCCCTCTGCAAGTGTTGCTCTGGTAACTAGAAAAGAATCCAAGGAGATGACCTAAAAGTTGTTCTCCTCTTTTTCTTGGGAGAGAGAGAGAGAGCTAGTCCTGATCCTTCCAAAAGAAGGGTGTGATAGAGGAAGAAGAAGATGATGAATCTTTGTGAGAGTCTTGTTGCTTACTATTCCCAAATGGAGGAAGATTTGGAGGCAGCAACAAATTATTATCTGAATCCAAATTATCCCACACCGCGCTTCCCGGGCCCCACCCCGCCGGAATTGAGTCGAACCATGCCTCCCCCCACACCAATTCCGACGACGCTGACATTCCATCTTCGCCGCCGCCACCCTTCTCCTCCATTACCGGCGGAGGCGGCGGCTCTTCCTCCTCATCTGCCACCACTATGGGTTGTGGCGGATGAGGCTCCGCCGCGGATGAAGAGGAATCCTCTTCCACGACTGGAGGTGGCGGCGCCTTACCGGCGAAGAGCTCGGGGAAATTGAGGCGCGCGTTCTCGCCACGCAGCTTGAATGCCTCGCGGTCGTAGGCGAGTGCGGCGTCCTCGGCGGTGTCGAAGGTGCCTAGCCAGAGGCGCGTACGGTTGCGCGGCAGGCGGATCTCCGCCACCCACTTCCCCCAGTGCCGCTGCCGTACACCGCGATATAGCTTTGTCGCAGACACCGGCATAACTGGCGGCGATCGGAACATCGCAGCCCGCCGGTGCTGCTCCAACCGGCTCATCATCATCATCCTACCCCTCGGGCTCAGGTTCAAAGCGTCGCTCCAATACTGCACCAGCTGCGCCGGCGGTGGTGCCGACGCCACCTCCGCCGCGAAATATGGCGGGAAGGACATGTTCTGCTGGTGGTACTGTGGCGGCGCGAAGGAGATCATCTGCTGCTGCTGCGACGACCGAAACAATGGTGTTTGATTCTGATTCGTTCCGAATTGCTGAGAGTTATTCTCTGGAGGTAGAGGATTTTCCAACGAGAAGGGAAAGTAGGGCGGCGGAAACGCCATTGGAGGTAAAAGCGGCGGCGATGTAGAGGAAGATGAAGAATTCTGGCTGCGGTCGGGGCTACGGACTTTCTTGAAAGGCCGATGTGAAATGGAAGCTTCCTCGTAAACAGAGCTCCATGTCTGCCTCTCGAAGTTATGGTCTCCGACTCTGTCCCAATTCATAGAGCTCCCTTTTCCGATCGTCTTCTTGGATTTTCCTTTATCCTTAGGTGAATCCATTTGAAGGGATCGAACAAAAATAAAACTTGTTTCTTCCTCTGTTTAGTGCCGCTCGCTCTTGAAATGCAAAGTAATAAAGAATTATGGAGGAGGAAGAAGAATAAGAGAAGAGAACTGATACAGAATAAATCCCAGATACTAAAACTCACTGGGGATTCGTGAATCAGTGAGGAAATGTTTCAAGACAAGAATCTTAAACGACCAAAGGGAAGATTTGATGAGCATTTCAAGAAATACATATATAGGCGGGAGAATATTGTAATGAATGAGGATGTAAGAGAGCGAGCGGCTTCTGATGAGGCTGTTGCTTTTACTGATATATGAGAGAAAGAGAGAAGAAGAAAGTTTTAGAGAGAAAACGATGATTAGAGTTTAGAGAATTGAGGAAGAAAGGAAATGAAATGAGTGGGGGGTTTTTATATGGGGAGAGGGAGAAGATATTTAGGCGTGTGAAGAATAATAACAATGGGTGGGTTGCTGCTGGGTGGGTCCCACACGGCTTCGTCCTTTCCACTAATTTTATTTTTTCCCCTTACCCTTTGCTTTTACTACACCCTTGCTAAATCCCCCTTTGGCCCTTTCTTATCTTTTCTTTTTTTAATAGTAAGGGTGGTACACTGTAGACATGACATATATTATACTCCCTCCATCTATGAAACAAGTTTCTAATTTGTCATTTTTGTCCGTCTACACAACATCTTCTTACTTTAAACTTTTCATTTATGGTAATGGATCCACCACACTCTCTACACACAATTCAATTTAATATAATACTTAAGTGGGATCCATATTCCACTCACTACATATCATTATTAAAGTCAAAAGCACTACAGTAAAACTCGCACCGGGTCAAATTAGGAACTTATTTCATGGACGGAGGGAGTATATCATATATAGTCCCTCCTCTTCCCCTTCCCCTTCCCCTTCCCCTTCCCCATCGGCATAGAGCTAAGTATCGGGTCGAATCTGGTTCGACTTGCAAGATTTGAAGAGACAATTTTTTTCATTTTTTTTGGGAAAAGTAAATTTATTTGGATCGAGAGAAATCTCAAGACTGACTATAAACCGATTTAGATTCAAGCTCTGAGTTTGATGCAATCTGAAAAAAATTAATTTAGATCGTGTTAATTGTGAAAACTATCTATTTTGATAATATAAAAAATTTCTCAAATTGTAAATATACATAAAAAATGCCTAAATATACAAAAATACCCCATTACTTCAAAATAAATGCATTCAACAATATTTTCTCAAAAATAGCACATTCAACCTGACATAATATTCTATTTTAACTTACCTCTACCTAGTTTGACTGTACTTTTTAATTGCATTAAAATCTCTACTAACAACCACACTTTTTGAAAACAAATGATTGAATAGGTCAGTAAAATTCAAATTTAGATAATTTTGTGGAGAAAAGCAAACTCTGGTCGAGCATTAACAAAATTTGATTGTGGCTTGAAAAATATTTTTGATTCACGATCAGATTTAATATTTACACGATAAGATTTTAAGTTTTTTTAAATGCAAAGTTTTATTTGTTTTTTGTAGTGCATTGTTATAATTTGATTGATTTAATTATGCATTGAATGTGAATATTTCTATTGATTGAGCTTATTTGTGTTAAATATTTTTATTAAACAATATGGATGTGATTAGTATATGTTGGAACATGTTTTAAATTATTTCATGAACATATAATAATTTTAAAACCAAATCTAGTCGTGTCTTGAAAAATATTTTTGATTCACGATCAGATTTTATAATTATACGACAAGATTTTGGGTGTTTTTAAATGCTAAGTTTTATTTATTTTTTTAGTGTAATGTTATAATTTGATTGATTTAATTATGCATTGAAGGTGAATTAATATCTCTATTGATCGTGTTAGTTATTTTTATTAAACAATATGAATGTGATTAGTATATGCTGGAACATGTTTTAAATTATTTCATGAACATAGAATAATTTTAAAACAAAATATGGTCGAGCATTAACAAAATTTGATCGTGTTTTGAAAAATATTTTTGATTCACGACTATATATGATAATTACACGACATGATTTTGTTTTTTTTTTAAATGCAAAGTTTTTTTTGTGTAATGTTATAATTTGATTGTTTTAATTATGCATTGAAGGTGAATATCTCTATTGGTTGAGTTAATTTGTGTTACATATTTGTATTAACAATTATTAATTTGATTAGAGTTAAACCTAAAATGTGTACAGTCTAGGTTCTCGCAAATACACGAGGTCAATTGCACGTGGCAAGTTAACCCCGGTCAAATCTCAACAGAAAATTTAGCAGGGGATTCTAATCCTAAGTGTTATCAAGAGCAAATAAATAGAAATTCTCAACACTCTAATCAATAATAAGCATGAGAAAATAAGAAATAAATAAATAAACAAAATAATAAAAATGTAAGATTTCGGATTCAATGGCCTAGAGTTAAGAAAATCTAAAATCAATTAAATTTTGATCTTAAATTCATGTTATTGTTCCTTCATTAAAGACTTCTTAATAGTTAGTCTAATTAATTACTTATGTATTTTTAATTAGACAGTAACCACGACCCACATATTAGATTACCCTAAGAAGAATTCCTCAAATAAGAATAACGGTTCGCAATTAATCAATGATTTTCTATAGTTGCTTAATTACTAACTTACGTATTCGATAATTAAGCCGCAATTCTAAATTACGTATTCGAATCACACGATAGAAAAATCATAAATAAATAGCGAGTATAATTCATACGTCTTCGATTTGGAATTATTAATGATTTAATCCAAGTTCTATGTTGGAATAATCTCTTGATCTCAACCAAAAAACAATTAATCAAAATAGGTGGTCAATCATCTCAATTAAATAATCACAAGTTAAATCAGGAAACATGAATCAAGAACAATCAATAAATAATTAAATAATGTCTAAACCTTAGGTAGAAAATGACAAATCAATCCATTCAAACAATCAAAGATAAGAATAAAATAAACTTACTAAGAAAGAATTTTGGATTGAGCGTCAAACTCACCCTCAATCCGTCGTCCCGATGCGAAATGACAATGAAATCAAAATGAAAAAGTATTTCTAGGATTTGAAAAGGAGAAAAATATAAGTTGGGATTCAAAAGAACGCTCAAAAATGAGGTTTATTATGATTTAATAAAATATATATATATATATATATATATATTTGGTGTTTAAGTGGTGAGATGTGTAAAAAAATATTATGTATATATATATATGTGGTGTATGAGTGTACAATAAATATTATGATTTTTTTAAAAAAAATTTAAACTTATGATGATGGGTTAAATCAGTTTTATTTTTCTTACACATTGTACTTTTGTGTAAGAGATGCACAAAATTTTATACAATCAAATAAAAGATAAGGGCATTTTTGTCTCTTCACCCATCTTTTGGGTAGTTTTCATAGAATTTTTACAATATGAACATTTTTCATATTATACTTACAAAAATGAGCACTTTTAATTTCCACGCATTTAAATTATGTATACTATCTTTCAATATTCACCAATAATTTATAGAAAAAAAATTACATTAATTGAAAATATTTTATTATTAAATATTCTCAGTTTACAACAAACTAACAATTAATCCATAATATAATAATTTATTAATTTAACTACAATTTTATAAATTAAAATAAGTGTAAAACATATTATATATACTATATATACTTCAAATTAAATAAACTAGAAATAATATATAATTTTTATTAACAATAATATAAAGTATAATTTTTATTAAAAACAATTTTTTATTTGTATAGGTAGGTTTGGGGTCCAACGGGTTTGAGCAAATTTTGATCCGGACTAACCCAGACCTACCGATCCTAAAAAATGATTCAACTCGTATCATTTCAATATATAGGTCGGTGCTAATTAGGACCAAAGCCGCCGATTTGAGTCAATTTAGCATGTCCGATCCGATTTTGTGCACCCATAATCCCACATTACGCGTGTTTTATTTAATCTGGTAATTTTATAATACAAAAATTAGTTATATAAACTAGTGGATGAACCACCGCTAGCGGCGACACTAACGACTTTGACTACTGCTCGTCCGGCTGAGAAATGAGGAGCAGGGGTATTGAGGCTAGCATAGGCGACTTTGATTTGCAGATGGAGAAGGAACGATAACTGCAGTTTTCAAGCGGCTGATCGAAAGGTAGAAACGAGAGCTGAGATAAATAGAAATGATGAATGGCGTGACGACTCAATGACAACGATTGATGTCAAGTGGGCGATAATCAAATGTAGAAGAAAAAAATTTATTTAGGAATTTCAATTGAACAAAAATATAAAAAAATAAATGAAAGAAACATCCAGCTGAAGAGAGAAGGTGAAGACGGTGAGTGAAACTCATATAACAATGTTGGCTTTGTGAAATCTCACATCGAATAAATAACATATATAAACACAATATAAATATGAATTTCGATGAATTATCTAACAACATGGTTAATGATTTTTGGTAAAGTGAGACGAACATGAAGTTTGCTAGTGGATCTATTATGTTGCCTTAGCGTAACAGACTCCCACCCCATAAGCTTGATCATTCGAGGCGTTACAGATAGTACCAGGACCGATCTGGGTGAGCCACATGGGCCATATGGATACTTCAATAAATTCTCTAACAACATGATTAACTATTTTTATGTCAAAAAATATGATTAACTATTTTTGATAAAATGAGAATGAACATTAAATTTGCTAGTGAATCTATTGTGTCGTCATAGCATAATGTACTATTGAAACCTTACCGGCTTCCTTGTAGTTGTAGTAAACTTTAGAAAAAGGTAATATGCTGAATGAAACCCATATTAATTGATATGCCATGATTTATACTCTTTCTGTTCCATTAAAGATGACTCTTTTTTCCATTTTCATTCGTTTCATTAAAGTTGACCAATTTCCTTTTATAGTATTTTTTTGTGTTTTAATTGTATTGAAATAAACAAAAAGAAGGAATTATGTTGATGTGCGTGCAGAAAGAAGGGGGTTATCTTTAATGGGAGAGAAGGAGTATTATAATCTCACAATATCTTATGCATATTAATTCGGAGGATAATTTTTCCAGTCCTATTAGGTTTGCCCTACCTCATGTATAGGGCATTAATTAAGCAATAAAATATATTTCTGACTTTAAATCTATAATTTTTTCTCCTCTCTTTTTTGAGAACCTATTTTTAAATCTTCTAGATATTACCTAATAACATAAGACGCCAAACCAAAACTTGCTAGATCGAAACTAATTGATATTTAATAAATTCACATTGTTGTTTGAAAAACTAATATTTGATTCAAGTAGTAATCTATTATACATGAGAGAGAGAAGTTCACGATAACACATCATGAAGATTGTATATTATGAGTATATCTACTTATTTTAATTTATAAGGTTGTCCAGTATGTACTTGTATAGTTAGTTTATGTAGTTAAATATAAGATAATAGTTCATTGGAATATAAATATATTCATAAATAATTGCGATAGTAGATATCTGTTTGTCATAGATAAGTAGTAAGAAGTTGTCGTAAGTTGATGGCTGAAAAAAATAGTACACAACCTCTATCATTTGCATATAATATATATTTCAGTAGTTGAAGAAATTAAGTCAAATAAAAATTGCTATGGCAAAACAAGAGATGAATCCACTTTAGTTCCTTTTCCTACTCTGACGCGGTGTAAAACACAAAATGTGATGAGAGGATTTTATCTCGTAACCTACTTAAATCACTTCCTACTTACTCAACTTGTAAATAAAATTATCCCATATTAAAGTTGCTTAACAACGTCAACGTTATACAATTGGGACAAAAATCTTTCGCTATAAAACGAACGTGGGTGGCACAACATAAGTCTTAACGACAAACACGAGTTTAATATTCTACACAAAACTAATATGGTGGAATTTGTTGAGATAAAATTGTCCAATCCGATTCCGCCACGTCAGCCCAAG
The DNA here is from genome assembly GCA_026898415.1 of Leonotis leonurus. Lineage (NCBI taxonomy): Eukaryota > Viridiplantae > Streptophyta > Magnoliopsida > Lamiales > Lamiaceae > Leonotis > Leonotis leonurus. The sequence continues at coordinate 2,168,608 of JAPKLX010000019.1, read as the reverse complement.
GACGGCGGCACGGCCGCACTATGTTTTAATTCCGTACGAGGTGCTGGCTAACTCCCATTGGTCCATTTCTTTGTTTACTTGCTACAAATAAATATCCACTTACCTAACGATCGTTAGGGTGACTCCATTGGTTTGGTTTCTAAAATGTTAAAAGCAAAAACTAAAGTAAGAGACTTTAAAAAATAAATAATCATTTTATGAGCTACAAATTCTTTAAAAATGGGTCCATCAATAATTAAAAACTGAGTTTATTATTGGAGGAGATAGATATGGGTTTATAAAAGCTGATGTGGCATTTTAAGAATTGAAAAAGTGGGTTGATGGTTGGAGATATCCTTACAAGTCAAACACAACACCTGAGTTTAGAGGGCATTTCTAGTATTTTCGTGTTTTAATTTAATCAAAGGATTAGTGACCAGGAACTGAGCTAGATTCCGAACAACCTTCATTGATCGATTTGCCTCAAGTGCTCGATTTTGGGTCGATCCCATCTGTTTTCGGTTAAAATTGTTTCTAGAAGGATAAAATTAAATTATGCAAATGTATTACTCCCTCCCACTAAACTTGATACACTTTCTTTATTCGTATGTCTTACTAAGCTTAACACATTTCAAAAATAGTAAAAATTACTCTTACAGTACTTTATACACTCTCCTTAATAATCGTGCCGGAAAAAAATGTGTCAACCTTAGTGGGATGGAGTGAGTATAATAATTCTGGAATTATACAATTTTTCATGCGCACGACACAATGCATGTAAGTTGGTCAATTTTCTGAGTCAAAATTCATCGAAGACACATATTCTGGTATGCAATTTCATTCTACATATATCTAAATACAAACCAATGAAAAAAAAAATACCATTACATAGCATTTACCGTTTGTGGGTTCACGTGAGCTGTAAGTGATCTGATGATGTTTTTCTAGTGGTATATGTTATCTAATAAAGGTGTTTACGGTAATGATTATGATTATAAACATAGTGAATCGTGTATTTATGGTTCCATTATTTTTGAACTGTGATTATTACGACTTAAGGTTCGAAATCGGAACCGCATTTGACAGTTTCAATTTTAAAGTGTCGGTTTCGATTTTAAACTGATTTCTTTTTTGGAAGCTTTCTTAAAAAATCTATATTTTATATGAATTTATAAGTTAAAATACTATAATTTTATGATTTTTATATAATATAATATATGTGATATTTACAAATTGAACATTTTTTTACATATTTAATTGTTGGGTTTAGAATATTTTCCAAATATAATTTTATTAAATTAGATATTTTTGTCCTTGTACTTCTAGAATTGAAGAATTTTTTGTGCTATTTATTTCGAGCATCTTCATCTAATCATAGTCCTACCTATTTATGAGTCTCAAATCGTGCACGAAATTCTAAGCGCGAAGAATAGACCTTTCATGTCTCTATTGTGGAAAAGTAAAAACTTGCATGCATTGGTATTAATTGCAACACATGAAATTTGATTGGAAAGTTTAACACTAGTAATATAAAGAGAGGAGATAATTCAAATCATAAAAAGTTAAAAAGTATTTGGCTTCCCTTATTAGTCTTCCCCAAGTTTGATTTTTGATTGATAAAATAATCAAACATGGTCAAATATTTGGTTTGCTTGATTGAAATCGGAATTAGATTATTTGGTCCGCATGTAATCAAACAATTCTTTGATTATTAATCAACTCAACTTTGATTTGATTGTGTTTGATTATTAATTACATAATTTATCAAACCAAACACATGATTATATCACCTAAATAATCTTATCATCATTCTATCTTATCAATATGATTTATCTCACCTGCTAAACGAAACACTCCAAAAAAATAATAATTGGTAATCGTTTTTGATCCATTTTGTAATTTCGATATTACTTTTGAAATATTCTAATCATAAGATTGAGCGATTTAACTCATTATTTCTAGGAACTGGAATTTGTACCCAACTTTGAAAATGTAGCAATTCAGATCTAACATTAATATTTTTTTTTGCTTTTCATACCCATCAGATATTTCGAACAAATGTTATGACTAACATTTATATATGTATTAATTTCGAGGCCATTTGAATCTCAGTTTGGACTATATATCTTACATTCTTACTCATGTGTTGTCAAATTTCATCATCCCATTGAGAAATTGAATCAATTTAAAGTTGTAACTTTGTTGCTCCAATTCATGACATAACTACTAATTGTCATTTGATGGTGAAATTGAACAAGATAATTAGATATATAATCCAGACAATGATCAGATTGAAAACTCTAGATTTCTGAATCTTAAGTCCAGTTTCTCCAAAATAAATGGGTATGTTTAAATTGCAATTAATGTTACATTGTTAGCCGTAAATATAATATGTCTCACAAGTAGAGTACTCTAAATTGATAATAATCCCAAACATTGGTCATTAATTAAATTTTATATAATTCTAATAGTAAATAAATTATAAATGACTCTTAAATAAGCTTAATCAGTGAATCGTAAAAGTACAAGTAATGAATATAATTGCTGATTAGGTATAGGTCGAAAGATAAAGTTGAGGCATATATATAATATCATATCTATCTTGTTCATTCTAATGAATGCAAATTTTAGTATTAATATTGTTACTACTATACGTTACATATAAGTTATATAAAATGATAATACATATATCTCGTATTGAAAAAATAAAATAAAATTGTAATGAATGGAATGTTGATTCTACATATAACAAAATCCAAAAATTTGTCGGCGTGCATAGTAAAGGGACGGCCGCATGTGGAGAAAGAAAATTGCACTACAATATTATTGAAACATGCACAAACACAATATATGTTACTCTTCTACTAAAAGCGGTTATAAAAGTTCAGCACAAACATTAAAAAAAGTAAAATATTATTGTATTTAAAAAAATTAGAGTTGATATTTTAAAATTAATTATAATTGGATATTTGTTCATAGCAATTCAAACTTCTAATTTTTTTTTAAGGTTTCAATATAAACACATGTATTGTAGCCAAGTTGTATCAACACTAGCTGGATGAAAGGATGGCTAATGAATTTTATTGCGTGTTACGTTCAAATTCTAAGCCATCACGCAACTTTCAAATCTATATAATATATTAAACAATTACATATTCAAACTCTCTCCTTAATTGAACATTTATGTGCCATCATTACAATATTAATAATTTATATATGGTAATATATGATTTAATAATTTAAAAATAATTATTTTAAATAAGTGTATAATTAATATCTTATATAATTAATTAATCATAATTATAGTCATATTTAATTAATTATTCAGTCAAAATTACAATATATTTACTTGAATGTATATTTTATAGATTAAAAAATAATTTTACTAATTATAATATATAATATAGATATGATAGTAGGCCCCTACAATAAACTTTGTTCATTTATGATACGAAAATATATAACATTCATCAATTATCATTGTTTACTCTTGAAAATCGAACAAAATATATAAGTAATTATGAAAATTGATGAACTAGCTAATTAATTTACTATTCATTTGTTTCTTTTTTTTTTTATCCAGACTACCTATTGCACCCGTGCTATGCACGGGATTATTTATTTATAAATAATTTATGCATAAATATACTTAAAGAAATCAAAAATATTGTAATTCGATTTTATTCGGCGGTTTTAGAACCGCAATCGATAGTCATATTCTCAATTGTGACTATGTTGATGACAATTCGGTTACAGTTTCAAAATTTGAGAACCATGATCAACGATTTGAAACAATAACTTCGATTTATTTTACTTAATTCAAATTATTTCTTATTTTATAAAGGGTCACTTTTATTAATTTATAACAACACACTAAAATTAACAAATAAGATAATATTATATAACTATTTAAACATATGTGTATATTGATAAAAATTCATAATACATATATTTGAAGTCATTATTATTTGTAGTTAGATTTTGTTGTGAAATTCTAATTTTGTTATGTATTAATAAATATTTGACATAATTTTATGTAACAACGAATTAATAATTTGAAGTCAGCTAAAAAATTATCATTCAAAATTGATTTTCTATTTTAGTACAAATTCGTGTAATAGTTATTGTTTAAAAATTTATTTTAATATATTAAATTATATTAATCTTAAATATATTTTTGATCAAATTAGTTATCACAACATATACAATATTGTTATATATTTCTCATATATCACAACTATATTAATAATTATATATTAATTAATTTTAATAATATATGTATTTTAATTTTATATGATATATGAATTAGTAAAATAAATTAATTTTTTCATAATTAATATTTATATAAAAAATTACATGATAACAAAATATTAAATATCTAAAGGAGAAAAGAAAATAAAAATAAAAAGTATAAATATAAATATAAGTGATCCATATAGAAACATTTTATAAACCAAATTATATGTATAAGAATATGCATGTATATATATATAATTATTTTCAATTTATTAACTTATTATAATTTTTATATATTAAATTTATTTTATTTTATATCAAATTAATTCTCTTTTTAAGATCTTTAAAATTAGATGTATATTATAAATATTTTTGTGAAGTGAATAAAATAAAGGTTAGAGGAGAGAGAAAATAAAAGTAGCTGTTTTTTAAATTTTAAAAATTATATTATTTAATATATTTAATATTTATATATATTTTTACCAATAAAGTTAAAATTATCTATAAATAAAGTTAGTAAATTAATAAAGTTGAAATTATTTAATACAATATGTTTAATATTTATATATAACTTGTACCGTATAAATTAATAAAGCTCCTAAACGGAATAACTATTTTTATTTCACTCTACGTTTCACTATTAAATTTAACATTTAAATTAATATTTATAATAATACATTAAAATTAATATTTTTTGAAAAACTATACTCCTTCTGTCCCACTTATTTAAATTAATTTACTTTTGACACTGATATCAATATTTAGTTGTAATAACTTTTGAAGAACATGATTTGTGCTTTAAAATTTGCTAAATAAATAAATGTGTCTAAATAAGTGACACAACTCAAAAAGAAAATGTGTCCAAATAAGTGGGATGAAGTCAATATATGTTAGTTTTGAATTTATCAATTATACAAATTGATTATAATTATTAGTATTAAATATTAAAAACAATTATATACCCTGGTCAGATATGACAAGTTTTTAGTACTAAATAGATTCAGTTTGTACATGTATATTATGAATTGTTCAATATTCAACTTATCTTGGTGCTCTAATGATTCATTACATAGGCTTTGTCACAAAGGTATTGAGATCAAATCTTAATCATGTTAATTTTTTAATTTAATAGTTATAGTATTATCTTTGCCATTAAAATTGGATTTAATTACAAAATCGCCACTCAAATTGATTTCAAATTGAATGTTTCTTGTTTTATATATACTAGTTTTTGCACCCGTATGATGCACGGTAAAAATTAAAACTAATAAAATATTTAATTGCAAATTAATTTTTATTTAAAAACTTATGTGAAAAAAAAAATCAATCATCTATATTTTTAATAAATCAATGGCTATAATTTTCACTCCAAATTAAATTCCATTTAAAAAACTTTCATACTTCAATAGTGATGAAAATTATTTAAATTAAATTCAATTAATATTAGTCATTACTTGTGCATTGGTGACAGCTTAGATTCTTACTCTTTTCTCGTACATATATATTTTTTTTAATATGACCCAGCTATATATATATATATATGTGTGTGTGTGTGTGTAAAATTTGTGGTCGAGATTAAATATGCATCAAATTTATACATAGAGAGCATTGAAATTATAATGCATTGGTTAATGAATAAAAATGCATCATCAACTTATGCAATAAGATTATGCGTGTAATGCATCAAAATAATGTGTATCATGCATAAGTTTTAGTTCTTATATAAGAATTGGTTCTCACTGGATCCTACCCCTATATATATATATATACCGGATCCTACCTCTATATATATAGGGGTAGTCAAGAGATCACAAATATAATTAGTTTCACACGTGTTAATTAATATATTAAACTTGAGATGTTTACTTTATCAAAATTGATGGTTAAAATTAATTGATTTTTAAATCAAAATATTAAAAATGTAATAATTATTATATATATATATAATTGATTTATTCCTTATTTGTTGAGATTTTATTATAGTATATTTAGTTGTAATAGCTTTTGAGAAACATGATTTGTGCTTTAAAATTTGTTAAATAAAAAAATGTGTCTAAATAAGTGAAATAACTCAAAAAGAAAAATGTGTTTAAATAAGTGGGACGAAGTTAATATATGTGAGTTTTGAATTTATCAATTATAATTATTAGTATTAAATATTAAAAACAATTATATACCATGGTCAAATAGGACAAATTTTTAGTACTAAATAGATTCAGTTTATACATGTATATTATGAATTGCGCAATATTCTACTTATCTTGTTGCTCTATTGGCTCCTAGTATAGGATTTGTAATGAAAGGTGTTGAGTTCAAATCCTAATAATGTTAATTTTTAATTTAATAGTTATATATAGTATTATCTTTGTCATTAAAATTGGATTTAATTACAAAATCGTCACTCAAATTGAATGCTTCCTATTATATAGATATATATATTAAATGGTCTTTTCCCTTAAGAATTTTTTAATTAATTTTAATATTTATTAAAAATTACTAAAAAAAATTCTATCTCACATCTATATATGTATGTGAAATCTCAAAATTTTTTATTTTTAATTCTAGTATTTACTATAAATATATATCTCACGTTGATTTAATATAAAATCCAATTATTATTGAAAATATATAAAAACTAACAATCTATAGGATATCTTTATTATACACACAAGTTTAAATAATACTCCCTCCGTCCTATTTCATCAGACACATTTTTCTTGTTGAGACGTCCCACCCAATTAGACAAATTTCTATTTTTTGCAAATTTTAAAGCACAAAACTATCTTCTAAAAAATTATTATAACTAAATATTGGTATCCGAGCCAAAAACAAATGTGTCTAATGAAATGAGATGAATGATGTATATATTTCTATTATCACTTTATACTCTTTTCAACTCCATACATACACTCTTTATTTAACGTGCTAAAAAACAACGCCTCATCTTAGACAGCACGGATGGAGTACTATCTTTTATTTCAATACCTTGTATATATTGATATATTATATTGTCAAACAATAAAAAATATAAATAAAAAGACAAAAATATCAGAGGGCAATGACAAAGTTATATGGAGAAAAACAAGAGGAGCATTAAACATAAAACACGTATTGAATAGTATTAACTTTCGGTGGAGAAATTGAAAAAAAAGAGAGATATTTTGAGAGCAATGAAAGGAAGAAAGTCAACCAACATAACTGTTGTCTGTAGAAGTCGGTTTGAATGGGCACGTGTCAGTGGTCCACCGACCTCTCCCATCATCTCATTCTTGCTCTCTACTTTCTTTTCTTTTTCGAATTCTTCTTTATCTTTTGTGATGTGCCTCTAACAAAAAGGTGATGTCTGCTTTATTCGGAAAATTGGTTTATAATTCAATTTAAATTATATGTGCTTTAAAAAAATATTTTGAATTGTGTTGATTCTACTTCATTTGTTCTTCCCGCTAAATGTGACAACGTTTTCTTATTAAACCGTTTCATCATAAGTGGTCACTTTTCAAAAAGAAATTTTTTTTTACCTTTATAATACTTCACTCCTAGTATTTTATTAAAACACAACACTTTATTTTCTTAAACTCCGTGCCGAATCATTTGTGGCCGCAAGCAAGGCGGAGGGAGTAGTATTATTTATAGTCGAAAAGTAAATAAAACACTCACAATTTTAATTAAACCATGCCATAAATATTGAGATGATGGAGTATCTCACTATAAAAAAATTGAGTATATGTAACACATTTATGTAAGGAAAATAAATTTTGTTACATTTGCATATCATATGTGAGTAAATTATATCACTACAAAAAAAAGTAATTATTTACAGCATATTTTTTTCGTCACAAAAAACTATTATTTCGTTACGTAGGATCATACGCGAGGAAATATTCGTTACAGACTTGTCATATTAGGATTATCAGATATAGCATAATGCAATGAAAATATGATTTTCTCACATTAGATATGAATTTTGTTGTTAATTACAAAATTGTCACATTATCTTTGAGGATTAATGTGAGAATATATCACATATAATATGCAAATGTAACAAAACAAATTTTTTTTTATACAATTTGTTAGATATACTCAATATTTCTATAGTAGATTTAATTAAATTGTGTGCATAATGAAGAAGAGTCTGCGTACCAAAAAAATGAGAGATCAAAATTGATTTTGATTTTTTTTTTTTGGGTTTGGGAATTGCAAGTACTGTTGATGTTCGTTTTTTTTAATCATAATTCAGGCTTACCATATTATTTTTAAAATAAAACATGTTTTAATTAAATAGCCTGTTTTATATGGCATAATTCAATTCAAAACAAAACTAGAAAGGACAATATTTTCGAAATTGAAAGCTTAAATCTTACAAGTAAAATATCTATCTTCCTCGCTTTTTCTCCTTTTTTTTTTGTAATTATAACTAGTTAAATTTGAGAATTTTGATTAAATATATCATGTACGGTCAATTACACATAGAGTATTAGAAAGTGATGAGTGACTTTTACTATTTATTACTCCAAGTCCCATTAAAATTAACCATATTTAATTAAATCTTTGAAATTTTTTTAATCAAATCGTGATCAATTTCAGTGGGACAGAGGAAGTAGGCTAGTAATGGAAACGGACGTTTCTAACAATAGACAAAGTGTGACCAGAATATTTGAGTTAGTATTCACGCGAGTTATAGGGAGGCCACGTGTCGCCATTTGACTATACTAATGGTTTGAAATCATTAAACGAAAATGGAAACAACATCTCGACCAATATGTGTTGTTTCGTAGACAAAAGTGGAAACCTATTGCTTTCGACACCTTAACAAACTTCCCACCAATCAATTTCTTGCACCGGAACTTTCTAGATTTGGTGCTACCAAATGCCCTTTTTTTTTCTTTTTTCAATTTGTTGGTGCAATTATTTGATAATTAATAAATTGGATATAGGCCCAACTCGGTACCATTTTAAGCCATCATGATTAGCCCATATAGGCCCAGATACTTAAGCTTTTTTTACTCTTCATTTTCTGCAATTTCTTATTTGTACATTATTAATCCCTTATTCTCATTAAATATCACCAAAAGAAAGAAAATAAATAAGGAGATTAAGAAAATTAATTTTTTTATATTAAGAAATATCACTTTACTCGAAAGGAAAAATCCCATTATCTTTTTAATAAGTATTCACTAATTCTTACAGAACAATCGATTGAAAAAATTGAAGCACATTTAATAACTAACTAACCTAAATGGAGTGAAAAGGGACAATTATTTGAGCTCAATATATAAATGTTGTGTTTAAAACCAATTTAAACTGGATATCAGGATGTTTGGTATAGCTGGAGAATTGCTAACCTAATTAGGTAATGAACATAAATGGATGGTCACACATTAACAAATCTAATCAAGAAATGAAGTTAAGGAATTATAGCACCATGTTCTATCTATTTTAATGTAATTAACATGTTTAGATCTCATTCTATAACTTGGTCTCGGAAGGAAACAAGTTTCTCAACAATTATACCAACATAGATGAATATTATATTGTGTCGAAAAGATAATTTTAGTCCAATGCAAAATTGAAAAAACCTAATCTAATTCCGATCCAAGAATACCATGATCAAATGAGCAACTCAACACTAGCTGAAAAACTTCCAAAATACCAGAAATAATGAAGTAATCTTAAAGTAGATTGGATATATATGATGATGAGTTGTTAAGGAGGTTTGCTCTTTTAAGTTCCATGAACTTGGCAGCCAGCTCATCATAATCCGGAAGCTTGGGATGGATATGCCGACAAGGCGAGTAATCCTCGTACAGGTGGCTAAATGTTGACGACGACTTGGAACTCTTTATAATATTCTCCGTGGCTTCACTCTCTCTAGCATTAATATTCCAAGACAGAGACAGCCTTCCTATGGCATCAGCCTTTTCATCGAGGGTTTCTTGAATGAGCGATCTCTTTCTCCTTGACTCTGAGTGAGTGGCAGCAACACTGAACTTGAATAATCTCTGATCTTGGATCACAGGTGAAATCAACTCTTCAATATCATCAAGGTACATCACTTCCTCACCCAATTTGCCTGAACTTTCGACGTCTGAACATGTCTCTATTTCATATTCTCTCCAACATCTCTTATCCTTGTAGCCCTCATCCTTTCTCTTGCCAACTTTCCTTCCTTTTGGATTCTGTTTTCACAATGCATGCAAACTGAGTTATTTCTTTATTGACTTCACTCATCAGTTCAAATAAATGTACAGTACTTCTTCTTACATACCTCCTTTTCTTGCACGTCGTGTTTGTATTCAAGAAACAACTGCTCTTTCTGAAGGAAACTTCGAGAGATTTCATCCAAGAATCTATACTTGACATCATCAGGCACCCTTTTCACATCAAGTTTCTCTACAATCTGCAATGAAATTAGTTCACTTTTATTAATTAGCTAGTGCACCAACAGCAGCGGTTGTGGGTACTTGTATAAAAATGAGAGGAGCTAACCTGATTGGTGACGAGATTCCCGTCGAGTGAGGAGGCGACGAATTTTTTGCCGTAACGGCCGGCGAAGAGCTTCCGAATGGAGAGGAGCTCTGGTAGCTCTCCAAATCTTGATGACGAGAAAATTAGAGCTGAAACTGCTTCTTTTATGTCATCAGGGCAATCCCTAAAATGCATATAATAAGATTATGTGATATACTACTCATTAATTTGAGTTCCCCAATAAATAATGTACACTAGTTTTGATTAATCAATGTTAGGATTCACCAAGTGCTTTACGCACCCTGTTAAATATTTGAAAAAGGGCAAACAAGTATTGAATCACACATGCTCTAAGCATTGGTTGAATCATAAGAAATCTCAAAATATATCAAAACAGATAAATTCATAATTAGGCGATCGAGGTTAAAATATCAGAGAATTGTAAGTCGTTGAGTTTGAACATGGGCATAATAATAAGAATAATAAAGTAATTAGAGTGTAAAGTAAAATACCTGTGGGTGCTGATATAGGGAAGGTTAATGACTACAAATTCACAAAACTGGTACAGCAAATCATACACTTGCAGCATATTATCATCAATCACAACCTGCTCTACCTGAAAATATTACATCTCACCTCCATCAAAATTTACGTAATTAGTATAAATATAACTAGAAATAAAACACACGATCGTACCCGTTGGAATGCGGTGAGATCATGGCCTTGTTTGAGAAGCTCAGCAACATCCTTCTTCAGCTGCTTCATGATGCAAATTCTCTTGTTCTTAAGCAGTTTCAAGCGGCATTGCACCCTCTTTATCAATTTCTTACTGTAATACACCATACATCAAACAAAACTTAACCAGGAACTAATTCAAGAAAAAAAAAACTAAAAATAATAAAACTATGTAATTGAAGTACATATATAAATAGAGATAAGAGAACTAGTTCTGGCGATCGAATTGTAAGTACCATTTCGAAGCTTTTCTCCATCCAAACAGAATAGTAAACATTTTTAGGTTGATTTATGGTGAACTAAACAAGACCTGTAATTCGGAAAAATTCAGTATTGTAAAATTGTGAAGAAGTGAGTTAAAATGTTTCTAGCTGCGAAGAAGTGAGTTAAAATGTTTCTAGCTGCAGAGGAAAAATAAATTAAGAAAAAAGAATTAGGAATAAGAGTGTGGGCGTGATGATTGAAGCTGAAACCACCAATCACAGTAGTGGGTTTTTACATTTTATGGGCAGTTATTTAAGGAGGGAAGTGGGTGGAGAGAGAGCAATATATATTGCATATTATATAAATATTGATGAAAAATATTAATTAAAATCTTATTGAGAATCAAACAGAACAAATTTCTCCTACCAATTCAACATATAAAGACAAATCATTTACTCGTTATTTACAATCCTAGTCCTAGATGTTGTTAAAAATGTACTTGTTTTAAAGTTGTAGGTATGTTATATTTTACTAATTAAGTAAAACGGGGCAATTCAAATTTAAATCGATCAGCAATATATATTCCTTATGTTTGTAAACTCATTTTAAAATGAAAAAGTAAAATTTAAGGTTTACAATTATTTAAGAAATTGATATGGAATAATTATAGTAGCTATGCTAGTCTCGCAGGAAAAGGCGACCTAAAATGATCACGAACCAGGCAAAGACAACCACACGTGATTACACGGTGAGAAGAGGTTATGATCAATCTTTCCTTAAACCTCCTCGTATAACAAGGTCTAACTATGTAGTTTATGCTCTTTACGGCTATGCTAGGGGTTTTGAAGACACACGCAAGACATATTTACATGTAAAGTGTAACTTATAAATGGACATTCACACAACTATCCCTATGTTTGGGTTTTATCACAAATCTTTAATTAGAATCAACATTCTCTATATAAATATGGCGGGATTAAGAAGTTATCAAAAATTTTCTTTAAAATTTTTAGTTTAATGGGACAAGTAGAATCTCTTCATCATCACATGATTCAAGTAAATATCTCAACAATTTTTATTGTCGAATTGATAAGTATACATGTATATTATTTATGAATTAAGTGAATTTTATTTTAATTAAAGTTCACCTCAATAAAAAAAATATATTAGGGCTCACCTTGTCTTGAAACATTTTTATTATCGTTAAACTTGGTGTAAGTAGCATAACGCAATGCCGGAATTGAAAGTGGCAACACATTTAGATATTTCAGTTAATTACTATAGCGTATCTACTATCAATTTTCTTTAATATTTTATAATCTATATCAAATAGAAACCAATTATTAGGTATTAGTTTGAATTCATATAATAATATATTAACTAAAATATAATATATGATTTCGATCTAATTTTAAATTATATAAAAATCTATTTAAATAAGATGTAAATGAAGATCTAGAGAATTAATATTATTTTATTCTGTTTTAAAATCATACTATAATATGTATGTGTTGTGTGTCAATACAAGTAAAAATATATGTAATTGATTTACATCTTGCTATTTTTCTCTTCATATTTTTCGTTGTCATTTTTACTCAAGTGTTGGTTTTTACACTTCGTTTTTAATCCGTGTTGTATTATTTGTTGTGTGTGTGTTTGCACAACATTCCAAAAGCGGTTGAGGTACACTTTCAGTTTTTAATATGCTTGCGTATATAAAAAAATTATTGCTTAATGGGTACTCAATGGATATCCTTCTCCCGCCGGGTAATACCCGCCCCGACTCCGCCCCGATTTAAATGGGTAACGGGGTGGGTATGGGTATGAAATTATAAAACAGGTATGGGGACGAGAAAGCAAAACCCGCCCCGAACCCACCCTGTTGTCATGCCTACCCGCAAACCCATCACCCATTGGGTACCCGCAACCCACCACCTGTTGGATATCCATTAATTCATCACTCGTGAATATCTATCACCCGCAAAATATAAAATTTTAATATTTAAGATATATTAGATATAGTTTTTGGTGAGAATCATATACTCCCTATATTTCTTAAAAAGATGCATCTTTTGCCATTTTCGTCCGTTCCTTAAAAAATAAGCAACTTTTATTTTTGACTATTTATTACATTTTTTTGTGGGCCTCAATCTCCACTACCATTCAAATCAAATATATTTTATATTTAATAACACCTTTTGTGGGTCCCAATTTCCACTACCATTCAAATTAATTATATTTTAACAATTAATAATATTTTTATCACTCAAGTCAACTACATTTAATTAAAACCCGCGCCGTGTCAAATGGTGCATGTTTTTTAGGAACAGAGGGAGTATAATTTTATATTAAAAAAATAGATAAATATGGTTAATATTAAGTGGATATATATGCAGATTTTAAAAAATATCTTACGGGTATTTTATGGATATTTCGTAGGTAAATTTTCACGATATATCAGTTTTGCGGGTATGGATAGCTAATATCCATATGCATAAATCATACTTAAATGGATATTAAATTCTATCTACAAATTTACCCATAGATATCAAATGTCTTTCAAACTCACCCATATTAGAGTCGGTTAGCGCAGGTATACCCACATGTAAATCCCTAATCCTTGCTAATTAAAGAAGGCTACTCAACGTAGAATTAATGTATTCTTTCACAAGCGAAAACGATTATAAATGGGATGAGATTCTATATCTTTAAAACGGACCTCCTAATTAAAATTCGTAAACGATAATTAGTCCTTACAATTTGAAAATTTAACTCATTTCAACAACATTGTGAGAATGATAACACCACAAAATGGATGAAAATAAGTTTGATAAGTCGAAATGGAAAGAAACTCGAACAAGTCTCTAAGAAGAGTAAACTATAATTTTATTAATAAAAAAGTTACTAAAATTCGTTTCGAGCTCGACTCAATAATAAACAAGTCGAGTTCGACCTCATTTTTGAGCTCAATACTTTTATTGCGCCAAAATCGAGTTTGACTATGTTTGGCTTGTTGAGTTTGCGAACATATATATATATTAGTTCGTCTATTTACGAGCATTTAATCCAACCTCAAACTAAAATAGATAACTTTCTAAAACAAAAAATTTATATGAGCTCAAACACAAGCCGGAGCTGAACCCGAACTCGAGCCCGAGCTCAAAAAATCATAAATAATATCAAACGATTCGACCTCGAACTTAATAATCACATTTCGAGCAAAGCACGAACATCATGTCAAAAACTCGAGCTGAGCTCAATCATCCTAATATTCTTAATATGCCAAATTGTATTCGGCTCGACTCTTTAGACTCATTTCTACAACATTTTTTTTTTCTTCATACCTTATAAATTCATATATAAATAATAGATACATAATAATATGATTAAAGTAAATTAATTGATCTTATAATAGCAATAAAAATTAAATATATTTTCCTTTTTCAATTCCTTATATACCCATAGACGTTACACTTTCTCCTATTTTAAAGTTTCAAGTGTGAAAAGTAATATTGATGAATGTGAGTAAACCGAATTCACATGCACGTACGTTTGGTTTGCAAATTAACTAGTTTATTTGACCAATAAAAGTTGTTATGATAAGAACACAATTCTCTATTCCTATCCCTAATAATCGTTTCCATCCCAATGCTAATGCCATTTTTATGTAATTTCAACCTCACCCCTCTTCTCTACACACACTAATTAATGACTAAACCAAATTAAACCTTCCCTTTTCTATCTATATCTCTACCTTTCTCTTTTTCAATTTCAAATCTTTTCTTTAATTTTAATTTTCCCCTTTGGATTCTCTCTCTCTTTCTCTAACACACATGAGCGTGCACACAGATGTCATCGTCATCTCTCTATCTGCAAGAATGAGTTTCTTCTTCCCACACGACCTATAAAACCCCATTAATGTTTATTAAACTTCAGACGCAATATTTTGCTTTACAAAGCCTTATTTTATTTTTTCTAATTTAGGAAATCGAGTAACGTTCTGAGGGTGCGTGCTCGAAAATCTTCAATGATTATATTTTATTAAATAATTAATGTTGCGTTATGTCATGTTCCTTTCATTTCCTTTCCTTAATATTCCACTTTAAGTTCTGTACTGTTAATTACAAAAGGTTCACTTCAAATTAATATATGAATATTCAAGTGAGCTAGCTTGGATATAAATGTTGCATTGATCGTCATGAGTTTATATTAATTTTATTTTGTTGTTGTTGGGTTCTCTTCTTTTAATTATTTTAATTTCATCTCCCAGATTATTTTAATTATTTGATTATTAATGGTAAAGACAAGTAATTAACATGAAATTATTTTTGTTAGATAAAAATGGGTGACGAGAGAGAAGCTTCGAGCGATAATAATTTGGATCAGCAACGTAAGAGAAAACGCTACAATCGTCACACTCCACAACAGATCCAGCATATGGAAGCGTATGCTTCTTTTATTCTTAATATCTCCTCTTTTCTTATGTTAACTAACTTAAACTCTAACAACAAATTTTGAGGTATATTAAACGTTAGCATTCATAATAAATTTAGATCCTTATATTAATATAATTTACATGAATAAGTACTGCAGGTTTTATAAAGAGTGTCCGCATCCAGACGAGAAGCAAAGGAAAGAACTGAGTCTTCAACTTGGCATAGAACCAATTCAAGTCAAATTTTGGTTCCAAAACAAGAGAACACAAATGAAGGTAATTTTATATCATGTTTCAATTTTGTATTTTGATACAATTCAAGAATGTTGGAATGCATGTGGAAAAGTGGTAATAATCAACTACCAAATTAGAAGACCTTAATTAATATGCACACACATATATATATTCCTTTTTCTTGTATTGAATTTAATTGTATTGAATGACAATATTTGTGCACAGACACAACATGAACACAAAGAGAACACTCAACTCCGAACTGAAAATGAACGGCTTCGGGTCGAGAATTTAAGGTACCGAGAAGCTTTGTGCAATGCCTCTTGCCCTAATTGTGGAGTTCCAAAAGTTAGAGACCCAAACTTTCAAGACACTCAACTAAGAATGCCCAATCCAGGACAGGTTATAAGTTTTACCAACATGCACTTATAAAATAAACAAAACCATTATTAATTTGATTTTTAACTAATTTTGTTGTTTGTACATGAGAAAGGCCTTCGCGAGCTCCAGCGAGACATCGGCAAAATGGGGGAGTGAGGCGCTGAGTGAAGAATATAGGGCGGCGGTGATGGAGGTGGCGAGCTTGGGCATGGAGGAGGTGGTGAGAATAGGTCAATTGGGTGAACCATTGTGGGTGACGAGCGTGGATCGACATACTTACGTGTTGAACGAGGACGAATACTATCGGGCTTTTTCTAGGGTTTTCGGACCGAAAAGGGATGGATTCAAATCCGAGGCGTCGCGTGAATCTGTTATGGTTCCTATGGTTGCTACTGATGTTGTTGAGATCCTCATGGATGTGGTATGTATGTATGTTTAACTTAATTTTTGAATATTGTGAATTAAATCGAATGCATCCTAACTACATATAAATTGTATTTTATATGCACAACTTTTTATATCTTATTCTGCGTTGGCTCGCTTTTATTATACTATTAAACTTATATGCTGTAACGAAAACCCTAATGAACTTTACAGTAGCTAGGCTCCTATATATGTGAAAAATAAATCCCTTGAGAATAAATTATATACTAATGTACTTGATTTATCCATCTCTATATATCTCTAGGAGAAATGGGCAAATGTGTTTTCAGGAGTAGTTTGTGAAGCCACAAACTTGCATGTGGTGTCGTGTGGATTACAGGGGACGTACAATGAAGTCATGCAAGTGGTACAAATTAATATTTAATACACATGTATATATAATTGGGTAGGGTGAAGGTAGCTATATATGATTTATAAATAATATGATTTGTGGATGTGAAGATGAATGCGGAGTTTCATGTTGCGACGCCGGTGGTAGCGACTAGAGAAAGCTGCTTTGTACGGCATTGCAGGCGACACGTGGATGGCATGTGGACGGTGGTGGATGTGTCCTTAGATCACTTACATTCAACTAGTCGTCCCTTGAACTCGTGTCGGAGAAGACCCTCCGGTTGCCTCATCCAAGATATGCCTAATGGTTACTCCAAGGTGACATGGGTGGAACACGTGGAAATAGAAGAAGCTGGAGGGGGAGGGGGAGGGGGAGGGGCCCACAGCATATACAAGCCTCTAATCACAGCCGGTCTAGCTTTTGGGGCGCGCCGATGGGTCGCCATTCTTGATGGATACTGCCAACGTCTTACCACCACATTGGTTCCTTTGGATGTCAACTTTTTAGGTAATAATATTGGTCGATATTGTTTTATGCCACATTTCATTTGCATATTAATTTTATATATATATCAGGAAGTGAAGAAGGCAGGAAAAGCATGTTGAAGGTAGCAGAAAGGATGGTGAGGATATTTTGTGGGGGAGTGAACAGGTCGAGTGCAAATACTTGGACAACCATATCTGGGTTTGGGAATTCAAGCGAGAGCACAGTCAAAATCATGACCCGCAAAAATGTGGATGATCCGAGCATGCCAATCGGGTTTCACCTCTGCATCGCCACTTCTTTCTGGCTTCCTGTCTCCCCCAAAAGGGTCTTCGAGTTTCTCCGCAATCACAACACTCGGAAACAGGTTTCTATACATCCATCATCACCACTATATATATTGCATGTGTATAACTTTTATTTACAAATTAATCTCATTTAATTTCTTCCAATTCTAGTGGGACATGCTTTTAAATGGAGCAGATATTGAAGAAATGGCCCATATCGTAACCGGCAATGAAGATGGAAACCGTGTTACAATGTATCAAGTAAAGGTGACTCCATCGATCACTTTTATTTATCAATGATGATGATGATGTAAGCTTATTTAGTGATAAATATATATAGGGTACGGATCCAAACCCGAATGAAACAATAATGCTGCAAGAAAGTCGCAAGGATCCAACGGCCTCTTACATTGTGTACGCACCAATAGACGTGCTTTCTGCAAACACAATATTTATAGGTGAGGAGGACACCACTTCCGTACCCTTACTCCCGTCCGGATTCGCCATTCTTCCGGACGGGCCCACTCGAGGAGGCCGGACGGCACCTAATCGGGAGACTGGAGGATCTCTTTTGACTGTGGCCCTTCAGGTATAATTTACATACTGATTTTATTATATTCTACTTAATTAATGTCTATTCTATTATGTATATAATATGCATGTTTGTGATGAATTATATAGGTTTTGGTAGATTCAAGCCCCCATGCAAACCTGTCTCCGGGATCAGTCGCATTAGCCAACAAAATAATTTGTGACATTATGGATAAAACTAAACTAGCTCTTATTACACCATCCTCATGAATGAGGTACAAGATGTTGCTCTACTTATGTACTATGTGATTATTATATGTCTGTTGCCATAAATTATTGCGACTTTGTTTTCAATTTTTATTTTAGGCTCAATTGGAATAATGGAATTAAATGCGTGAGCGATCATCAATAGGCCCAAATAATGTATAATGGCAAGATGATAATCTCATTAATATACCCACCAAAACTCTCTTTTTAATTATTGTTTATAAACAAAACTTGTGTTAATATGCATTTACTTTTATGCTCATTATTTAAGTATTTGAACTTTTGGTTATTATATAAATGAGATTTTTTTTAATCAATAATGATTAAATTTTAAATACTGTACTTTATTTATTTATATAAGTTTATTATAATTTATATTTTTATATTTCATTATTTTTTATCTCTTAATTAAAATTATCATTATTTTATTGATATAGGCATCAAAAAATAATGAGACGAATAAATAATATATTTAATAATACATAACAAAAAATTTGGTCTATTCTTATTTAAAAGAAACATTTTCACTAAAAATCGATTCAAAATATAAAAAAAAATCTAAAAATTAAAATCGATCAAAGTCTAAACAATTCAGTTTCATTTATTGATCATTTGGTATTTTAGTTCGATTTTTGTTCATCCCTAAATTAAATAATACCGTTTCCTCATCATATTTGTTTTGACCATCAATGACGACAAAATAACTTTTTGAGAACAATATCAGTATATATTTAAATTCTCGAACTGCTTGGTATATCTTGATTTTGCTGATTAACATATAAATACAAACCTTTTGAAAGAAGAAAAAATTACATATGAACATCCACCACGTTTGCCAGAAACAGCCAATCTCGTTAAAAGAATAATATAGTTATATAAAAAAATGGGTATTTATAATATAATAGTGGTAAATTTGGTCAACAAAACTTAGCTACACGTACAGGAGACTCCGCCTGAATAGCTGACCGGGAATTACAGGTTCTCAAGGCGCCGCCGCGCATGAATGCCAAAACAGAGACCGCCGCCGCCTTTGTATTCACCGCCATCTTCTTCAGCTTCCGACTTCTCAGAAGCTTCTCGCCGGAGTTACCATACCCTAATTTGTAGGTTTGTAGAAAAATCTGCCTCTTCCTTGCCCTGTCGCGGCGGAAACTCCAAGAACTCATCAGATTCTTTCCGCTCCGCCGCGTTGAAAAAATCCTCCACCCCTGACTTCCGGCGCTGCCGGTGCTTCTTCTTGCGGCGCTGCCGTAGCTGTACTCCTCGCTCACACTGCTGAAGCGGACTGTAGGGTTTCTAGAGACTGCGTTCATGGCTGCTGCAAACTGAGTTTAATTTGGATTCACTTCAAAGTTTAGAGTGTTGAAAAAGAGGAAACTTTACTTATTTATATAATTTAGAGGTTCTTGATTCTTTGTTTTTTCTTTCTATGATGGCGGGCGCGAGATCGAAGAATTCTAGATGATTAAGTATTGTAATAAATGACGTGGAATGGATGTTTTTTTCTTACTATAATTGGTCAAGGGGATGAACATTCCAAGAACTACACATTTTGACATTTAAGTAATTCATTAAACTTCCCATCCTCGTAATCAAATTAAATTAAAAAAATTTAATTTTATTATACTAATCTAATCATGTATATAACGATGGTATATGTCGGATATCTACATATAGTGTATTTAATTTTAGTAACTAATAGTATTCACATCATTGATAATCTATATTAGTATTACTTTTTGTAAAATGAATATTTTTATTAACAATATAATTAATCAAATTTATAATTGAGTTATATAGATTTTTATATTTGTGAAATAAGTATTTCTTTTAGAAAAGATTAAATTATATTAGGAAAAAAAAAAGTCAGGGGGTGTTAATTTAACGCGTCGTATTAATCAAAACGTTAATTACTAAGAAAATTGTTTTCGTAGGAATGTTCTATGATGTATAATTTCCCAGCAGCACAACTAATTAATTAAATTGCTTAATTTGGCATTAAGAATTAATAGTGTGTTTTGACCGTTAGCAGCAATATTTATCAACTTGCTCAATTCGGATTGACATTAATATTAAATAAAAAATTATTTAATTTTCTTGTTGGGAAAAAACGTGTCGATATATAATATATGAATAATCGATTCAGAAAAGATGTCATGCAATTTTCTAACTTTCACACAGCAGTTACCTGGTTGATACCCTGGTAATTTCTTCATTTTTTAGTTATTTTTGAAATCAAATTAAATAAAATAATTTAAGGTTCCACATCTGAATTGAACTGAACAGTAAATATAAGTGCAATTCTGAAAAATATTTTAAATATAATTGGTGTGTATGTGTGTGTGTTTTTTCTTTTTTTACAGAGAATTCTGTAATTGGATAACTCTATCTGAAATGAAATACAGAAATTTGAATCCTGTACGTAGGGTTGGGCTACATTTATTTTTTAAATGGGCCTAATACTCGATGGCCCACGTTGAACACTATTGTTTAGAAGTGAAAAATAACCTAACAACACCGCAAGAAATTGCGAGACCTGCACCAGAAACATTAAATAAAGGCCTTAATTGACATTAAATAAAGTAAAGTGAAAAAAAGAAGTAGCATGCATGCATGCATGCATTAATATCCCATCCCCGGCCGGCACTCAAAATATTAAATTACAGTCACGTAAAAGCGCGGCAGTAAATTCCTCATTATTACCAGTCTTGACAAAAAGTGTGATGCCAAAATGCATGCAAGGTTGAAGCTAGCCCTGTGACCAGCTTTACCTTTCTTACGTTCATTTCATGTGATGTGATTCATTCACACCCATGCATTTCTGTGACTTGCTTCAATTCTATTTTTCCTGATCTCAACCCAACCCCAGCTTCTCTTCTCTTGTATTTATATACTTGCTCCCACCTCCCCCTTTTTCTTCATCTTCTTCAAGGCTAAGGATTAGTACTGCAAAGATTGAACCATGAAGGAGAGATCAACAACACTCGTGCTGCTTCTTTTCATGTTCCTTGTAGCCACTGTACACGCAGCTCGCATTGCCAAATTACATCCACGTACGAATGATTTTCCTTCATCATTTTATCTTTGGAAGAGCAACATCAACTGATTAATTAAGTGATGGAGCTACTACTTATATTTATATTTGTTTAATTAGCAGGTGGTGACCATAAAATAATAATCCAATCACATTCAGAGCAGACCCAAAAGAATAAATCCAACCGGGCGGGTACACAACAGGTGGCGGGTTCACGATTACCGGATTGTAGCCACGCTTGTGGCTCTTGTACCCCGTGCCGGCTGGTCACGGTCAGCTTTGTTTGTTCATCACTTGAAGAGGCAGAGACTTGCCCCATGGCTTATAAATGCATGTGTCACAATAAATCATACCCTGTTCCGTAACACTACATTACACTATTCAAATTTTGAGCATCTTCATTCCAGGTTTATTTTACTTCTCGTCGCGTATATAAGTCGTCTCTAGCTCGTCTTTGGTTATTTTTACGTGTAAGTTTGTTGTTTTGAGGGTGCTAGCTAGCTCGTAGATGTAGTAGCTGTTGTTTTAATTTTCTTCTTTGGAGCTTGTAAACTAGATCGAGCAAATTTATTTCATGTTGTTTGAGGCGGAATTCTAAGTAATCTTTTTTCCTACTTCTCTTTACTGAAACTGTTTTATATAGTTTATTGCCTATTACACTACATTCTTTGAATTTTGCACGAAATATTGCATACTCCGTTAATTAAATAAACATGAAAGATAATGAGTATTTACCCTCATATACATTTGTAAATTCTTATATAGAATGAACAGATGAAATAAAATTAGAAATATATTTTAATTATTTACCTAGAATATAAAAAAAGAAATCTTACTTTTGTCGTCCAGTTTTGGTAAGATGGTATTTTTCATCTCTTTTATATCATATACTTCCTTCGTTCTTTAAAAATATGTATATTTTGTCATTTTCGTCTGTTTCTTAAAAATATTTATTTTTTATTTTTGGACATAATCTCACCTTTATTTCACTTAAAAAATATACACATTTACAATTTAAAACACTTAATAATATTTTTTTTTTGGGTCAAATGTTTTTTTCAAGGAAGAGAGTTAATATATAGTAGTAGTATATTTTCCTTGATTGGTGGGATTTGGAATCGTTATAATTCTGGATTAAAATTTATTCTTTTGACTCAATATTCCAATTTCATGACCATCCTTTTCTCATTAATTCAAATGAAAAGTTATTTTACTTTTCTATCACGTATGAATACCTTTTTTCGTAAGTATCATCTAATTTTGAATTATTATATCAATTTTTCAATAGTCACCTTTCTCTTATTGGTGTCTCGTTTTTATTATATTACCTTCCTTCAATATTAGTTTATTGTTTCACACTTTATAATTATAGTGTATTGTCTTTCAACATGACAAAAAAGAAATATGAAAAGATTAAAATATGTTACTATGACACAAAAACCAATGTTTAAATATAATTTGGTTATTATTTAATCATTAAAACTGTTAATATAATAACAAATAATTAATAAGAGAATTAGATAAATAAAATAGTCAAGTTAGAGAAAAAATATGAGAAAAACATTTATTGTTTTAATCTTTGTTCATTTGTTGCTTTAGTAATGTTGTAAATGTTACCATATATTGTTATCCCTCTCTAATTTACGGATAGATTGATGGTAGAGTTTCAATAAAAATATTTATTATGAGGTGTTTTAATAATAACGGTTATTTTAAAAAAATATTTCACTATTGAAAAGTTAAGATCCACCACTTTACGTACAAAAAGTAATTTTTTTTAATATTCGTACATAAAAGCAATGTATCATAAATAATGAGATAAAAAAAAATTATGTGGGATTCAAAAATCACTCAATGCATACAATTATCTAAAAATAATAAATTGTTGTGGATTGCAAACTCTACTAACTCCACGCTTCTACACAAAATCAAAATGTATTATTAAAATATGAGTGAGATCAAAGTATCAAGATTTTAGTGGATACCAGAGTATTAAATGATCAAACAATATAAAAGCAAAGAAATTTAAATTATATAACAATAATTAAATCTGAAATAAAAATATGTGATCAAGTGGTCATTACGATTTACTATCGAGCAATATTTAAATGAAAAACATGCAATATGCAAATTGTGATCATTGAAAAAAAAAATCTGAAATGAGAAGTCATATCATTATATCCGAAAAATTGAGTAATCTCATTTGTTAATCTCCAAACCCTATAATTGCCTCTCTTTTTTGGTAAATGATACTCTACTTTGCAAACCATTTATTCCTCTTAACATCATATCAAAATCTTTTACACTTACTTACTGAATCTCTAACACTTAATTAGTCAAATTCATTTCTCACGTTAAAGGAATTATCCAAAAATTGTACTACGTACTAATATCTTGAATGTTCAATTTCAAATTCTTGCGATTACAAATTGATTTTCCATAGCTCCCAAATTGATTTTTTCCCACACGATTCTTTGTCCTTTCCTTTTCTCTCTCTTTTCCCACATTCACATTTGCAGACGTTCAAACACAATCCAAATGTATTTTTCTCGAAATATATGGCGCCATCACCTTCTCCTTCTCCAATTTATCAAATTTTCCCCCTCATTTCTAATTAATTGATTCTTTCCAAGAAACAGGAATTCACTTTAGCTGGGATTTCCTTCTTTACACACAGAGAGAGAAGTTTAACAAAATCAAGAATCTTTGATTTGGTTTTTCACATGAGGTAACTCCAGGTGCTACAGTTTCCCCCTTTGAATTTATTACCATTAATTTGTTTGTTAGCGGTAATGATTTCCTTGTGCTTATTGTTTGTGTCTGAATTCCTTCATGCAAAGATGGTAACATAAAGGTGTCTTTCTCTTTCCTTTCTTAAGAGCTTTATGTTTCACGTAATACATCTCAATGAATGAAACTCATCATTTGATTTCCATAATAAAGTGAACCCACCAAAAATTACCCCTTAATTGCGCTATTAATCTTCCCTTTACATGTGACAGCTCAAAAAAACTAATCTTTTTCCAATCTATCAACCTTTTAGGATTCCTATAGTTCATGAGACTTGAGGGAGTGGAAAGTTATTTTGTTTGTATTTATTAGAGAGAGAGAGAAAATTATGGAATGATTAGAGGTTGAATTAGAGGAGCTAAGCATGGGTTGGAGTAATTATTGGGTTAAATTTGCATTTCCAAATAGCTTTTCGTTTATCCTTCTTTGGTACCAAAGAGGGTGTGGGAATTTGACCTCCCCACATTTCTTTCTCTGATGAAATTAAGGCGCAGAAAATGTATCCCTTCATGTGCTTCTCACCAAAGAGTAAGCAAGTCCCCCTCCATTCTTATAATATTGTATGTTTCATTCTTGCAAAACTGGAGAACTTTTATGCCTAAGTGTGATGTTGATTGCTGTTTTCTCACCTTGGATTGTGTGTTGCATTTTCTTGAAAGCCACACAATTTTAAGGGCATACATATTAGCTGATGCTATGTTATGTAAGAATAAGTTCTGTGAAAAACCTTTCAACTGATGAGGATCTCACGTTAATTTTTTTGCTCATGTGAATTGTGCTGGCAGTTTCTCTATATTTTTGTAGCCATTGATATTGATCAACTGTTGCCAATGTCCTCTTTGCCTTTTTCTTTCACCCCTTTTTGAGGTGTTTGTGTGTGAGATTAAATGTAATCTTCAATGCCATGTGAAACTTTGTTTGCCTCTTCTGTGCTGCTTTCAAATATTAAACCTCTGTTACAAGATACTCTGTTGGCAGGTATTAAGTAGTTTTATGTGATTGAGTTTCAATGCTGTTTCCCACTAGGAGAACTCTGTTTTCATAGTTATTAGTCTCTCTCTACCTCTATCTCCACATAATATATGTGCTATTTTTTGCTATATGAAAGATTAGTTCTTTTATATAGAATTGTACGTTAGAATCACTGAGCGCATAGGATTACATTGGATTTTATAAATATAACTGAACTCCAACTTAGATGTTTTGATTTAATTAAGCTTTTATCTATCTTAAGGGTGTTTATTTGTTCAGGTTGATGAAGATGAAGTGCACTGGAACAGGAAGAAACGGGATAGAAAATCAGCGTGGTCACATAATTCTGCTCACGTAATATCACAGTTAGCTCAGTGCTTTAGTGAGTTGAAATTGTTTACTCCGTTATCTCACTCCCATCTCCGCTTCTTATTGAAAGTGAAGGCAAATAATATTTAGCTTTCACATAACTATTGTGGTTATATTTCTGTAGTTATGTCACTTCTTTTTGTATATCCAACTAATACATTAAGAGGGAGGTGGAAATTGAGTTATTCCAATCGTTTTTAAACTATATATGCTGTTGATTTTGTTCTTTATCTTCTCTTCTCCTTTGTAGCTAATGCTATGGTTGGACCACGAGCATGGGTAGGAGGATTCTTTAGCCGCGTTACTAATAGAAGATTTCCTAACTACACTTTGACTCCTATTCAGGTGATTCTGTTCTCAGTACTTGAGTACGTAGTTCATATGTATAGTGTATTTAAAAAGTGACCGTGATGCTTCTTATACCCGTAGCACAAAAACTAGGGATATTGTAATTATACAATGACAATAGATTTCTGGACATAACTCGCGTATTCTGATTTGTGCCAGGAAGAAAGACTGGAAAAACTTAAAGAACGTGTAGGGGTAGCTTATGATGAGATGCTGGACGAACATCAAGTATGCATTCTGCATGTTTCGTTCCTTCTCTGGATTATAAGTTCATACACAATAAGGAAAATTAAACGAAGATATTGTTCACTTAATTGACGTACATATCGAAATAACATGTATTATTTGATTTGTCTTGGCTATCATAAGTACAAAAACCCCGTATGTAAAGATTCAAGATGTTTAACTGCATAAATTCTCTCAAACTTTAACGATTTCATAGTCCGACTTCATTGCAGGAAGCTCTTCAAGCCTTGTGGGATGAAGCGTTCCCTGATGTTAAGCTTACAGGTCTGATATCGGAGCAGTGGAAAGATATGGGGTGGCAAGGAACAAATCCGTCTACTGATTTCAGGTTCTGCATCGTGTGAAAAGAGGCCGAAACATTCTTTAGTCTTGAATATTTTATATCAACTAGTGAAAATTAATATATTCAAATCTGCAATGCTGCCTACATGAGTTAATTCCATGAAACTTGCATATATGTATTTGGTTCGATATTTACATTTTATAATTTGTATATTGCTTCAGGGGGTCCGGTTTCCTCTCACTCGAGAACTTGCTATATTTCGCAAGAACTTACCCAGTATGTTATGTGAGCTTCTCTTTTCAAGAGCTTATATACTCTGAGACGAACTTCCGTTATTCAATGGTTTTTGCACTAATACGAAACCTTTGAAGGCTAATTTTAATAGGTTACTTCGAAAGCAAGTGGGAGAGCGTTCTGAGTGGGAGTACCCCTTTGCTGTCGCCGGCATCAACATTACCTTCATGCTGATTCAGATGCTCGACTTGACCGAGGGTGCGTCAAGTTATGCACATTTCTTGATCAAAATTGACACCCAGCTCTAACTATACCATTTTTATTCATCTTTGTGTTGCAGATAGGCCCAGATGTCTTCCTGCACTTAACTTCCTCACATTATTAGAAGGTACCTTAAAATAAAACGAAACCAAAAGTCGAGTATGGATGTTGTTCTATCTTTGTGTTCATGCTTGATGTTATTACATGCAACTGCAGAAGATGAAGATGCATTCGACATTCTCTATTGTATAGCTTTCACTATGATGGATGCTCAATGGCTGGCCATGCATGCTTCCTACATGGAGTTCAATGTACTTCTCTCTAACTTTCTTTCTCTCTCTCAAAAGAGATAACTAACCTTAATGCTATGATTCCATCTGAACTGTACAGGAAGTGCTACAAGTAACAAGAACACAATTGGAAAGAGAATTGTCTTTAGACGATGTTCGTAAAATACAAGATTTGCCGGCTTATAACTTTTTGTTTCATTAGTTTATACTTCTAATTAGCTCCAAGATTAGAAGCATTCGCGTCTTTCACAACATAAATTCTTCGTCTGTTTGCTCTCTGTTTCGATGGCATTGAAAATATCCTGCCACACATTCATCAGATTTTTGCTGATGTCGAGCGGATCGGGCCACCCTGTTTAGCGTGTACTACACACCATTTGGTCTGGGAAAAAGCCCGAGACGAGATGAGCATGCATCATCAAAAGTTGATGATCGATGTAACATTTTGACATTGAGGAATAGCCCGGAGTTCTATGTACCATCGGATCCGGTACTAGGGCATAAGCTTGCTATGAGAGGAGTGTGGTCGAAGGTCGGATGTTGCGGGTGGTAGATGTAATACTATAATAATTCGGCAGTTGTAGCATGTACAAAATTCGGGAGATTAGTGTACCCAATGTAGCATCTACGTTCGATCTACTCGATCGGTGTAGCACCTAATGTCTAATTTAGGCATAAGATGTAAAAGTTACGAATGTGATAGTATTTATATCTTTTTAATGAGATAATTTTTGTTATTTTTGAATCGCTTGAAACAGTCTAAATATTTTTTGAGAGATATATATAATTCATGAATTGTGGCCTTTCAAATGGATGTGTTCAATGTCCAAAAACACTACATGACATCTTATTATACAATAGTAGATTCTATATTGGTGCACTTGCAATAAAGTCCTCAATTTTTAGAATTTAAGCATTATCTTAGATTGTTATTATTAGATAATCACCAAAAACTAAGAACAAAACTATATCAAATCATGTAGCATGACATGTCTTAGTTCACTACTGCACGAGTGAGCCATAAAGTGAAAAGGATATTATGATTTATACACATATCCAATATTAATTTTCCTACACAATACAATAGTTGAGTGGTTTGATGACATCATCACGCAGGAGCTACATAAAATATTATAATATGCATAAAATATAAAAGAAGCACTGTGATTTTCTAGTGGTCATGCTCACTACTTCTTCTCATTATTAATTTTCTCTTTTTTATTTTAACTTCAAAATACAAAATTATTGAATAAGACGAGGTGGCCTTCAATTGGTTATTCTTTTCGTCCTACTTTTATGTATACATTTATTTCTAGCTAATGTGCTGTTTAATTTATTGCTTATAAATCACATGATAGGACAGTCATTAATGGTACAAACTAACACAAGATACAAATAACTCTTTTGACTAGAGAAATTGTATTGCAGTATTGAAGCATTATCCATTGTTGTTGACATTTGACAAATTGCTGGTATAAATTAGATCCTATGAATTATTGTATGGAAGTTGATTGTTGGTTGTTGCGCTTACACTCGTGATTAATGTGACGTCGTTTTTCAAAGATAAGCAAGTGAATAATAAATGTTTTACTCAGTTGGACCAATTCTTTTTTATTACAAGTGGGTCACTAGGAAAAAAAGAAGAAGAAAAAAAAGGTCAAATTAATTGGAGATTTCCTAGTCATAGAGAAAATTTCAATTTCCAACAACCAACCAAGAGCAGTGTACAATAGTGATAGATGAGATGCACTTCAAAATAAAGCTACATCATTCACAAGTAGTAACAATATTATTCATTTATTTAATTTGTTTTGATCTATAATTACAATTTATTTGACTAATATATATATATATATATATATATATTATCGTAAAAGAAATAATATATATTAGATAAAGTGCAGCGATTCACATGGGCAAGCAGCAAATACCACTAATTAGTGATAGAAAATTTATTATTCAAACTTTCAGACCTAGTTTGGGGACTACTCCTATTCATTTTAGTCATATTTCTTTTTGCACTTTCAATCTTCATACATTTATTTATATTATGTTGTGAAATGATCATTAGTCCAACATTGTGGAAAACCCCGCCTCGGTGGAGTAATTGCGTGAAAATCACATAAATCTTAAAATTGTCTTTTAAGAGGAACATATAGAAATTTAAATGCAACCAATATTATATATATATAGTAAAAAGAAGATTTAACCACCACCCAAGAAACATCATTTTGATCACTATAAACCAGGCCACTTGAAATTACATAATGTGGTTTGAGATGTCAATTTAGACCGACCGGTGGATACGAATAGACCAACAAGAAAAAATGAGTTAGAATCTAAATATTTTAGTCCTAAATAAAAAATTCGATTGAACCAAACCGAAAATAGTTCTAGCCCTATAGGGCTAGCCCGATAAATCGATAAAAAATAATTATACTTAAAATTTAAAAAATATATAATTATTTATGTTAAAATTGTGCCAAATTAGTATTAATTTATTAGTAGTAATTATGTACATTTATAGTGAAATAATACTTATTTTTATATATAGTATCAGAATAAATATTTCTATTGAGAAACGACGCATAATTTTTGTTATAAAAATCTTTATTAGAAAATTATACTATATAATAATTTTTACTAACAAATGTTTTAGTTCGATGAACTAGCCCGAAATTGAATGAACTGACACGAAACTAAGTGAGTTGGTCCGATTGACATCCCTAAACTAAAATTCTAAGCAAAACAAGTGTTCAGTTTATTTGCTTATTTGTTTGTTATACTTTTTAATTCCTTACAGAAAATATCTTTGATAAGTATAATTTCCTTGGAAGCAAAAGCAACTATGTCTTTCATTCTTTAATTCGCACATATTGAAATCGATATTTCTAAGATATTTTCGAGTTCGAATATGGACTTAATTTGATGCGTGTACCTCTCTCTATTCCTTTAATTACATTGTTTTCCTAGAACACATATTCACAATATGAGTTGTATAATTTTCCCTAATTATTCATTTCTTTAAAAAAGCTTTGATGTTTCCTTATTCTTGTTAGTGCCCTAACTGTTTCTTAAAACATGACGAAACTATGATGCATATATACTCCTAGTTAAGTTCATCCATATGCTACCCATATTAAATTAATATTCTTTCCCCCGAAAAAAATATTATTTCAAAACAATCAAGATCAATTAATCCTTATCTCAAAGCAACTAAAAGAAAAACCTAATTTTTTCAGAAAACAGATAATCATTCTATAACTTCACGGCATTCAGACACATCATCTGGTAAGATGTGACAAATTAAATGATTCAACTCAATTAACTAGAGTTCTTATAAAAAAGAAATATTTATGTTTCCTTGTACATAATTATATAACTACATATGAAATTAATGGCTATAATGATGAGAATTTGATGTTTGGATCACTAAAAATTATTCACAACTTGTAATTGAAAAATAAAAAATTGTGCACAATCACAAATTTGGACACAGTCAATTTTCATGACAAAAGAAGTAAGCGCGTGCGCTCGACAAGATTTCGTCAA
Organism: Leonotis leonurus; assembly: GCA_026898415.1. Lineage (NCBI taxonomy): Eukaryota > Viridiplantae > Streptophyta > Magnoliopsida > Lamiales > Lamiaceae > Leonotis > Leonotis leonurus. The sequence continues at coordinate 2,137,217 of JAPKLX010000019.1, read as the reverse complement.
TAGCTAACTTAAGATGCACGTGATGGGCCAGCACTTTTTGGAAACACGCTTTTACTACTCAACCGAAAATTAAAAGCGTTATAAGGCATGTGACATGGTCCCCTAGAGTCGGGTTTAGCTCGTGACTAAACATTTTTTACACTCATCATTGACTTAAATTTAATAACATGTGATTTTATATTAATTATATATTTTCATGGGATTTTTAAGAGTAAGAGTCTCTTTCATTAGATTTTGCACCAAATATTGTTGGTGATCTTTTGAATTTTAAGACATTACTATATCATGCTAATAATTATATTTGAGATTTACAAATCGTGCATGTTCTTTAAATTTTCTATCCTACGTTACAATTAAATTTTCAATATATTTGTATTTCAAAAGTATTGCGGTCGATTGTGTTTTCAAACTAAATTATCTAGGTCCATTAATTATACATGTCGATCTCAATATTTCCCTCTAAACTAAAACTTTTTTTGGCTAAGTTTGGTAAATATGTTGAGTGTGTGGGATATTTTGCTTGCTACTTGACATTGCTTGGACATACACATGTATAAGCACATCACAAGTACACATGTATCATGATTAGATGAGGAAAACCTATAAATTGTTATTTTTATATTAATTGAGAAAATATTTTAATTCAAATTTAAAGTCGTTATTTTTTTTAGAATATTCTGGTGTAATAATGATATAATTTGATACGATAAATTATCTACATAATGACCTCACTATATTTTCATTAAATAGAAGAAATGATTATCATTAAATTAATCAGTATAACATATAATACTTCCCAACTAAAATGTAAAGTATCTTTTTAAATGGGTTCAATTAAGATGAATAGTTTCTTTTTATAATAAGAAATTTCTTAAACAACCTATAAAATGATTTTATTACAAACTCATTAAAAATACTACTATATATTTTTTGTTCTATTAATTACGATCTATATTTTTAATTTTAGACGAATAAGGTTTACACATGAATTATTCTTTATTTTATATAAATATTAAGCATTCTTAATAATTGTGTAAAAAGTAAACGTTTCATTATTAACTAGTATGTGTCCCCGTGCGATGCACGGTGAATTAATAGATAATCGATATATTTTCAATAAAAAAATATGTATTGTGATGCACAATTCATACATGTTTAAAACATAATTTTTAGGATAAAATAATCAGATTGTACTGAACTATCTCATCACGCTTATGTCATTTTGGATTAGATCGGGTCAGCCTGAAAATTAATCGTGTATTTATCTTCACAATCCATAACTGTCAATTTTCAAATCGTACAAATCTTTTTTTACGGCTCTAAACATGTATTTTAATAGATGAGTTGAGTGTATTGTTAGTGGTATACAAGTGTTATATTGTTTATTAATTAAATATGTGTATCGTAAGTAAACTAAAATTTATTAATTTATTAATAAATAATATAAAATATGATGAAAATTAATAGATATGTGAATAATATAACAATTAGTGGTAGGTAAAATAATGACAATTTAAATAAATAAAAATAATATATATCGACGATAACGATAGTATTTAAAATTATATATTTGAGTATTTACCAGAATAAAATCATGTATATTTTTTATGCAATAATTAAGATGAATAAAGTGCATTAAAAATAATTTGATTAAAGTGTAGGATTATATACCGATGAATTTTGATACATCTTGATTTATAGATAATAATTGAGTTGTTTGTGGTAAGTAAATAAAAATATTTCCTATTTTAATACATGTATAATAAATTTACATAGTAAAGTTTTTTAAATGATCGTAATTTTTTCATATTAAATTTGTTTATTTTATATCATATATCAAATTAAAGCTCTTGTCAAGATCTTTAATTTAAGATGCATATTGCATGTGGTTACACGAACGAAATTCAATTATTTTATCAAAACAAAATTATAGAGGAAAGAGAAAATTAATTATATTTAAATGTATTTAATATTATAATAGTTTTAAAACAATAAATTATATTATTAATAGATTTATATGTGTTAAGAAAACTATAATTACCGCATTACTATAGAGAGATTCCACGTTCTTTTAAAAATAACTGCTATGTATATATATATATAATTTGGCGCTAAAAGTTGGTTATCAAAACCTTGTTTTCATATATTAATAGATTATTAAGCTAACAGATGGAATAATAATCATAATATTGTGAAAAATATGTGCGAAAAATGGGATTGATTTTGGTGTGAACACGAACGCATCTACATTGGAAAAATGTGGCAATCTTTCCACCACCTGGGCCCCACGTTTCTTATGGTGTGACAGACTTATCCACAACTCTTCTCTTTCTCCTTTTCTTTTTCTTTTTTTCCTTTCTAATTTTATTTGTTTTCAGATATAAATAAGAAGTTTCAATTTTCTTTCATTAATTAATTACGAGTTTTGCAATGCTATTTACTTGAATAAAGTCAAGTTGTATAACTTATAAGAAAGTAGCAAGTTGGAACTTGAAGAAGAAAACACTTGACTTGATGAAGCTGCGAAATTGTCAAACACCAATAAAGAGAAAGACGAGATCTGTTGATTTCATGTACAAAACAAGTTTGTAATAGCTTGAGTAACCAAAGAGAAGATCGTTCATCAGTACAAACCCCATTCTACAATACATCGATCCAATCGACTAAGAAAACACACACATCTAACAAACTAAACTCATTCACAGTTAACCCTCTCCTACGCCTGCTTCATCACATTAGCCTCACTTGTCCTAATATATCAACAACAAAAAAACAAGAAAATAACACATCTTCCCAACTCTTTCTTCTAGCAAGGGAACGAACTCCTATCTCGCAGGGTTTCAGAGATGACGTGAGGCGTGTTAGCGTGTGTCGTTTATTACCCTACCCGTGCCTCATTCCCATGAAGTAATTGAAGTCGTGATGTTGGACCCGAAGTTGCTTCAGCCAAGAATCGGCCACGCTCGAAAGGGATGCCAACCGCTCGCGGTCTAGGCCATTCTTGTCCGAGAGCCACACATCTCCTTGCATTTTGTAAGTGGCCAAACCAAACGGAGGGAGAGATATGCGTTCCCCTTCTTTTCTTTTCCTATTCAAATTTTCGACGTCGTCTTCTAAGTCCATATCTATCATGATCCATGGCATTCAAGAAATTGTTCAAGAAACGGAAAAGGGATTCTTGAAATAGACAACGACGACAATGATGATGAAAAGAGCCCATACCTTGGAACGAAGAAGAAAGGGTGTGGTACGTGAGGAAGCATGTTTGTAAGTCTCGAATCGTTCTACCTGTGGGAATATGATAGATAGGGTACCTAGATATATGTGATGTAGAATTAAACAGATGTAGTTGCGTAATCCATAACCATCTTGATTCCATAATGACTTAACGCTGTAAAATAGTTAAGAATCGCTAACCAGGCAACTGCCATCCAACTAGCAGGCGAAAGATCTACACTTCTTAACGACATTAATCCAGGGTGTCTTTGGGCTAAGCTACTAATCTGAGAAGCAAACAATCAAAATAAGAACAATGAACGCCGTGCTCCACTTTTGGTCAATTGAGCTAAAAATACACAAGAATTTGATACACAAAAGCAAGAATTTATTCTACCATAAATATAACTAGTGAATGTGTAGACTACTAAGTAGAATAAAGACGACTGCCTATAACAAGACAAGACACAAATTCACAATAAAAACGGGCCAAGTATGTTGGTTCGTTTTCACTAGTCATAAAGGTTTAAGAACTTCTTTACAATATGCCCTATCATTTGATTCTTTCATATCATATTAAAATATTCTAATTCTCCTTTATTGATTCATCAACAATATTATGCACAGGACTAAGCAACCATGACTTTATTATGAAAGGATGATCATTAAATACTATCACTAAGAACTCAAGTGCGTTAAAAGGGTCTACCTTGTCCGTGAGCGGAACCCTTCCGTAGGGGGATGATCTCTCAAAGTATTGAAGATAAAGATTGCCCAATCTTTCATTGTGATGCCAAAAGTTATCCTGTTCACATATTCCTTCCTCGGACGAGCACCCATCCCACCTTGACAACTTCTCACACTCGCTCTCGTCACTAAACGAATCACTAAATGAGTCCCTTGTCTCGCTTATGGAATCGGATTCTTCCCTACATCAAATTAGTCCAAATCAAATCAAATGCACATTAATCTTCAGAATCAAATTTGAGCAAAGGAACAGAGCAGTTGCGCTACGAATAACACTATTAAGCTCTCGATCAACAGACTTGTGTACGAATTAGATAAAATTAGTCTAGCCAAAAAAGCACATTCATTTCCAGTTCATCAAACCTCACAACTTCACAAGAAAATGCCACTCGACAAGACTAACATGAAACAATTCACATCAAGTTCAAGTGAAGGTACAGGGGAACCGCAATGTATAGCACAAATCAAACCCTCAAATCACCATGAGGACTCCATCAATCCATCAAAGCGAGAAAAAATCACCAAGAACTCGATGAAATCCAATTCATAGAACAAGAAGTGATGATCATTGATCCACTCTGAAAATGTAAACAATTACCTCATACTGTGTGCAGATGAACTACTGGTGAAAATCTGGATTGCAGAGAGGTAAGGCACGAAATACTGAACGAGATTTTGGCCGTCGTCGGAGAGGATTGGAACTCCGGCGCCATAAGCACTCGATTCATCAAAGCTCTTCCAAAGATCAGCAAGAACAAAATAGTCAACTTTTTCCCTCTCCCATGGGTGCCATAGCCTATTAAGCTTCCTTGTCTCACTCTATCACGCCATCAACACAAAGTGATCGATCAATACAACAAGAAAATGGAAAAGGATTCATAAAGAATTTATGCAACATAACAGAAAAATAACAGAATTTCGGGAAGGGGAAAATAAAATGGAAAACCTTGGAGAGGAACTGAGAAGGAACGAGAGGCGTTGTGCAATCCAAGAAGCTTTCAAGGTTTGTTGTTATCTGCATTGAGACCTTGTCAAAGATCAACATGATTTTCCCTTCAACGCGGCGAGATAGAGAGAGAGAAAGAGAGAGGGTTTGCTCCGATTCTCTCTCCTAACTCTTTTTGAAAGTTAGCACTAGAAGAGAGGGGAGAACAAAACAGAGGAAGGGAAAACAAAAAGGATTTTTTACGAAGAGAGGAAGAGAGCAATTGACGGGATTTTCTTTCTATCTTCTATATGAGTGAGAGAGAGAAATTAGTCTTAAGAAAACAAAGATTACTACCCTTTGACGTTTGGACAAACCACTAGCTAAAAACCGCAAAGTCTCCATCAAAATTTCAATTCCACTTTTGTTCTCTCTTTTTGTTTGTAGCTCCCTCGAATTTCAATATTTCAGCAAGATTTCTTCTATCACCGGAAAAACCGGACTCCGATCATATTTCAGCTAAAACCCAGAAATTGCAATCATCTCTCACCAAAGCCCGGATTTTTCCTAATCTCTCCCATCAATTTTGGGCCTACAAAAGAACCAAACCTACAAACCCAAAAGTCTATTTACGATCGAAAAGAAAACAACTCACATTACTAACATTCATTTTCAAATTTCCCACAGAAAATGACATGCATCCTGTTCCCGAAACTCCAAGATAACACCACCGCGAATTACGCTTTTTATGTGCGTGTGAAAGCGAAGGGGGAAAGAGCAAAAAAACTTGGGAGTTGTAAAAAACTAGTTACAAAAACGTTTGATTCACGCGAAGAGAACCAAAAGGGCAGAGGCGTTTTCTAGCCAGAAAATACTAAAATTGGATCTTTTTCTCTCTATCCATACTCGGAATCAACAGACATCAATGGCCTTTTATTTTATTTTTTCTTATTAGAAAAAGGGAATAAACTTTTCTTGAAAAAGCGAAACCGAACTGATGTAATTGTGCTGTTTCTGAATATCAACTTTGAAACCAGAATTTTAGTCACCGCTGGTAAAAGAAAATGGCCAAATGCGTGAGAGAGAGAGAGAGAAATGAAGATGAGAATCATGAAACGTGAAAACAGAAGAGGGAGATTGTCTCCTTCCTTCTCATTTATGGTATTACCTGTCAATCTTTTCTCCACTGAACGATACGTCTCTATTTAATTCTTGGAATTATGTTTCTTCTTTTTGCTTTATATAAATATAATTCTACTATTTTATTTTTCTTATTTATTTCCCTCCATCTAATTACATACAATATTGAATATGACACCTATTTCAAAAATATCGAATTGTTTATAATAAATGTAAAAACAATAGTTTATAAATCGAATTATCAATTATGTAACAGAATACGAAAGATAAAATGATTTGTAAATTAAAATTATTTAATGTATTTAATATATTGTAATTTCAACATTGAGATGTAATGAAATGTGTGCATTCGCACGGATTAAGTAACCTGGAAGTATGAATTAATTTGTGATAATAGTGAAAACTACCCGCTTTCAATTTTTGTATGAACAAGATATTCAAAACATTCAAATAAATGTAGAAAATACTCATTTGATTTAAAAAAAAATGTATACTTCTTACACACTCTTACACCTTCTTACACACTTTTTGAGTAATAATTGAGTACTTGATTACTATATAATTTTTGGACTATTATGTTTGTTTGATATATATAACATATGATGCATTTGAATGAATATTGTTTGATATATATAATATAGGATTCTTTTTATGAATATTATTCAAAACACTCCAAAACAAAACAAAAAGTTGTTGAAACCATTCTCCTCGAATTATCTCGTATCTGGCTTCAAACAGAGTGATATCGAAGATACAATTCAGACAATTGCATTATAATGTTTCTATAGTTCAAATAAAACATGAACCGCTAGACTAAGAGATCTGGACCGCTGAGACCTCTCGCAGGCGTACCAGCGGTCCATCATGCTTTGTCTAGCGGTTCATAGTGGATCGTGTAGTAGATGATATTTCTGAATGTTTTTAGTATATATGTTTAGATAATTTAAAGATTCTTACTATGTTTACATGAAAATGTTATTTTGATATTTGTCTAACGGTTCATAAGTTGCATGTTATTTAATTTAACTATATATTATGATTTTTATGTACTATAATGATAACTCGAGGCATTCATGGTTGAACCGCCGGTTGAATATGCTTGAACCTCCCGGGACCTCCCCAAAATCCACCTAGCGGTTCATGCATAATAGTATTTAGATCATGTATGTGATTACTTATCAATAGCTTATACTTGGAAAAATGTTTGTTTTATTGATTTTAGATAATATCTTAATGCAATTGTATATAATTTATATTTTTGATTTTAGATAATATCTGAATGCAATTGCGGACGGTCCAACAGTAGGAGGCTGGGGAAGAAGAAAGAAGGAACGGTTTGGAAGAAAGAAGGAAGGCTACGGTTTGGGGAAGAAAGAAGGAAGAAGGCAACGGTCCAAGGAAGGAAGAAAGGCTGAGGAGAACAGAGAGGCACGGTTTGGGGAGAAAAAAAAAGAGGGAACGGTTCAACCTAATTTGCCAAAAATATATGTATGTTTTTTATTAATTTTCTCCCTTTTGCTAACAAATTTTACTTTTTTGACCCACTTTTTCAATTCCCAATAGCTTTTTCAGGTGGGGCACAATTTTAGAGATCAAATGGGTATTTTTTACATGTACACTTTGAAAATAGGTATTTTGTTCATCTAATTTTTCAAAAAGGGTATTATTAATTTTCTCCCTTAATTTAGTTTTTCTTTTTCATTAAAGAAACTTAAGCGTATTCAATAATCAATATTATAGTTGTCAAAGTTATTGGGTCCGACTGCCCACTCAACTATAGTCATATTTCCGTTTGGATTGAGTTGGTTTGGAATTGTTTTGAGATGTTGAAATTCAAACTCATGTTCGTCCATTACAAATTATTGGATTAATGAGTCAAATCGGTCCATAAATTAAAAAATGATTTTTATAAATTTAAAAAATAATTCGAAATAATTATATTTTTTAAAATTATAACAAAATTTAAAAAAATTGTATCAAGATATAAATCAAATATTTTATTAAATAATGTATATTTGTTATTTTATTTTATGATTAATTAGAGTACAAAAGTAAATTTATACTAAAATCAAAAATAAATTTTGATTAGATTATAATATATTAAAAATATAATTACTATGAAAAATATAAATATAATTAGAGTAATATTTCTGAAAGGTATCAAAATATCATCAGAAATAAATTTTAATTAGATTATAATATATTAAAAATATAATTACTATGAGAACATTTTGTCTTATACTAAATAAATATTAAAATAATATTGAAAAGTATAGACGAGTCAAATTAATCTGAAACCCACTGATGCTTTGTGCCCGAAAGTCCATAAACCCGTAATTCTTTTCTTATAGATTATAATGTACTATTCCCTCCGTCTATAAAATTGGTTTACGGTTTGGCCTGACATGAATTTTAATAATGTATTTTGATTTTAATGGAAATGTATAGTTAGTGGAGTTTAGATCTCACTTAAAGTATTGTTTTAAATTGAGTTGTGTGTAGTAAATGTAGTGGGTCCATTACTATAAAATGAAAGTTTCAAATGTAACTCATTTTTATGGACATTCTAAAATGACAAAATGTAAACTATTTTGGACGGAGGTAGTATAAGTTTATAATCCACCGTAAATTGATTTGGCTAATTAATATTTTTGTCAAAATTGAACTTTTCAATATATACTTGTAAAGGGCGAAAAAGAAAAAAGCAAAGTGAAGATTTCATATTTTGAATAATTAAAGTTGGGCAAGCAATATTGAATAGTATGGGTATGGTACTACTGTTTGAATCGTATACCATTAGCTTGCGACTTGCGTGTCTCATTATTATCATCATTTTAATACATTATTTTACATATCTTGAAATTCTTACATCTTATTTTAACAATTCCAACTAAATGGAAGATTATTTCCATTCAACAATAAATTGTGGAAAAAAAATACTTGACTTTATCAAATCCTGACCTAAATCTACCGAAATTTTTGGTCTTTTTTTATGAAGAAGGATGCACGCGTATAGGTTTTGTATTGTGGTAATAAATTTACTAGGTCCAGTTTATATTGTAAACACCATGACCTATTTTTTTGTTTTTGTGGTGGAATATTTGGAGTGTCAATCCGGCAAATCAGTTCGGTTTCAGACTAATCCGTTTAAATTGTCGGTTTATTCAATTTGAACTAGATCGGGATGAATTTTTTTCGAATTGAAATTTTACAATTTTAACTCTAAATTTTTGGTTTTCGGACTAGCGCATCGGGCCAATCGGTCTAGAACATATATATCTATTTGTGTTAACTAACAATAAATTTGAACCATCCATATTTTTCATCCAATGGATAGAATTAAACTATACCCTAATCAATAAACCCTAGTGAAAGAATAATTAATTCTTTGTTTTAGGAATAAAATATTTTAAATAAGATATATATCAAAATTATCTTTTAATCTGTAATATTGATCTAAATAATTTAGCAGTCAAGATTTATTTTTAGTTAACTCATATAGTACCATTTTTATTTGATCTCTTTCCTATATATATATGATTTTATATATTTGTAAAATTAAAAATAATATATAAAATAAAATTTAAACATGAATAAATTCTAATATAAAAATGTAATGATAACATAATAAAAATGTATTGTAATTATTTTATTTAGCAATTAATTAAATGCTAGGTATGATAAATATATAACTTTTAAATATAAAATTAAATATATTTTATTTTATTTTTGCATTCGGTTAATTAAATCAATTCACTTGATTTTCGAATTTGCCCTATTGAATTCGGGTTGTTTTCGATATAAGCCGATAGGTTTGTCAGCTGCATTCAGTTGGTAGCTATATTGTGAGGTTCACTGTTTTATAATTTGTGCCGAATTTTGATTGATTACTTAATTTCTGCTGGATATTTTTTTTCTTCTAATAATTAAGAATGGGTAGCATTTTCCACTCCCAAAATAGGACTAATTGACTTTGTTGGTATGTATTTTCCAAGTTGGGCAAGTGACAATAACTAGAGTTGTTATAAGCAAATAATTGTTAACTAGAAAGCCTATGACATTTGTAAGGAATTACTATATTAATTAAGCTTAATAGTTGTGCATAAATGCTAATAGACTAGCATGGAAATAGTCACTTTTACGAATTTCAGACGAAACGTGCATTGGCATATCACATTTTCTTAAAAGTTCGACTTGGCATTATTTTTCAAATAAACTTGACTATTTCCAAATAACATTAATTATTAGCTTGTCAAGGTACATATTTATATTTTTATATATACTGAAATATTGCACAACAAACATGGATGTCAATTTATCCCGAAACTTTGGATTAAAATGAACACCAAACCAAAATCGAATAGTCATGGTTGACAATATGCAATCCGAAATATTTTTTAATTCAAAAGGGTTGAACCAAAAATAATTCGAACCCGATAAGACTAGCCACAAAATCAAGTGAATTGGTTTTTTTAATCAAATGAAAAATTAAAAATAAAAACTTATTTACAAAATATATTTAATTTACTATGCAAAAAATATATTTATCAAACTAAACATATAAAAAATAAAGACGAGAGCCAAAATTTTGAAACTGTACTATGATTTTCTTTTTTACAAATCTTTAAAATTCACATAAGCCCTATTAATATATTCTCAGAAATACTAAACTACCAATGGTTACTAATATTACTCGTTAAAAACTTGATCGATAAAATTTGTTGCGAATATTTAAGAAATAAAATGTTCTTAAAACATGTGTTTTTTTGGAACAGTCAACTATTTAGAACATCCGCAGGCTTGAGGAGCGGGAGGCCGCGGATAGGAGGCCGGACAGCAGCTTCTGGAGGTCGCCATGCGAGGCCGCCGCTGCAGGGAAGAGACACAGGCGTCCGGGCTGTGGAGAGAGAGGCGGGCCCTGGGTGCCGGAGGTTGGGGAGAAAACGCTGCTGGTGGGGGACTCCCAAGTCCCCACCCTTTTTTTATTTTATTTTTTTCGTTTTTTTATTTAAATTATTTAAATATCTATATTTATAAATACCACATTTCATTTCATTCTTCATACACCTTCATCCACTCTTCATCTATATTATCTCTCATATTTCTCTCCAAAATGTCTTCTTCATCCAATTCCAACGACAAAATTAATGTTCAATTTTTACAACTAGCAAATAATTCTATGGAGGCGGGTCATAAATATCTAGCAAAACTTGACACACCCGACTCCTAACATCCAAAAAAGAAGAAAGCCTTTATCAAGAGGCCGCCTCCGTACGTCTATACAACGACTACTTCTCCCAAAATCCAACATTCCTCGATAATTTTTTCCGACGTTGGTTTCATATGCGGAGAGAATTATTTATCTGCATCATCACGACATTGGAGAATCGTGAAGAATACTTCCGACAACGTACGGATGCTACGGGCCGTCAAGGGTTCACGCCACTACAAAAATGCACGGTTGCAATCCGACAACTTGCAAATGGAGGTGTCGTCGATCAATACGACGAGTATCTCCGAGTTGTCGAGTCAACGGGCATCGAATGCCTCAAACGTTTTTTCCGTGCCATTGTTGAGACTTTTGGGTCTCAATATTTGAGGCGACTCAACCAAGAGGATATTCAACGCCTAATGGAGCTTCACGAAGAGAAGCACGGCTTCCCCGGCATGCTCGGTAGCATCGATTGCATGCATTGGGCGTGGAAAAATTGTCACGTGGCGTGGCGCGGGGCTTATACACGTCAAGACAAAGGCCACCCAACTATCATGCTCGAAGTGGTCGCGTCCCAAGATCTATGGATATGACACGCTTTCTTCGGCAGCGCCAAATCGACGAACGACATTTGCGTGCTCAGCCAGTCTACGGTGTTCAACGACATGCTCAACGGGAAAACATCTCGTGTGAAGTTCAAGGCCAACAACAAATAATACAACATGGGGTATTATTTAGCCGACGACGCTTACCCATGTTGACCGACTTTCGTCAAATCAATGTCGACGCCCACCGACGAGAAACGGTCTCGTTTCAAGGTTATGCAAGAAGCGGCACGTAAGGACGTCGAACGAGCATTTGGAGTACTCCAATCTCGATGGGCAATCATTGGAGGTTCGGCACGCCTTTGGTTTCGTGAGCATTTATCCGACATCATGTATACTTGCATTATTTTGCATAACATGATTATTGAAGATGAAGGTCCATATACGACTAGTTGAGGACCGGAGTCCGAAGCAAGCTCCTCCTCCACTCCACCCGAAGAAGCAACTCGCGGTGTCAACGATAAATTCAATGATTAAATGGAGTGTTCGGCCAACCTCCGAGATAGGCGTGCTCACGAGATGCTTAAGTATGATTTAATCGAAGAAATCTACGCTATATCGGTTCTTTAGATTAAGTGTGTTTTTTAGTTTCATTTCTTGTACTTTACTTCCGTGTGTTTTAAATTCTCGTATTTCAATTTCTTGTATTTTGTATTTGAAATTAAAATTAATAAAATTTAATTTCTAAAATGTGTTATTTTAATTTTAATGTTATTTAATTAAATAAATTAAAATATTAATCAAAAATTAAATATTTAATTTATTTTTGTATTTATTTATTTTATATTACAAATTTAAATTAATAAAAAAATTTCAAATTCAGTCATTTTAAATTAAAGTAGAGAATCTCACTGTTACTAACCAACACAATCTCTCTAAAAACTGTAAACCTTACACAAAAAAATTTCATTTAATTACAAAACCGCCACCCAACCCCAATTTTGAAAGTCCCATCGAATGCTCTTAGAAGACCGGAATAAAATTCGAAATAAACAATGCTAAAATTGTAATAAATCCAATTAAATTGTGCTCATAGAATATTCTATAAGGAAAAGAATATTAGCTGAAAGAAGAATACCACAAAGGGGCAATATTCCACGTGGACACCTCATTATACTGAAATTTAACAAAACTTTCTTTCCATATTAAATTCAGGTGGAAAGAAAGAGAATAAATTTACTATTGTAATAGAATGAAATATATGTAGTAGAATCGGATATATTTTCTATCGGAAATTTCTAAATTTTCATGTCCAGACTCCAGACAAAAAGAATATAGAAAGTTAATACTACAATGAGAAAGGATTACTATATATTATGCATCAACAGTAATATATTTATGGGAATAATGTACTGTTTGTTACAATAGATAAATATTGATATTACTATTACATATCTACTTTTTTGAAATAGATAAAAAAAAAATTACTACTATTAAATTGGACAAGTTCACAGAGTTTCATTGCAATGCTATATTTACATGTTATTCTTTGTGAACGAATTTTTAATCACTTTAATTTGACATGTATTTTAAAAAAATAGTTTAAATTAAATTATATTAATGCATGTGAGTAGAGTTTGTATCACATATTATTTATTATATTTAATTAAATTATGTGTATAAAGTAGAATGAATTTACTTACCAAAAAGGAAAAAAAATAGATAATAAATTTATTGACGGTCAAAAATAACAAAATAAGTAACAAATTTATAGACACTTAGAGTATTTTTATTACTAGTAAGAATCTTTGTTGATCACGATAAGTGTGGCTGCTATATGATGAAGGAAATATATAACTTAAAAAAGATACAACTTGTTATTGAAGTCTCTTTAAAGTTAACAAGAGTTACAAGACTGTTCAGATAAGTCTTCTAATGAGAGTTAATCTCTAATGACTAATTAGCTAATATACTGAAAGTAATGCATGTTTCTCAGTGTATAGATTATTGAATACTCGTTTTTCAACCGAATACTCGCTTTTCAACCAAAAGAGCAACTTCGTGTTGGACAATTTGAAAGTGGAAATATAGAGAATTATAAAGTTGTAAATATGTAGAAATTAAGAACCTAGGTCTTTTGAATGTGGCTTGAAAAATAATTCTACATCCATGTCGGGTTTTTTTTGAAAAGAAGAAAATAGTATTGAAATAGGCATAAGAAATGTCATCAAACGAAAGTCCAACACATACAACCAACAGAACGAGCTAACCCCACAAAGAAAACAAACTAAACAACAGAAAAGAGATTTGCACACCACGACCTAAAGCATTGCCCAACAGAGCAATGACTGACCTTCTATTAGTCTATTAACATTCTAAACCCTATTATTGAAAACAATCTCATTTCTACATTTACAGATAATCCACACAACACACTCTCAAATTGTAGCCAGAATCTATTTGATCTTCTAACCTTTCACCAAGGAGCATAATTGGATGAAATTTGTCGAGACAACATTAGATAAGGAGGCATGAACTTCAATCCACTCCAGGCAACAACTCCACATCATCCACGCACTACGGCACTCAACAAATAGATGGGCAAGAAGTCAGCGTGTTAGGCGGTAGCGCAAACCTCCTCTTCAATTCAGCCTTAGTAGCAATTCTACTAAACACCACTCGCCATGTTGTTGCTTGAACTTTTGGTACAACTATCGGATTCCAAATCAACTTGCAGCAAGCTGATGTCCCTCTCTCCACATTCTCCTTCCTATCCATAAGGCTTTTGTATCGAACTGAGTATTCCCCACTCGACTCATTCTTCCAAGTCCATCCGTCTGTCAAATTTGGCCGATGGATCCTGCATGAAATCAAATCATAAAGATAGTTAAGGTCAGTCATCTCCCAGTCTCTCAGCTCTCTCCTCCACTCGGCCCCCCAGTTCTGCCTATTGTCACTCCATACCCTACCATCTGCCACCGAGCAATTTTTGTCCAAGCAAAGAGCATACAATCTCAGGAATAAACTACAAAGCAGTTCAGCACCCACCCATTTGTCATGCCAAAAGGAAGTATCCTTCCCATCCCCCTAGTGTCCTCTCAATCATGCCTTCGAACTAGCTTCCACCTTTCTCTCTCAAGCTTTTTTGAATGTCCCCCACCACCCTCTACCAAGTCTGAAAGAATGTAAAATGAAAGCATCGCTCGACCTCTCACCCCTCTCTAGTTTTATTAACTAATTTATAGACACTTAAGAGTATTTTTATTATTTTAAGAATCTAGTTAGTCAAGATCGGAGAATCTTTATCCTTGAATTCATTGATTTGATATCGATTAAGTTCAATTAACCAACCATAATTAATTCACAAGTTATAGGTATGTCACAACTTCTTATAACTAAGAGTACAAAGTAATTACTGATTGTTGGACTTGTCATTTTCTTCAACTATGATCTATATCACATAAGATAGACTTGGATCTAAACTTAAATTTTTCTAATGTAGGCTTAGAAATAATGGTGATTATCAAAAGTAAACTTTTAAATTATTCGTCAGTTATTATTATTTTTGAATAGCTATTTTTTTATCTAAAGAAAACATCTGACGTAAGTAACATGATCGTTTATCAATTATCTTTATTTTTCTTGATCTTCAACATTTATACATAATCTAATTAAACTAAACTCTCTATGAATGAGTTTGTTTCAATTATAACAACTTTATAAAAATTAAACCATATTAAGATAATTTCAAATATTGCGCCATTTCTCTTATTATAACCACCTATTTAACATAATCATAAGTAATATTAATGTTTATAGCCTCAGTCTAGATCTAATTAATAGATTTATTCTCAAATAATATAAAAAGAAAAAATCCGTAAATTAAATTAGCTTAACTTCTATAATAGTCATTTTGCTATAATAAATTCAAATAATAGCTATATATATATAAAAAAAAAAAAAACTAAAAAAGAGTCTTGTGTATCTAAAATACTCTTCTCTAATTAATTACCTTAAAATATTACGGATCTCTAAAAAAATTCATTTTCAATCAAATACTATTTTCTACCAAATAAACCTCAATCTCCTTTGTATCCTAATAAATATATTCTACATCTTCCGCCAAATCAAGTTATAATATATTTGACATGCAGAGAGGAGTATGATGAAGATGCTTGCATAATACACGAATCTAGAGAATACACGAGCCAATCAGACTTGTGACTTGTGTGTTGCAGAGACAGTAGAAGGAAGAGGAAGACGAGGCAAATGGTGACACGAATTGTAATCATAAAATTTATTAGGCGGCAAGAAGAGGAGCAAATGTAGGAATAGTCAGTTTTGCACAGAGAAAGAAGAAGAAATGAGACGAGAAGTGAAGAGAGGGCGTGAGATGGTGGAGCCGGTAATCGAGGAAACGATAACGTTGATTAGGATTGTTTATTGTGTGTTTTTTATTTATTAATTTTATTAAGGGATAATTACGTCATTTAGTATAAAATAAGGCTAGTATTTTGTTTTTTTATATTATTGATTAATATTTACGTTTACAATAATAAAATGGCTACTTCCGCCTGTTTACCCTAAATTAAACAACAAACCAAAATTCTCTTCTAGTGAAAAAACACTCTTAAAACTCCAAAACCTGATGCAAGAAAAAATCTAATTCAGAATTTGTTCACTTATCGGCGCAAAAAAATGAGAAGAAATGAGGCACGTACAAAATAGAAAGAATATTGACTACTTTAATTTGTGTAGTAACTTGGTTGAAGTTGAAGCATATATATGAAATTGACTACTATACTTTCAGGACTTACAAATATTACTACAACCTAAGCTAAACCCACTTGCTCGCATCGTTTTTATCCATCAACATGTTTCTACTGCATTTCTTAGAATATTCATAGCCCTATCAACTGTCAATATGTAATAATAATATAATAAGAATACGATAACATAAATGACAATTATGTTGTTCGCCATTGGAATCTAATTCATGTCTCCTATTATAATTAATTCTGTGATATGTCTCCTTTTGTATTACCCAAAGATTTACTGTCATGTACGTTACATATATATTTTATTTTCATATAATTATATATTTTGTTTATAAATTAATACAGTTGAAATTTTCTTTATATAATTTATTTCTTAATAATAGTCCATATTTGATGGACTGTAGGGCCGCAGACCCAATATAACTTTTTACATTGAGGCTGAAAATAGCCCAAACATGCTGTAGGTTTCTTGTTATAATATGAGTACGATTGCTTACTGTTAGAAAATTATACAATCAGGAAACGAGAATTACATATTGATGGACTTATTACAAACTACAATACAAAACTAATATTGAAATCCCAAACTCGACTCGAGGATAGTCCCAAGTTAATAGCACAAGGCTAGCAGACCGGCACGCCAGGACGTTTTGTGGCCCAACTAGTCATACAAAAAGATTTTTTAATCTTATTAAATACAAGATGAATGATGGTTCCATAACAAATATTATTCTTCATACTTAGTCTCAAATGCATAACTCCATTACTTAAGTGACTTACTTTAAATTATTATTAATCACTCACTGGAATCGGTTTAAAGAAAATAAATATATTACGGTCATCTACTCAAAACGTAGATCGACCCTAGGTCATTTAATTATTTTAAAATTAAATGTCACGTCATTTAAAAACCCGATCAAACTTCATTGACCCACATACATATATGTGCAGTTTCGCTATGGCATAATATTAATTTCATGCATTTGGAGTGTCACTCGATCTGACAATTGGATTTCACTCTTCCTACCAAAAACAAGGGACTTACTTCTCATCCTAAGAGTTAGCAGGTATAAAAGAGTCCCCCCTCTCTCTCTCTCTCTCCTCGTTTTTATTTTTAGAGGAAGAGCGGAACTCGTTTTTCAAACTTTCGGAGACAAAAAGAGAGTCTATTAGTTTTACCTAGGAACTCAGAAAAGTATTTATTAGTTAGCCTTTGCCGAGTCTGAAACTCCGACTCCTGGAAAGAAAAAGCACTTTTGGATGTAAAAACCCGCTGACTCTTCACTTTACTAGTCGCTTGGTGACACGTGCCGTCTACTCTGCTTGAGTGCATACACTAGGGTAGGGCTATCAAAGTGAGCATCTTTTTTCTCAATCAATCCATATTATGATTATGGAAATCAAAATAAAACTAACTATATTTGAGGGTTGAGCATTCCTAATGGTTTCCCCCAATGATATCCGCTATATATATATATATATAAAACGATTCCTACACTTATTTTTTTTATTATTTGTAATATTAGTATATATCTTCCCAATTTAAGATTGTGTGGTATTGTTTCAATATTAACTATATTGCTACCTATCGAAATTCGACGGAATTAAATATTTTATAAAATTATTTAATGTCATTTTAATTACTATTCATCGTTAGGGATATATTGACTATTCTCATATATTAAATGTGTATAATAAAAGTCGTTAATTATATAATTTTGTTTATATAAACTTGCGGTTAGGGGTGAGAATTTGGGACATAGACTTGTGACTTTCCGATCCCGACCCGAGTCCGATTCAGGACCTCGAGTTTCAAAATTTTTGGGACCAGGATTGAAAAATTTAACATGACCAAATTTTCCAGACGATCGGGATTCGTAAATAAAAAAATTGAACGAGACCAAATTGATCGGGGTTTGGGACCCCAAGTCCCGATCGGGCCTCCCGATTTCTCGAAATTATTTTTTATATTCGGAGAATTTGGACCCGTTCAAAAAATTTTAGTCCCGTTCAGGACTTCGTAACTATTCGGGATATTTTTTTAGGATTAGGACCGGGACTTAGATTTTTTTTTAATTTCAAAATTCGGTACTAAAATCCCAATCGGGACCAAAAATTTGATGTTTTTGGAACTGGGACTCCCGTTCCGATTCTCACCACTATTCGCGTTCGTCCCAAAATTAATTATAAAAATAATATTACATTGTGATCTCATAAAAAACTATATATTTATAATCAAACTAACATGATAATATTTGTTTAATTATTAAACTTGTGTTAGTCGTAAACACTAAATCCTCATAAACTCATCTATTAGTAGCATAATACTTATAATTTATTATTTTTTCGAACTTGTTTTAATTTATATATGCATATTTGTCTTAAGATTTATTAAAAATGATTATAGTTCTCAATTACGTTTCATAAACTACTCACTTATGTCTCAAATCTGTTAATAACATGTGCTATGAAGTCAAATATTATAAAATTATTATAATAAATATATAGTGAAATTTGAGACATTTGTGTTAGCGAACGGATACCTAATTTTTTCCTGATTCTCACCCCTAATCATAAACCGTATGTTATCATCTCGTTTGGGACTCTCAATTTTTTGAATTGCAATCAAGACTCTCGATTTTCCAACTTACGAGATTAATTTTAGATATAAATTTAGTACTCCATTTGTCTCATTATTCTTGGCCCATTTAACTAAAAAATACTTACAATTTTAGTGAAATGGACCAAGATTAATTTGACAGAGTATATAATTTTTAAATTTAAATTGTATTATGAAATTAAATAAAATTTTACTGATTATAGTATTTAGTTTACGGAATATATCTTATATTGATGAATATAGAATATATATATATATATATAGTATATAACATAATATATGATACATATAAAAAAATAAGAATATACCATAAATATTGTGTGCACATTTGGAAATAAGAATATATATATGGAGTATGTGATTAATATGATTTTTTAATTCCAAAAATTTGATAATTTAGATAAATAGAAATGAAGAGATTTTAGAGTGCCACATATGATTCAAATCATAATGGTATTAATAATATATAGATATAAATGTATTATTGCATATTATTATATGAGTAGGGATGACAATTTACCTGCAGATATATGATACATATGGGTACGCAATGCTGATAGATGTGAGTTTGAGCAGCATTTGATATCCACTAGTATATTCGTAGGTAGAATTTATTATGCATTTTGTTTGTGTACTATCCATACCTGCAGAATTCATATACTTGCGAAATTTTGCCCGCAAAATATCAATAAAATACACATGATATATTCATGAAAAATCTATCTACCCACCTTATATAAACTATATTTTCCTTCTTTTTTTTATATAAATTATATATCGTTCTCACCTAAAATTAAATTAAATTTATCTTAAATATTATAATAATATATTTTATGGGTAAGGAATACCAACAAGTGTTGGTTAATGGGTACCCAACGAGTAGTGGGTTGTGGATACTCAATGGGTGGCGGATCATGACGGAACCCATATTTAAGGATGTCAACAGTAGGGGTGAGAATCGGGACGGGACTTGGACTCTCGAAAAACATCAATTTTTTTGTCTCGGTCCTTGTCTTGATCGGGATTTTGAGACTCCTGATCAGTTTCAAAATTGGAAAATTTTAAGCTCTTTTCCTGTCCCGATCCCAAAAAATGTCTCGAATGGTTCCGAAGTTCTGATCAAGACCAAACTTTCCGAATTTTAAAATTAATTTTGGGAAATCTGGAGTCCCGTTCGTAATTCAGGACTCTCAAATTTCAAAATTTTCCAAATTCTTAATCCCGCTCTCAATTCCAAAAAAATGGAACTTGAGATCTCGAATCCCTCCGAAACTCAGAGTTAGACCAAGAACAACCCAAGTTTCAGTCCTAGATTTTCACCCCTGATCAAGGGGGTGGATTTTACCCCAACCACCATGATATCAATTAGTACTAAGCTAAATTATGTACAATGAGGGAATGAGGAGAGGACATGATCTCATTCTCATACTGTGATGATTTAAAATACTTTATTTGTCACACTTCAATACTTCAATAGTTCCATTTTATATTAATACTATTTTCATTCCATTAATAATAATTCGATCTGCTTTCATTAAAAAACTCTCACAATTTTATTCAAAATGAATCATTATTATTGAGACATACAAATTCAATATATGTTGGCTATTTCAGTAAATACAATGTTTAGTGTAGTCTCTATATTTGAAATAATGATATGATCTTAGGAAAATTACTGAGAACTTTAAATTCTCTAATATAATTCAAATAGAAACATACTACTGTGATGGGAATTCATAGGAGAACTTACGTTATGTAGAATGATGTACTTAGAATTTAGAAGCCATAAAATGATGTACTTAGAAAGGACATTAATTCATGATGAGCACGCCAATTTAA
The DNA here is from genome assembly GCA_026898415.1 of Leonotis leonurus. Classification (NCBI taxonomy): domain Eukaryota; kingdom Viridiplantae; phylum Streptophyta; class Magnoliopsida; order Lamiales; family Lamiaceae; genus Leonotis; species Leonotis leonurus. The sequence continues at coordinate 2,116,195 of JAPKLX010000019.1, read as the reverse complement.
GCGTGGATAGGTGGATATTCATGATGAGCACGCCAATTAAATCCACCTACTCCAATATGACATTAAGCGTGGTAATATTCAGCAAGAGCACTTGCTGCTTGTCTCACACCATCAAGACACTAATATGCAGCTTCGGAGCAAACCCGGCAGTCTATGAGCTTGATGAGCTCCCTAACGGGCTGCAGCTCGAGAAGGCACTCACAACAGCATCAGAACGGAGGACGAGTTTCCCGGCCGTCTATATTGGCCAAGTACTTGTCGGGGGCGCCAACGAGGTCATGAGCCTTCATGTCAAAGGAGAGCTCGTCCCCCTCCTCAAGAAGGCTAGAGCTATCTGGGTATAGCATTTTCATCAATACAGTCTTGAGAAAGACAGATAGAAGCTCTCTGTCTATATAAGCATTAAGCAGTCATCATCTTTTTATACGTCAGCTTTGATGACTGATTTTCCATGTACTTTTTTCTTTTCCCATAATTAATGTAATCTCAAGTATAGTTTCTGACTTCAATATACATGCAACGTGCATTAGTAAAAACAAAACAAATATATGATCGTCAATAGTTTTTAACATCTGGTTTTTTTTGGGGTGTGGGGTGCTGTCAGCTTCAGATGGGCTCCTTTATCTTCAAGAAAAAATAAATTAAAGAGTTTTAGTAATTTTCCCTAATTTCTTTTGTAGGAACTAACAACAAACCTCATTTGAAAATAAATGAAGCAATAATACTGAGCCACACAGAAAGATGAGGTGGTGAAACCTCTGCTTCTGGTCTGAATTCAGAATCCCAAAAATTCAGACCAGAATCAACACATTCTGCCCCTCCTCTCTCATGGCTGCACCAACAGCAACTCCGCCATCATTCTCACTCTCAGTCCACCCACCGTGGGAACAGCTGCAGCTTCTGGGTGGGGTCCTGGCTATGCAGGGCCCGTCAGCGAGACAGGCAGCGGGCTCAACCTGAAGCGATGCGTGAATCCTCTGGGAGAGGGATGACGAAGGATGGATAGGGGACAATTGGTCAAGGCCAAGGGCGAAAATGAATTGCTCAGACAAATTCTCGGAGCTGCTCAACACTTCAGCTGATTCATATTACCAGTAATTAACTAAACCTCAATATTTTACAATGCACCTAGCAACGTAGAGAAGCACAATTTCTATGATTGGACACTGGCTCAGGAGGCAACAAGCAGAGAAGAGAAGATGAGGATTATGCTGGAGGACCCATCCATATATGAAAGAGATACATTGGTATGAGTCAGCTCTAGACATGGTAGATGGGTTGGGTTTCAAATTCGAACATCGTATTCTCTATATGCTGTTTAATATATGTTGTCTACTTCAAAGAACCTTACTAGTTGGATACCTTAAAAGCATAGAACAGTTTATACTGAAACATCTTTTTACCAGCAGAAATAGATCATGAAATCTAATTTAAATAAAAAAAGAAATAGATCATGTGTGCATAAAAATTTCTCTAGGTAGATGTATATATGTATTCTACTTTTTTCGAATTTCTGAAGAATGAAACAGTCAGTCCAAGAACCCAATTAGCTATTCCGGGACAAGAAATCACAAACTTCACCATGACAACTCTACTAAGTATCACTGTTAATATTATGGAATTATTGAGCATAGACTGCATCAGTACTACAGGCAGAATGATCGATACTGTAATTTCATTATGGCTTTAAAGAGAACATACAAGACAATTCAGAAAAATAGGTATATTTTAATTATGATAATTCACTTGGAAACATATTGTAGTCCGCGAGCAACTTACACACAACAGGAACTGAAAAGCGAAAAAGAAACATCTGCTAGAAGCATGCAAGATAGAACAGCTTACGAATCACACCAATCATCTAGGGCTTTTGGAAAGCAAAACTCTTCACATCTATGAAATCTTTCATGATAGGATTATTTCTTTCATTGTAAGCAGTTCTCCTCCAGTTCTCAATTGCTCTGTTTACAGTTGAATTTGCACTCTTTATCTCCTCGTCACTGAACTTGTGCTCTATAATCCCCAGAGGTCCAGGTTGCAGTACCTTAACAACAGTCTCCATATCGTGCTCCAACTGCCTGTGAACAGAGCAGAAAAGGTATTACAGTATCCTCCCAACTTCTAAGTATTCGATTAAGAGGAGGTGAATCAAGGTTCCATATTAAGCTGATGCCAGTAAGCCTTCTAAATTTTCAATTAAGAGAAAAATCAGCGGAAATCCAGCATTTAGCCAATGCTAGGAAACAGTAATTTTACCGAACGAGAAAGCCTGCATAAAACTGATATGAACACCTAACCTAAAAGCAAACCAGTATGAATTCCACACTAGTAACTTATTATTCGCTCCATGAATATCGTAAAATATATTCTTAATTCAGAAAAATTGGAAACTTCAAATATGATGACGGTGACAACAATCATTTTCTGATTCGTCTCCCTTCACTTTCCCAGAGTATAAATGCCACAATTCTTCCTTAGCTTATATTATAATTAATCCCAAATTCATTAAATAACCACAAAATATCAAGCATTTCTTGATCCCTGACCGATTAAATCAACCAAATAACTATCATAAACAATCACAACATCATAATTACCGAACAGTAAAATCAAAAATATTTAGTCTTGAAAGAACAATACTGATATACGCACAGTTTATAGCAGCAAGAGATCAAATTGGATTGGAGAAAAAAGAGAAAAAAAAAAGACGGTAGGAAACGAATAGATCGATGAAAACCTGAAGAATCTGGAAAACGGAAGCTTTGACAAATTAAGCGCCATCTTCATACAAACTACACCGCCAAGAATTCGCACCAATTAAAAGATTCGAGAAGCCGCAATTAAAAGCGGAAATATAAGAGAGTATGACTTTACGAGTATGGCGCTGTTTATTAATAAAAGTATAACAACATATGCAACTTTGGATATTTCTCTCGGAAAATAACAAAATTTAGTTAATAAAATAAAAAATAGAATATCAATTATATTTAAGATTAAATGTCATAAATAATTTTAACAATAGTGAAAATAATAATTAACGAATAAGGATCAATATTTACTATTTTTATATTAATGATTATGATTATTTTTTAGATTTATCATAGGAAAATGGTTAGGAAGTTAGTCCATTTTTGTTGTATTTGTATGAATCGTAACAGTATCCTATATTTCTGCCAAACAATTGTGTCATTAACTCTTTATTCCATTGGTCGACAATCAATAATGTTAGAAAAGTTGCAGTTGTGAAATTTGTGCTGAAACAGGAAGAGGAGAATTTGACAATATAAGTACAACTTAGTAATTCTACTAATTTAGCTTATTCAATAGGAAATCAGACTAATAGAATTGAAAAAATTCTTTCACCTAAAGTATCAAAACATGGGATTAGAGAGAAATGTTCTGATACGATTAAACCTCCGCCTAACCTTAAAAAAGAAAAAATTCTTTTAAATTCTAAAAAAGATGGAGAATTTCTTGAAGAATTAATTAATCGTCTTCCATCTGTAAAAATTAAAGGAGAAAAAGAAAAATTAATAGAATCTACTTCTGTATCTATGATAACAATCTGAATCTGATAAAGAATTACAAATTAATAAAATACGAAAAGTCTCAATAGTAAGCCATCACCGATTGATCTTCAAATGGAAGAAACCAAAGATTTTACTCATTATAGTGGAAATCACAAATTCAACACATATAAATTGGCAACTTATAATGAGCAAAAAAAGGTGTACCTTGAAATGAACTCTGAGATCAGATCCCCTAGCCTTGCAGGCTGCAAAAACAAATACCCAGAAATGTCATAAAAATGCACAAACGGAAAATCAGCTATCATGCTTGATTCAGAATTAGCAACCACCAAATTAGATGAAGAAAAAGTGGAAAAATATACATTTGGTGATATTGTCCGGCTCTCTGGAGTACTTCACCTGACAAAAATCAGAGTTGGGAATTGCAAATAGCCAAATGAAAAAGGAAGATTCATCGTAATAGGAGTGGTGTGGCAGCTGCAAGTGAGAGCAGAGCGGCGTGAAGGGAGAGGAGAGTTAGGTTTCTCTTTGCAGAAGTGGAGTTGTCGAGTAATAAAGCACCAGCTTTGGGTGGGCTTTTTCATGGATCTTATGGCCCATTGGTTTTTCTCTTAGCCCATTAGTTAGTTCATTTTATACGTTATAATTATCGATATTTCATTTCATACTATAAGTATAGGGGCAAAATATAGTATAGTCGGACCTAAACTACAAGACGTTATTACAATTTCTGAGAGGTAGGGAGGAAAAAATGCAACTATTCAAGTGTAACGGATGATGTATAATTTATGGAAGAATAATCTTACAAACATATTGGACAAGCTCGCACTAAATTGGATAGTAGTAAATATACTTATAAGAAGTTGAGAACATCGATCTCAGTATTATATTTTTTCTTGTTGACATCCATGCAAAATAAACAATAATTTGATTGACAAATAAAGTATCAACAGCTAAGAATGGAACTTGAAAATGAATGAAGATTTAGTCTGGACTTGCTATTAATTTTTGGTGGAGTTGTAATTGGAACCACTTTTTCGAATGTTCTTACTAATATTAAGCGACAAATCATGTGCCCTCTTTTTTCCTTTACTTCAATATTTCTTCGAAAGAGGCCTTTGCTAAATTCAATTGGAGAGGAATGGTTTGTACTTTTATGCTCATTTATATATTATTATCATATCCCTCCTTATCTACAATGCAATTATACGTTATGTTGAAACTTAAAAATAAAGAGATTATAAATATAATGCATAAGAAATCATACAATGATCAGATTGTGAAAATTATGTATAAAAATCATGACGATATTAAAATTGGGGTTTATGAGTTGTAAACATCCCTCACTTTAGGCTTTATACCGCTTTTGCAACACATCACCATCAAACAATGATGTAGTGATTATTTAAAACAAAAAATATCAACTGAAATTAAGTTCAAATAATTCAAATAAGATTAAATGTGTTCGATTGGCAATAGAAGAATGTAAGTGAAAATGCTAAAGTAATTCTTGATGTTATCTGAAAAACTATGGACAGCGTAAAAGTATTTTTTAGCATTTTATACATTTAGGCTGTGTTTTATGTGATGGATAAATTTATCTCACATTTTCAAAAAATAAATTTATCTCTGAAAAAGAACGGTCTTAAATATTAATATACTTATTGTTGTAATATTAGTTTCAATTTCACCGAACAAATGTTTGTGTAGATCAACACTGAGAGTAATGAGAAAGAAATAAAGATAAATGCAGGAGAAAAGAAATTGAAGGGCGTAAAAACGCTAGAATTATATTCTCATATATATAGATTGTTCACTTTACAAGAGATACATATAAATAATAAATACACAAATATTCTAAATGGTAATGTCACTAAATAATATTCTCTCCGTCCACCAAGTTTCTTCTCAATTTTCTTTCTATTTTTGGCAACCCCTTCTCCATTCACTACATTAAAATTTTAATGTGGATCCACATTCTCTACTCACTACACTTACTCTCACTTTAACTTTTACTAACCAAAGTAAATCTATTTTATTAAAATTCACGCTGGTCAAAATAGAAAGAAGATTAGTGCACGGAGGGAGTAATGTTTATAACACTTATTATATAGTTGGCGCATAAGAAGTTTAATATAGTTACAACTAAGGATAATAATTGCATACACCTATTATATGCGTAAATTATATAAATATTAAATTCTACATAGTGGCGAAGTTTGGGGAAATTTTGATTCTGTTCAAAAATTTGGGATTATTGGGAATCATTCAGAATATTTTTATCTCATATCAAGATTTGAAAATTTTTCAATTTCCAAAATTGAGATTTCTAAAGTCCCGATTGAGATCGAGACCGAGATCGGAATCGAAACCACAAAACCCGTCAACCGGCTACTCGCGTGTATTCATCACTTGAAAATATATAATTTTAATATTTAAGATAAATTAAATATAATTTTAATTGAAAATCAAATATAATTTTATATAAAAATAGGAAATAATGATTAATATTAGACAGATATGCAAATATTTTATGAGTATTTCGTGAATATTTTGCTAATAAATTTTCACTAGCATATGAATTTCGAGTGAATGAATAATTACTATTCATAACAATACACATGCTCATACCCGCGACTAAATAGGTATTAAATTATATTTCATCCGTCCCACTTTAGTTGTCATGTTTTATATTTAACTAAACATATTATAATAAAACAAGACAACTAAAGTGGGACATAAAGAGTATTTATAAAGCTACTCATAAATATCAAATGTCTCTCAAAATCACTCTTTAGTTGTCATGTATCCGCTCGTAAATTGTCAATTACAACCAACTATATATATATATTATAGAATCGCTTCTCTACTTGCTTGGTATATAATTTAATGTAATTCGCCTAATGTGACAATGTCACATATATATATTATTCTATTTTTAAAATATTTTATATAAAATAAATATTAAATTATATTATAATCAATAAATTTTAATATAAAAATAAAAATTAATAATTTTTTATTAATTATTTTGTTGGTCCCGAAACGAGTGAACTGAGTGTATAGAGGGGGAATACACCAGTCAGATTTTACAAGTTAAAAACTTTTGAGTGGCTCATGAACTAAGGGAGGAACTTCAGTGAGAGAGATGAACTTTCAGATAGGAATCTACACTGAGTGTTTGACTGATGGACTAATATCTTAAGTGTGCGGAATGTGGTGGTTTTAAATCTTTTACTCGTTTGTTTCAGAAGACTTAATGCAATGTTCCTCTTTTTAATTAATCAGTATTCAAGTAATGATAAACAATGAATATGAAATACTGAAAGAAGTAAATAAGGGAGACAGAGATTTGGTTTGCGTGGTTCGGAGATAAAAACTCCTACGTCCACGGGTACTCGATGTTAGTCAAGGGTTTCCAAATGAATGGAGATGTAATAGTCTTACAGTGATCAACCACAATAGGTTAAATATACAGAATTATCTGATCACTTCTAGCTTCGAACTTAATCTAATGCTAAACTACTCTTCGGTTACAAATTGATCGCTAAGAACACTAAGAGATGAAAACTGAAAGCTTGGTGTGTTATAACTGAAGGTTTGAAAGCTTGAGAGCGATGATTGCAATAGCGAGTTGAAAGCAGGGTAACCGGTGTCTTGAAGTGTTTGAAGCAGCGGGGTATTTATAGTGCTCTCTCAAAGATATAGTCATTGTGAGATAGAGCTTCATTTGAATTCTTTCCGTTGGAGTTTTCGTTCTTTTTGCCATTTTTGGTGTCTGCAAAAAGATTTTGTTTACCTACTGAGATTTTTGTCATAAATGGAAATGCCTACGAACTAGGCTAACACTCAGTGGAAACTTCAGTTTAGGACTTCAGTGCAAACTTCAGAAGTAAACTTCAGTGGCACGTAGACTTTGCTTCTAACTTCAATTTCAATACTTCATGGGAGACTTCAGTAGAGAGGTCATTTAGTATTGGAATGTCTTGAATCTTCAGTGGAGATGTCCTTCAGTGTACCTAAAAATTTAGAACTCCCTAACATATGAGTTCTTAGACGAAACATTAAGATTCAGTACTGATCTTACTACATCTTTTCAGGGGAGGTATTAGAATCTGAATCAAAACACTTATAAATATTTCCCAACATATTTATATAATCCTTGAATTTATAAACATAAAGAAATCATAAAATGACTTAAAACATACGAGTATGTGTTATTTTGCTAATCTTAGAAGTTTATGGTAGGGGGATGTTTGGATTTATTTTACTAAAAAGAATGAAGTATTTACCTTTTTGCCTTTCAACTGTTGGCAGTGGCGTGCTTTCTTATTTGGTCATCATTTTTGCCTGCGCTATTTCGCTCTCATCCGCATACATCGGCGCGTGTATTCCACCGATCAACTACAAATGGAGTAATTGGTTCACTTTTAACCAAAAACATGAGAGAATCTTCTCTTACCTTCTTCACTTTCACTAAATTTGATATATTTGTTCTTCTATGATTATTAAGTATTGTATAAAATAGTAATAGAGTCCACACTTTAAAAAACAAATAATTTTTGTTATTTTAATATGTACGTTTTAATAAGAAAATTATATCAAATGTAGTATCATAAAAGGAAGTACAATTTATATCAATATAAATTCATTATTTTGATTTAAATAAATGGCTGGTCACATATATTGAGTTGTATTGAAATTATCTGACATTAATTTTGTCATGATAAGCAACATTCATAACACATACATAAAACATTTTGCAAGCAAAAATTTGCCAAACCAGCAATTTAAAAAACTCATTTCGATGCTCAATCATGCAAATTGAACATTTCATAGGTTGTTTATTTGATTGCACGCTCAATCAATTTCAGATAATTAAATATTAATCTAATCACGAATAACCAAATACACACTATTTCCAACCCCAATCAAGAATCTTCAATCGACAAAATTTAAATACCAAGATAATCAGTAAAATTACATTTTTTTATCTATATTAATCACATATAAATACAAAAATTAAATTTAAATACCAAGACAATAAGTAAAATTACATTTTTTTTTATCTATATTAATCACATATAAATACAAAATTTAAAATATTTCAACAATGAAAAACCTAAAATAGAAATAGAAGATGTTTATATTGAAAATAAATTTGATTGTGTTGATTAAAAATAAATTTAAACTATTTTTTTGATTAATGAATACAATTATGTTTTTTGAGTTATATTTGCAACTAACCAAGCCCTTAAATCATGTGATGATTCATTTTTTTTGCTGAATTAATCTTAAAACAAAAAATTATTTTTAGATTATATATTTTATTTATTTTTTATTACTTCGTATTAAAAAATATTAAATTATACCATACTCAATAAACTCTAATCGAAAAGATAAATTTTATATAAAAATAAAAGAAAATAATCTTAAATTATATTATATAAAAGTATTGGAAAATGCTTACAGAACAAGAAATTTCATATTTTCAAGGAATAATATATTTTAATTTTATACGAAAAATTATCTTTTAAAATGTACTATTGATCGAAATAATTTAACATTAAATATTTATTTTTAGTTAGAAATTAATTTTATTTGATCTCTTTAATAAAGGTATTTGTATAATTATGTAATACTCTATCTGACATCATTTATTTAGATTTAGTTAGATGAAAATTGTGAATGTTTTTTTAATGGTTGAAATAAATAGAACAGGTAGGTACAGTAATTTGTAATTATTGAGATAGGTGTATTTCTGACCAAATAAAATAAAAGGTTGAGGAAACGCGCATAAGGAAGAGCGTGGGGCACTTTATGGAAAACAAAAGTAGTAAAGTTGAAAAAGGCAGAGCAGAAAAGAAGACATGTCCATGTCCACCATCATCATTTCAGCCCCAGCACTTTGCTCTTTCAAACCCATCCCTATTATCCCTCAATACATTTCTTCTCCCTCTCCCTCTCCCTCTCTTGCCAACTCTTTCTCCTCTCTCTCTCTCTCTCTCAGTAGCACACACTTCATGCATTTCCAATTAATGCACCATCTTCTTCACCTCACCCCCCAACAACAATCTTTCTGCTCCACTGCTTTACCCTCCTTCTGCTAATTTATACAATACCGTTGGACTCACATTTCTACATGCAGAAAACTGAAGCCTCAATCTCCCCCTTGCAGCAACAAGGTAGAACAGTACTCTTTTCTCCATCTCTCTCTCTCTCTCTAGAGGCTCGTTTCTCTTCTTGGCAACGCTGCTGTTGCTAAAGATTCGATCTTTCTATCCAAATTGCCGAGCTATGAAGCTTTCACTACTTCATCGTTGTTTCTTTTTTTCTCATGAATATAGGGTTTTTATTTTCTTTCCTAAAATTTTAGTTATTTTTCTTGAATTTGGAGCGGTGTTCATTGATGGCAGCTTTGGGCTTGAGCTTGAGATTCTTTGCTTTTTTCATGATATAGGTTGAATGATCTGCTGTTAGCTTTTGCTTCGTGGAATTCAATTTTTGTAGGATTCTATGTCTCCGATTTCATCTGTTCTTTTGAACTCCCTATTTTTTGCTTTATACTTTGGACAATTGCATCTTTTCTTCATCGCCTTCTTTGCCTTTTCACCTTTTCTTTTTGTTGTTAGTTTTGTGTTAGTAAAACAAATACTACTACCTATGTATTATGCACATGCCTTTTCTATTTTTTTTCTTAGCATTGTGAGTGAACTAGCTATTTTCAGAGAATCCGAGAATAGATCTTGTTTGAGTATATTTGTTTATGTCTATATGTGTTTTCTTTCTTATCTTATCCTTTTTAGATACATGGGTGCTACAAAATTCCAAATTTTTAGCTGTTTTACTGTATAGCATAAGCATTTTGATTAGCGAGGTTAATTCCCTTAATCAGTCAACTTAGATTGTTGATTGAATAGAGTTTGTGATGGCAAAAAATGCATTAGAAAATTGGAATGGTCAACTAATCTTGTTTATTTAAAGGTTTATCTTGTTTTATCCTTGTGTAGTTGTGTTTTGTGGTGGAAAATGTGAACAATTTCAAGGTGACCTAATGCTTGTGTCATCAATTTTATATTAAGATGGTTGTGTTGTGAAGTGTGATAGCATGACATTTTTCAACGTAGTTAAAGTAACGAGAGATTCCTGTCAATGGACAAGCAGTTAAGACAGCCTTGTGATAATTTTATATTCACATCTTCACATGCTAAATCTTTTAAATTTTAGTGTTATTGGTTTTGGAGTTTACTTTCTTGCAGCTAATATACATATATATTTTTTCATTGAAATACTAAACTAAACAAACTCCATTGATTAATGTCTTCTGTACTCTTTTTAGCTGGCTCACTTATCATTTCACGACTTCATCATCGAATTTGACTGAGGGAAAAAGGGACCTGGTTTCAGAATCTTCTGATTTGCTTGGTCTAATACTATCTGATCTGTAATATTATCTGAGATTTTGTGTATTCAAGACAGAAAAAAGATTGCTCTTTGATTTAACTCCAGATGGTCTGTTTCCCGGTCTGAAATAATGGGGGGTTGTGTCTCGATTAGTAGCCAAAGTACTTGTAGTAGCAGGAGTAATGGAGAGAAGATATCTCCTTCGTGTTTGTGGATAGATATGTTCCGTTGCAAGAGAAGTAGGAGAACATTTTCTGACCATGTGACTACCTTGCAACACCTCTCTTCCATCCCTAACCGGATAATCACCAATGGAAGGAGCAGCAGTTCTTGCATATTCACTCAACAAGGAAGGAAAGGCATAAACCAAGATGCCATGATTGTTTGGGAAGTAAGTCCCTTATTACCATTGAAATCGTCTCCATCTCCATCATCATCTATTTTTCAGAAGATAATATTATTTGATCTTTGTTGCTATGCAGGATTTCATGGCGGAAGATGTTACCTTCTGTGGTGTGTTTGATGGCCATGGCCCCCACGGACATCTTGTGGCTCGTAAAGTTAGGGATGCATTGCCACTAAAACTCTCCTCTTTCATGAACTCTTCCGAGTCAAAGAAGAATGGTTCGAGTGCAAATTGCTGCAATGGAAATGTGAAATCAGACGTAGTAGATCCTGTGAAGGATACGCCTATCGAGGATAGAGTTGATTCATTGTGGAGAGAAGCTTATTTGAAAGCATACAAGGCTATGGACAAAGAATTGAGGTCCCATCCTAATGTAGATTGCTTCTGTAGTGGTAGCACTGCCGTATCAATTGTAAAACAGGTAAAAAAAAAGAAAAAGCAATTATATTTCCTCATTTACATGATACTCGAATTCCTCTGCTGAGATTCCCTCTGATTATTGAAGGGTCAAAATCTTTTCATTGGCAACATTGGTGATTCAAGAGCTATAATGGGATCCAAAGATAGCAATGATTCAATGGTGGCAATTCAATTGACAGTTGATCTAAAGCCTGATCTTCCAAGTAGGTTCTTTTCTTTTTGTTTTAGTTCTACGGTTCAAGAAGTAGTTTTATTTATGTGTATTTAGGCATATTTGCTATCATATTGAAACAGGGGAGGCAGAAAGGATAAAACGGTGTAAAGGTCGAGTTTTTGCTTTACAAGATGAGCCTGAGGTGCAGAGAGTTTGGCTACCATTTGATGATGCACCTGGTTTAGCAATGGCTCGAGCATTTGGGGATTTTTGCTTGAAGGATTACGGAGTTATCTCCATTCCAGAGTTCTCTCATCGCACTCTTAGTGAACAAGATAAATTTGTTGTTCTCGCTTCAGATGGGGTATGTCTACTGTTCTTTAACCTATGATTTGTGAGGCTGTTTTCATATCATTATTAATTTGCTCTCACTGGATAGGATGCTTGCAATTCTGCCCTCTTCACCTTATAATTCACACGAGAACTGCTGAACATTATATATACTGAAAATGTTCTATATTGTACGCGTTAGTCCATTTAGTATTGAGATTCTACAACTAAGAAGTTTCTAGAGTTTGGTACCACAGGGCATGGTTCTTTCAGAAAATCAATAAAGGTAAAAAGTAGTGCATTAGCTTCAAAGCAAGACTTGCTAATAATACAATTGCAACTTGCAAGTTGTGAGAAATAAATAAGCAGCCATGCCTCTGCAAATGGCACCATGCCCAAGAAAGATCTTGCAACTATGCAATAAAATGGATAATCATGAAGCAAGATTGTTTCTTGAACAAGTAAAGTAATTAAATGAGGACCACTGCGTAGTTTCATATCTTATTTGTTTATTGATGTAAGAAAATCTCTTCATCTATAGTTGCACTTGTATTTAGTCTGTTCTTGACATTTTCAGGACTGCTAACGACAAATAAATGCGGCACTTTCTTAAGTAACAAGGTTGCTTGAGAGTTACTCAAGTAATTGGCAAGATGTTTTTTGAGTTAGTTTCTTCTATTTATTTGATTGCTTGAAATTTATTTCCTAATTTAGCTAATTGTTCTTATAAGTAATTAACATGAAAGGGGAGTGAGCCTCTGCAGCCGCATTTGTTTAGTAACTCTCTCTCTGGTTTAGGTTTGGGATGTCCTGAGCAACGAGGAAGTGGTCGAGATGGTATCATCGGCCCCAACAAGGTCATCAGCTGCTCGAATCCTGGTCGAGGCAGCTGCTCGTGAGTGGAAAAACAAGTACCCGACATCAAAGATGGATGACTGCGCTGTTGTCTGCTTATTTCTTGATGGAAAAATGGATAACGAGTCCGATTATGAGGAGCAAGGCTTCTCCTCTGCAACTCTCCAGAGCAACCATTCAGGCAACATTGTTGAATCCGACGATGGCCACCACTCAGAGCCTTGTCTGCAACGGAACTTCACCGTCCGATCCTCGGAGGACAACGAGCACTACAACAGGGTTCCAGTCGAGGCAGACAACAGGGAGAACGCCGGTGGCGGTGAGGATCAGAACTGGTCAGGTTTGGAAGGTGTGACAAGAGTGAACTCTCTTGTGCAGCTTCCTAGATTCTCTGAAGAAAGACCGAGGCCTTGAAACGACGGCGTTATAACTGGACATCCGATTCACATAGTTGTAATATCGTTCTCGTATGTTGTCCGAAAAATTTCAATGAAATATGTCATATTTGTTCTTAGATTTGATCAAATATTTTCATTTATGGTTTTCTTGCATATATTTTGGGCACTTAAAATTTATGAGTTCTCTTTCATGAGAGTAATCTTTATTAGATGATATGGGTAAATAACTAATAAGTTATGGAGCTAGGGGATGTTTTAAATTTTCATTTATCATACATATTTTTACTATATGCTTATTTCGGTCTCATTATTTATAGCAGGTTGCTTTTAGACACGGGAATGAAAAAGTGATTTTTTGTGAGTAAATTAGTGAACCTTAATTAATAAAGTTGATGTTTCATTTTTGAAAATGGGTCATTATTATTAAAACATCGTAATAGAGTAAATATCTCATAAATAATGAAATGTATTTTTTTTGTGGGGAGGTGGGAAGTTCTTAGCATCATGACCACTTTGTTTTGGGTTAAGAAGTTTTTTTTTCACAAATCTTTTAGGGTTAATTAAGTTACTACTTACTAAATTTCATTAATTTTAAATCTATTTTTATTGCTTGTCTTGAATCTTCCATTTCACGGTCGGATCTAAACGGTATACAAGATTTGAGCCTTAAGTCAAATTTGACGTATTTTCTTAGTACTATATATATGTATTCTTCAAGATCTATATACTACCCGCATAATAAAATCAGTTCTCCCGTCTATTTGTGAATGTAGCCAATTAGTGAACCGCGTAAACCTGCAACTTTTTTACGTTACTGTTTTTTATTTGCTCTTTTAATTCTATTCCGTTACAACAATTTCTATATTTATCATGAACTTTGAATTACTTGTTTGTGATGAAGGCTAAACTTAAACATGTGGACAAAATTACGGATGTCCTATTCATATTAATGATTTTAATAATACAAAAAGTGATAGTATACCATAAACTAAAATAGTCGATATAATAGGGTTTTGGCCTCACTTTGAATAATAGAGTTAATTATCCTAAGTAATTATTTTGCAGGTCTAAATCCAGCTAGATCAACTTAGAAATGCAGGCAAACACCAAAACCGACCCTAATTCTTTATAATTATATGATAAAAAAAATTATTTGCCAGCCAGAATTTGGTCGAAAACTAGGAATTGAGTTATAAAAAAAATATAATATAAAGAATACCAGCAGTAATTATTAGCAAGAAAATTATGGTTGTGGCAACAAGAAGTGTCCCTTTCGATATTTAATCCACCAAAATCAGTAGGCTGTTGAATGAAAGCATATATATATATAGTAACATCTACTAATGATCTTATCTAGCATTTCAAGAATGTTTAAGAACAGTAAATCTTGGGGTTTAGCTACACTCTAAGGCCAAATTAATTCCAATAATTTGAGACGAAACGATCGCACTAATTAATTAATTATTCGAACAAGTCGTGCATGCTAACGAAAGTAGCAGTTGTGGATGTTCACGAAAAAAAAAGAAAAAAAGAGGAAAAAGGAAATAATTATAGTTGGTTTGTGAAGAGGGTGGTGTGGTCTTAAATGAGCAACCACTTCCTTTCTTCCGCCTACATTGCATGAAAACAACGTTTGTTTTACAACATTTATAATATGTCTTCTCCTTGTTTTTATCGAATTTATTTATTCTTTCATCTATCTACTCTTTCATTTTATTTTTTGTTCGAGTTATATTTCATTTGTAAACATCTTTCACGTATTGGAACATTTTCTTATTAAAATACCATATTGAGAATGTCACTTTTAATTTGTTTATAAAATACTAACTAGCTCCTGCTTTTTCAAGCACGAAATTTTACTTTCTAAACGCCATGCCAAATAAGCGGTGTTTGATGGAACTGATGAAATGTAATTTTTTTTCTTTCTCGGTTGATTCCTCTAGTACTTTTACTTAAGTTTTTACTGCTCCATAATGATCAAGTTTAATTTAAATATTAATGCAAGATTCAAACTTCGCTCACGGTACACTAACAATTTATTAAAAGTTTAAAACCAGCTCATTATACATTAACAATTAAAGTCAAAACAGTTTATTAAAAATTTAAAACTCGTATCTGGTCAAAGTGAGAAGATATTTGGTGGACCAGGTGTAATACATTATCTGCGATTCAGGCATATCCAATTTTATGTAAAAACTGAAGTTAAGACGTAGTAGTTTATTCGAGATTGAAACTCATAATTGAAAGGGCTTCATGTTATCTGGAATATCCTTTTGTATTATTGTGTATTTCTGTTTCATAGTTAGACATTTGAAGGTTTAGTAATTAGTGGGGAGATTGTGCAATCCAATCTTGTACAAAAAAATTGATACGTTTCAACTGTAAAAGAAAATTACTATTAAGGTTGCTTATTAAATTGATGTGTCCAAAATTTGGGTCGAAATGACCAGTCGCCTCAATTGGGCATTACATTGTAATTAATCTCTTAGACAATTGAAGTGTATATGTATTAATACAATTTTAAGCAATACAAGTAGAGGAACCCAATAAAAAAAAACTATGAAAAATAAATATGCACTTGTGGTTTTTACTCATTAAGAATCCATGCAGATAAATAACATTGTACGCACTGTCACCTTTGGTTATCATTAATCGCCGCCAAAATAGTCACAAATTCTTGCTATAAAACCCCTTCCAAATCCAAACTTCCATCATCACCAATTCCCCAAACAATTTACTTCACCTCTCTTCTCTTCTCTTCTCTTCTCTTTCTCTTCTCTTCTCTTCTCCAAATTCAAAGACAATGGCTTCTATCCTTCAAACATCCTTCTTCCTCCTCTTCATTTCGTCTCTAGCCCTAGAGGCCATGGCTGCAGGTCGAGATGTCCCTTCAGACTCCATGATGCATCCCGAGATGTCCTTCGATGGCACGGTATGGATCCCGGGCATTGGCCGTTTCATGCTCCCCAAGAAAGGTTCCAAATCCTTAGACTACAACCCTGTCACTGGAGCTCCAGGAGGGAATGGTGTCTCCATCCCCGGCTTCGGTAGCTCAACCGGATCCCGCAGCTACATCCCTGGTAGAGACGATACGCTTGTGCCTAACCCGGGTACAGAGGTGCCCATCCCTAGCGGTGGAGGCATTCCTGCACCTTCAAGCCCTTGAGCTTTTACTCACCTTTCCCCACTTCATATGTAGTAAAACAAGTGAGAATTGATGGTGGAACTCTCTATTTTCTTGCAGAATTTAATTTATGTGTGAGGTTTCAATATGCTGTAGCTGTACCATGTTTCAACGCAATAAAAAGTGTGATTTTTTCTCTAACAATGAGCAGCAGCAAAAACTGTACTAACTAGCAAGAACAGTTCACAACACAGATGAAAAAATGCAAAATGAAGGCAAGAAATCATGAGCAAGAATTATATAACAATATAAATCATATAATGGAACTAATTCTCTCATATTATATGATTCATTTCAAAACTCCAAATCTTGCAGTTTCTTCCAATGTGAAATTCAAAAGGCTCTAAAACTCCTGTACTTAACAGAATGGCTGATGATGAACATGAAATCAGAATCAGTTTCCAAATAATTAGAAATTTAAAGCACCATTATTATCCTACACAGAATGAAAATAAAAGTCAGATTACAATCATTCATCACAAAAGAATGCTTATACTGCAACCAAAATTAGAAAAACTCTAAGCACTGTCATCAGCCAATGTGGAGGTTCTTGTCCAAACATGCTACGAATCACTTCTCAACAACTAGAACCGTGATGAACACTCCACATGTTTAATTTTCCTGCGCAAGAGGATAGCAATGGTGCGGGAACCAGTTTAACATTAGCTACTTCTAGCAGTATATATACTAAGTACTAACAACCAGCATAGCTTTGAAAGAGAATATTGTACTTAGTTTGTCAATTCCTTGAATGCATTGACTATTACAAAACAGAGATAAACAGAAATGTCAGAAAATAAAACAAATCTTTCGAGACTAAGTTTTTTTAGAGGAAGGAACTCTAGATGTTGAAATTGGAAGGATGATGTAGACTCTACACAAACTCTAAGTTGTAACAGAATTGGCCTTTTACATCAATGTCATTTAAACTAAGCAACCAATATAGTAAACACCAACCATCTCACAAATTGACTAATCATTTACAGGAAAATCTCATTGAATTCTACTTCAAATGAGTGTAACCTCATAAACCAATCAACAAAACAAAAGCCAGATCACTCATAAATATTTCATCAAAGGAAAATATAGTAAAATTCTTTCAAATCAGTTTGTAATTCAGGTAAACTAGAGTGATTTCTACCACCTTGATGTCTCAGATAACTGCAACCCATCCAAAAAAGATTCAATTTTTCTTTTTTGTTTTCAAGCAAACATCAAATACTACGTACAATTTTCAGCAACAGTGCCTCCCATTCTATTTCTACTTCAGTTTAAAACAAAATAACAGTCCATTCTGACGCCATTAACGCATACATGCAAACACATGAACTACAACATTTATTACAATGTTACCTTGCAGAATCAAAATCCGACAATCTTAAACAAGATGAAGAAGAGGAAGAGGAAGAAGATGGCTAAGAAAAGGTAGTCTATGAAGATGAAGAAGGAAGTGGATCCATGGCTTCTTCTGGGGGATGTTTTCTTCTTCGTTTGATGCTGCGATGTCGGTTCTTGCTCTTCAAATTTGGCCATCTATTTCTCCGATGTAGTAGAGTAGTAAAAGAGAAAGGCAGATCTCAATTACTTTCCTCAGGGCCAAATTTCGAGGCTTTTTTTTCGTCCTCCTTTTATGGTAGTATTTATTTATTTATAAATATATTAACCAGTATTAAATTTTATTTTATCCCATTACTATCTTTTAAGGCAGCGATTTAAATTGATAAAATATAGAATTTAGATATGATTTTTAAAATAATTTAAAATTAAAAAATTCACGATTTATGCATCAAATAAATATTAGATTAAGTTAAATTATTTTTATTAATTAATCCTATAAACACTACATAAATAAATTGACATAATGGAATCTATCGCATAAATAAGCGATACAAAACCAAATCAAAAATGGTAAATAATTAATATGATCTACTTCATTATTTATATTTTCTTTTAAAAAAAAAAGATTTTGCACCATGCTATGCACAAAAATAGTTTATTAATTTTAAAATATCATGAACATATTCTAAATATATATTTGTTGGGTCCCGGGAGAGCAGGTGTGGTGTATGGGGGGGGGGGAATACACCACAATCCAACTTTTCGCGTTCGGCTGTTAGAACAGCATGTTGAGATAGCTCGCTGTTTATTCCATAACAGCTCGCTTGGTGTAGCAGATCGATCTCCTCTAATGTAGAGAGATGTCCAGCTGCTCAAGTAAGTTCTCAACTCAGAGTGAGTAATCTGTTAAGGAACAGATGGACTGGCAGCTAGCTGGAGCTTACCAGACAATCTGTCCAAGTACAGATAGTGTGCGGAAGCTTAGTGAATGTTGATTGCTCTTACACTTAGAAAATATGTTTTGTTTATACCGAGTGTTCTTTAAGAAGTTGATTCAAATGCACAACTCGCTGTTGGGTAACAGCTCGCTGGTGAAGTGATAAACAAAGAATCAAACTAATGTAATGCAAAATATAAAGGAACACACAATATTTAACGTGGTTCGGGAAACCCCCTACGTCCACGATCGATCAAAGCTAGATCGATGAATCCCTTAACCTTGGATCCCTCGCTTATTTATCCTCGTTGAGTACGAGCCAAAACTCGCTTATTTATTCTCGTTGAGTACGAGATTACAACTCTCTTATTTAAACTCGTCGAGTACGAGATCTGGGTTCGATTTTATAATCGTTCTTCCTCCGAGCTTTTGGCTATGGAGGAAACTAGAACTATGGGCTTTGAAGGCTCAAATCTAAGATAAGTTCTAGCGAGTTTATCTTCAGAATAATGGTGATCTCTCTCTAATTTACAACACACAAGGATGTATATAATCTATTTCTGGTGTTGAATAATTCAATGGAAAACTGGAGAGAGTCTTGTAGCGTTGCAGCTTTTTCTGGGCAATATTCTTAAATTCACGAACACCATTTCTGAAGAAGGCTTGAAGTATTTATAGGCTTATTTGAATTATAGCCGTTGGAAGTCTTTGCAGCTTTTGCAGTAAGCATTAAATGCTCTTTTGACGTTGACTGCTGACTGTACTTCTAGCCGTTGGAGTTTGTCCTACGTGGATGTTGACGTGGCATAGGACAGGTAGCTTATCAATTTAGGTAGATTATAGCTTCCTCCAACTGGGATGAGCAGCTTGCTGTCATCTTGAAGACTAGCTGTTGATACACAGCTATCTGTTGTGGTAAGCAGATCGTTTTTATCTTTTGAACGATCTGCTGTTGACTGCTTATTTGAAGTAGAGGAGCAGATCGTTTTCATCTTTTAAACGATCTGCTGTTGACTGCTATTTGAAGTAGAGGAGCAGATCGTTTTCATCTTTTAAACGATCTGCTGTTGACTGCTATTTGAAGTAGAGGAGCAGATCGTTTTTATCATTTGAACGATCTGCTGTTCTTAATAACATCTTGGTTGCCTTTTCTTTCATGCAGCTCGCTGCTCGCTGCTTTTGTTGATGATAGCAGCTCGCTGCTTTCGTTGATAGACAGCAGGTCGTTTTCTTCTTTGAACGATCTGCTGTGTACATTCAACTTAAACAGCTGGCTGTCCATCGATCTGCTATCGATCTTCTATCGATCTGTCCTTGGAAAGAATGCTTGCATGCTGAGTTATAAATAAGATGCAATCAAAACCAAGTCTAGATGGATCAGGTTAGTCCTATGAACAGATCGTTATATCAATTTGTTCTCACATTTTGACTTAACCTGCTACATAACAAGGTCGATCTATTTAGCACAGATCGTTAATTTAGTCTGGCCTTACAGGTTGATCTCCCTTCTACTAGATAGACAATAAGATCAAGCTTTATGACACAGGTTGTAAACTTAACCTGATCTTACATGTTAGCTGATTACTATTGAGAACACAGATGGTTCCTATGGACACGATCTGTCTTTCATCGATCTGTCCTTACACTTAACCATCTGTTGTCTATCTATTCTAGACACTAATAAAGCATAAATACATAAGCATCAATAAACATTAAAGCGTAAGCACAGTTTAATATCATGCATATATAATATGGTTTCGCATCATCAAAATATATAAATAATGATTTCCACAACCATCAAAAAGGTTCCCAACAATATTAATACGAAAAATACTTCATAAAAATTTACAATCATGTAATGGAAATTGCAAAAATAATTTACCAATATAAATAAATGAAATGTAATATTAGGATATGTATCCTTTATATTTCAGATCAAATTTGAAGTTTTTAATTTTTTTTAGTACTAAATTAGGAGTTTATATTTTGACACTTAAATCCGATCAAGATACGGTTCATGAACACGTCTATTTAATTATTATATATATATATATATTAATATAATTTTATTATCAAAATTAGTATGTTTATAATTTATTTTTAAAAATAAAATACATAAATCTAAATTGGATCATCGGACGGACGAACTTTATAAATATAAATACAAATTTTAATTTTTAAGATGTAATGAATTTGTATGGAATCTAAAGTAAAATCAAAATTTTGAAATCTACATCTGAATCAAGTCAGATGAGACAGATTATCATTTATAGATACATGAATTACTTGATCCGTTTTTACCTATATTGACATTTTATCATCTGTTTTAAATTACAAGTGAAAATCATTAAATTTAATTTGATGAACATTGTGGTAGGTACCGACCTCCTTTTCACTTTAAATAGTATGAACATGTTATTGTTTCCTATTTTGCTACTTAAGCTGCTAAAAATTTAAAACCATGAACGTCGACAAATTCGAACAGCCAATATAAACCATAATAATTACTCAAATGATGATACTATTATTTTAATAAAATAATCTGATTACATGCATATAGTATATATAGATTTATTTACTTATTAAAAATGAAAACTAACTTGAATAAACTAAAACACTCACAAATTATCACAAAAAATGGCTGCAGCTACTCTCAAGATCAAGAGTCTCTCTCCATCTACACAGTTGAAACCACCACCACCCAACAAGTATCTAGGCCTCTCAAATTCTCCACCTTTCCACCTCTCCGCCCCTTTCAAGCGCTTCTCCAGCCCTAATGTTTCCGCCAAAATACGGTCTTTTTCGCCAATTAACGCTGTCACGGAGGAGAGAGAACTTGCTGAGCAAAGCGGCAATGGAGATGATGAAACGAGTTTAATTTCCAACCAAATTGAAGAAATCAAGGATATTACCTCTTCCGACAGATTACTTAATGCTGCTATTGTTCTTGGTGCGGGCACTTTTGCCATCACCAAATTGCTCACCATTGATCACGATTATTGGCAGGTGAGTCTTATAATTATGTTTTTTTAGTGAATTTCAGCTGTGAATAAGTTTCATTTGGTTGTATTGGATAAGTTTTGCAGTTGGTGATTAATGGATTGATTGTTGTTTCGTCTTTGTGATCTTATGTGGCAACAATCAAGAGCTGAGAATCGAAACCAAACTTTGATTTTCTTTCAAATTTTTTGGCGATTAGTTTGTATTCTTGCAAAACTCAATTTGGTTTTACTTAATTTCTTCCAAATTGACCTGTTTTATTTGGTTAAAATCAAGAGCTGAAAATTTTGTGACCAGGTTTATCTTTTTCATTCGTTTTATTCCATATATTTTGCATTTTCTTTCGTTTAATTTATTTTTTGGTGACTAGTTGCAAAATTATGTTGAACTATATATACTTTGTGAACTCAATTTGCAGGGATGGACCCTCTATGAGGTGTTGAGATATGCACCCGAACACAACTGGATTGCATACGAAGAAGCTCTCAAAACACATCCCGTGTTGTCGAAAATGGTGATAAGCGGTATTGTTTACACCGTGGGTGATTGGATTGCACAAGTAAGCAAGCGTTAATCTCATGTTTCTTGTTTCTTGTTTTAAGATTATGTTTCATGATCAAGTAATCATTTAAGCTTGCAAATCTCTCAGTGTTATGAAGGGAAACCATTGTTTGAGTTTGACCGGACGCGTATGTTCAGGTCCGGCCTCGTTGGATTCACACTCCACGGATCACTTTCCCATTATTACTACCAATTCTGTGAGGTCTGATGTTATGTGGCCGAAGTGTGTTGAAATCAACTTAGTTTTGAAAGATTTTGTTTTGTGGAGCTCTGAAGTTGCTTGTTTTGGACAGTCTCTGTTTCCATTCAAGGATTGGTGGGTGGTCCCCGTCAAAGTTGTGTTTGACCAAACCGTGTGGTCGGCTGTGTGGAACAGCATCTACTACGTGGTTTTGGGATTGTTAAGGAGAGAATCTCCACAAAGTATTTTGAATGAACTGAGAGCAACATTTCTGCCTTTGTTGACTGTAAGGATACTTATGCAGCTTCTCATTTTATCCCTTTTCTTTTTCTTCTTTAGTAGACATTGCAGTAGAATAGTACGGGCGACCATATGATGTATCATCACATCATTATCATCATCGCCACTCGTACAAATTTAAGAATTTCAAATCATAGTTTTATGGTGACTTTTGATTGTATTAGTGGTGAGTGGTTAATTACTCTTGTTCTATCTGAGTCAGGCTGGTTGGAAGCTGTGGCCCTTTGCTCATTTGATTACATATGGTGTAGTCCCAGTCGAGCAACGGCTTCTATGGGTGGATTGCGTGGAGCTAATTTGGGTTACTATACTCTCAACGTATGTACCATCTATAGTTAACTTGTGCTTTCGTACCTTTGTTAGTCAAACCATATATTGTGATCTTTGTTTCAAGTTTAGACTGTTTTAAACTTGTCTGAATTTTCTTTATCTTATACTTACGAATCACATATTATAAAACAGGAATTAGACGAGTTGATTTTGAGTTGTTTATATGTGCGGATAAGGGTCTACACCTCCATTTTCGCTAGTTCTCCTTTGGCGAGTGCTAATAAGTTGTGTTTTTCTCTATTTCAGTTACTCAAACGAGAAATCAGAAGTGCGGATATCCGAGACATCGGAAGCCAATCCTGTCAACAAGTCTCTGAAGGTGATCTTCGAATTAGCCCTTTGTGTCTTTCAATTCGATGTAGGACCTTATTATGATTTATGGTTTTCTTGGCAGGACTAAAACTAATTGAACAACTTCAGTAATGTACTATCTATGTTTTGAGAAAGCTAAGGATCTCAGATTCTCTACTATCGACGTACGCTATACGTACAAAATACATATACGTACGGTTGTTGAACTAGCACAGAAATTGTTTTGGCATGTAAGAAATTGTTTTTATATGGTTATGTATATAAGGAGGAATGAATATTTTTTTGTACTTTCCTGTTTGAGCCACACAAAGTTGGATGATGCCGACTGTTGTGACTAGCAAAGAGGATATTCATAAATTTAAGAAAAAGGATATGATAATAAGTGAAATTAATCACTTTCTTATACTGGAGGAAAATATGGTCATTTTGAAAAAAGTGGTTAGATCTAATCATTATATTCCTAAATTAACTTCATCAGGATTTCGTTCTTTTATTCTAATTTACGTATGGATCTTTATATTTTTAAAAAAGAAAAAGAAAAGTTAATCTACTAAAATAAAAAGAAAAAAACAAGGTCCTACCGAGACTTGAACTCGGGTTACTGGATTCAGAGTCCAATGTCCTAACCACTAGACCATAGGACCATATGGTGTTACTACCAATTATATACATATATATTACATAAGTAATAACAATGATCTTCAATAACAATATTACTCCAATATACAGCTTCACTGAATTGTAAATCTGCGAAAAAACAATTCATGGCCGCGCAGCTGACAAAATCCCTTCGGAAACCCTACTCTACCGCCATCGTTGCCGTCTTCAAAATTCCAACACCCTCAGTTACAAATTCTATTAAATTCTCATCTTCCTTCACTCCTCTTCCGCCTCCGGAATGGGTGCAGCCCTTTATCAATCTTTCTGACGTCATCTCCGCAGACCCAAAATCCTACCGGAAAACCTCCCCTTGGATCCCCAAAGTCCAGGAATTCTTACAAAGCAACAATGATTTCGAGCAAGACTTGACCCTCTTCTGCGATAAGTACCTTATCAGACTTCCTCCCACCTTCACCGCCCATATTCTCAAGAGTTCGGACCAGTTCCCGAACCGGGCCGAGACCGCATTCCGGTTCTTCAACTGGGCCGGTAAGCAAAAGTCCTACGCTCATAATCTCGAATGCTTTGTCGACATGATTGAGATTTTGTGTTTGGAGAGTGATTCCGATAAGATTAGGTCGGTTTTCAATGAGATGAAAAGCAAGGGTTTTGTGATGAATTCAACTGCTGCGAATTCTCTAATTAGAAGCTTTGGCAATGGAGGAATGGTGGAGGAGCTTTTGTGGGTGTGGAAAAGAATGAAGGAGAATGATATTGAACCCACATTATATACATACAATTTTTTGATGAATGGTCTTGTGAATTGTAATTATATTGAGTCTGCTGAGAGAGTTTTTGAGGTGATGGAGAAGGGGAAGGTTAAGCCCGACGTCGTCACCTACAACACAATGATCAAAGGCTATTGTAACTCTGGTAATGTTAGGAAAGCCATTGACATGTTTCAAGCTATGGAGGTGAAGAGCTTGGATCCTGATAAGATAACTTTCTTGACTCTGATGCAGGCTTGTTATGCAGAGGGTGATCACCATTTCTGTCTGAAGCTTTACAATGAAATGCAGGATAAAGGGATAGAGATTCCTCCCCACGCTTATAGTTTAGTTATCGGAGGCCTCTGCAAGGAGGGGAAGTCGATGGAGGGATACGCGGTGTTTGAGGCCTTGGTGGAGAAGGGTGGTAGGCCAAATGTTGCCATTTACACGGCTTTGATTGATGTGTATGCAAAAAACAGGAACTTGGATATGGCAATGGAGCTTTTTAGGAGGATGCAGAGTGAAGGCTTTGTTGCGGATGAAGTCACATATGGTGTGATTGTGAATAGTTTGTGCAAGAGTGGGAGACTGGAGGAGGCGATGGAATGGTTAGAGTATTGCAAAAGGAACGATGTAACAACCAATGCAATAATGTACTCAAGCCTCATCGATGGCCTTGGGAAGGCAGGGCGTGTGGAGGAGGCGAAGAAGCTCTTTGAAGAGATGGTTGAGAGGGGTTGTCCACGCGATTCTTATTGCTACAATGCTCTCCTTGATGGGTTAACCAAGAATGGGAAGGTGGAAGAAGCGATGGCATTGTTCGAGAGGATGGAAGAGGAGGAAGGGTGTGATCAAACTGTGTACACATTCACTATCTTGATCAATGGTTTGTTTAGAGAACGTAGGAATGAGGAGGCTTTGAAGATGTGGGATGTGATGATGGAGAAAGGAATTACTCCCACGGCTGCTTCGTTTAGGGCGCTTGCGACGGGACTGTGCCTTTCGGGTAAGGTTGCAAGAGCTTGCAAGATCTTGGATGATCTGGCGCCAATGGGGATTGTTTTGGACAGTGCTTTCGAAGAAATGATGTATGTTTTGTGCAAGGCTGGCAGAGTGGTTGAGGCTTGTAAATTGGCTGATGGGGTGATTGATCGGGGTAGAGAGGTTCCGGGGAGGGTTCGTACGGTGATGATCAATGCATTGAGGAAGGGGGGGAAGGGTGATTTGGCAATGAAATTGATGCATAGTAAGATTGGGATAGGGTATGATAGGGTGAGAAGTGTGAAGAAGAGAGTGAAGTTTAGAAATTTGGTAGAGAGGTGAAGGTATAGGAGGTAGTTTTCTGTTGGTTTTGGATGATGTGAGTGAGATATTGAGCTGTGTATATTGATGTGAAGGCATAGTATTTATTTAATAGAAGAATGATGATGCACTTGTACCAAAGCATTGTAATAAGACCAATGAAATTGTGAACGCATAATTCTTTCTCATGTAATACACAGCAATTATTTAGCCTTATTGGTTGATTCCGCCGTTTTGATTTTTCTTATCACAACATGGACACCCAACCTTTCACATGAGTTTCACTACTTAGTAGTTAGTACTTTCCCCCTCTCCTTTTTTACTATTAGCCCTTGTTTGCCTGGATTAGATTAAATTACTAAGAGTCTAAGATCATTCAATCATCATATATATATATGTGATCGAATTTTTATTTTATTTCTTTGACTTGTTGCCTATCTAAAATTTCATATCTCAAAACATCCTACCCCATTATTTAGTATTCTATACGCTTCCATCTTACAAATTACAACAACACTAAATGACGATGAAGAAGGAAACAGAACGCTAAATGATAGTAGTAAGATTTTAGACCATATATATATATATATATATATATATATAGGTTAAGAATCTATAATTAATTAATCATTCCTCTTTGATAACGCAGCAATGGCCGCATAAATCCTTCTCCGCTTCCTCCACTATAGGCTCTGCGCTCGACCAGCCGGCGCCGTACGCCGTTGTATCAAAGACGTGAACCGCCGACGTCAGCAAGGAAGCCTCCCCCGGCATCCGGTACCCGGAGAGGAAGTAGAGGCGTTGCCCTATGGGAGCCATTGTCAGGTAACTCCGTGTAGGCGTCGCCGCCGTGGAAGTCGGCGACATGCAGCTGAAGCCGGAGCCTTGCACCACGTTCCATATGCTCTCTTTCTCGTCGTAGGACTCTATGTGGCCCTTCCATGACTGGAGGCAGTCGCCGGAGCTGAACAGCTTGCCGTTCACCGCCGTGATCTGGCGCGGTGGTACGTCCAGGTCCCACATTCGGGGCACGTAGATCCACGCGCCTCTCTCCGTGTCGTACACTTCGGCGGAGGTCCGGGCGGTCTGGTCGTAGAGGCCGAAACTCTCGCCGCCGACGAAACCTCCGATCACTGTTATTCTGCCCTTCCACGTCACTCCCACACACTTGTATCTGTCATATCAAATCTATCATCCTCTTCCCCATTTTCTTTTTAATCTTTCTGATAATTAATTTGTGTGGACTCAATTATATAATTTAAATAAAATATGAATTAATTTGCAAAATTTAAAAGTGAAATCACAATTATAAAATTAATTTCATCAAAACTAATGTGATCTATAATGTGTGTTGAATATACCAAAATTATTATTACATATATAAATTAATATATATATATATATATATATATATATATATACCTCATGCGGCTCATGTTAGCAAGCGATCTCCACTGATCCAAGGCCGGATCATAAACCTCCGACGACGAAATCCCCCTCGCCAGCCCCAGCGAGCTCTGACCGCCGGCCACGTAAATCTTGCCGCCGCATACGGCGCAAGCAAAGTCAAATCTGGGCTGCGACATGGCGGCGCACGTCTGCCACAGGTCAGCTCCGACGTCGTACCTCCGCACCCATGCCACCACTAGCGGTCTCACTCCCTCCTCCTCATCTTCGGCGGCGGCGGAGGAGGAACCGAGCTCCGTCGGCATTCGAATGAGGCGGCCGCCGAGCACGTAGATATAGGAGCCCACGGCGACCATGGCGAAGTCCTTCAAGACCAAATTCTCTCCGGAGGCCGGGATGGAGGTGACTCGATCCCACGTATTGGTGTGCGGCGTGTAGCAATCGACGAACGTAGTGGCAGCGTTTCGTCTGTCACAGAACGGCACGTAGATGCGGTGGTTGACGACGGCGGAGCTCCGGTCAGATACTCGAGAGAGCGAGCCCATCTTAGTGACGGTGGTGGTTAGAAGAGGGGGGTTGGTGGAGTTGAGTTTGTGGAAGTTTTTGAAGAGGGTGCGAATGAGTTGAAATAGGAGACGACGGAAAGAACAAAGGTGGTGTGGGATTGGACATATTTTGTAGGCATTGAAGAGTTTCAGAATATAGTGTGATGTGATGACATGAACAATGCTTCTTCTATAGTTACATTCTAGGCTTTTCTTGTTGCACGGATTTCGTATTTCTTGATTCATTAATTTCTTGGAGTCAGTGAGTTATCAATATATAAATAAGTATATGTACATATGCAAAGGGTTAGATATTGGTGGCCCAATTAATCCAACAAATTGGGGCTGCAGCCACATAACTGGTCTAGTCCGATTAGCTCTTGAATTTTATGGGACTATTTATAAAATTTAATATGGTTGGGTCATCAAGTTTCAAAAGTTGGAGTGGGCTCTAAATTGCTTGCTCTATTCTACATAGCTTTTTTTAATAATGTTCCAAGAACTGTTAAGCTTTTGTTATTAATTGTTTTGTTTATGAACAATTAAACGTGCACCCACCTGATTGAAAACGCTCACCCGCCCGCCATCAGGAGGAGTTAATATATACGTCCGCGAACGATGTAACATATCTCGTTAATTAATATTAAAATCTAATAAAAAATTTATTAATTCTCACTTTATGATTGAAATTTATTAATTAATGTATAGTTTAATAATTTTTAATATAGTAATTAAAAAAGGGTGAAAATTTAAACTACCCATTACATACATGTATCATGTATAATATACCCAAAAGTTGAAGGTAGATGTAAAAACTACCCACTTTAATAAAGTAGAACACTTTTTTGACTCTTTGATTCCGTGGGTCCCACCTTTTTGAATTGAAAAAGAGAGAAACAAATAATTATTTGGTAATAATTACTCCCTTCTCACATAACCCTCCCTTCTTCCCCAACACCAACCCACCGACGGCCTCCTTCACAACCAATAACCGACAGATCAAATTTCCTCCCCCACCGGTAATTTCTCCTCCACGGGCCTCAGAACACACCACTACAACCAATGGCTCACTCCGACGATGAGATACCACAGGAAATCCAGGTATTACATCGCATAATTCTCATCACCGGTAGTCAATATTTTAGTATTCACCGGTCGTAAAACATGCGTATGAGGTCTATATTTGATTCTTTATAACAAAGCATGTATATATTCTGATTGTATATGAAATGTAGTGCATAAATATTGTACAACCGGTGGCTTAAGAGCAACCACCAGCGGTGCCTGTCACCACCGGTTGGTGCTCATTGTGCATCTTTAGCCACCGGTTGTTAGTATTTTAGGGGTATATGATATATTGGAGCATGTTTATACCACAACCGGTGGTTAAATACGTTTATTACGCAACAACCGGTGGTGGAGAGGAACCACCGGTCGTTATTTTACGGCCGGTTTCAACCACTGGTTGTTCTGTTTTTATGGTTATCGTAATTTTCTTGTTTGATTTGTAATATTGTGTATAATTAAATGTTTAAATTTTGTAGGAATTAGAGCGTCCGTGGTACCGTCGGCCCGAGTCATTGAATCGGGTGTCGCAGGTGAATACCTACTACAGGGTTGGCCTGCTAGAGATTGTCAGGGACACACTAGTGGATGTCGGGGGCCACGAGCTGCTCGAGAGATTTCGGGACGGGCCGTTTGGCCATTTTATCAGCTGGACACCGGGCACGCTGTCTTCACAGGCGATACACAGCCTCGCTTGCCGCGCTATATGGACGGTGCGGGATATTTGGTTCCACATCAACGGCTCCGATGTGCAGTACACGGTGCAGGACCACGCCCTAATCACGGGATTGAGATTCGGGCAGTCGAACTTTGACAGTATGGCCCCCTGCGATCCGAGCGCCGTACGTCTATTCCAGATCGCGTGCGGCGGCGATCATCGTATGACCGCTTCAAGGGCGGAAGACGCATCCCCGGCGCCGATGACGATATCTACATCGGCATAGCCCACGTGCTTGTGGCCTATATCTTTGTCTTCGGGCAAGACGGCCAGAGGATAGCTTTCCCGTGGCTTTGGGCACTAGCCGACGACATGGAGAGATTCTACCGGTATCCTTGGGGTGCGTACTCTTACAAGATCCTACGGAACTATGTGAGGAAGATGCCGGACAACAAGAAGTACCACTTTTACGGCCCGACATGGGCATTGATGATATGGGAATTCGAGGTGATTCCCGGGCTTGGAGAGTTCGCCGGTAGAGTCCGTGGAGGCGAAGGTTTGTATCCGAGATGCCTTCGGTGGAATTTTCGGAAGAACCCGAATACTGCGGACTTGCACGCTTTCTTCGAGGATTTGAAGGTATTTTAATAATTAGATTCGTATTAATTTAAATTTTGTATTGTTATTTGTTATTTAATATACTTACGATTCTCGTGTTTGATGCAGGTATATGATATGAACAACTTAGAGATCGAGCAGGACGAGATGGAGCTACCGTGGACTGTGTCTGTCCGGTGCCCGAATCCGATCACGGTACAGTATGCTCCGCTGACCAGCCTTACTGCGAGGAATCCGGCCGATGTGCGTCGTGCTAGACATCCGCCGCCACCTGTAGTGATCGAGGAGGTTCACGGTCCTCGATCTACACGGAGATCGGGACCTTCAGTGGTCGAGGAGATACCCGAGCAGTCAGAGAGACCACCCCGACGTCGTTTGGACAAGGGGAAGCGTGCCTGACTGCCTCCCACTGATTCATCTTCCAACAACAGTGGAGGTCCTCGTGCACCGAGACGTTCCACCGATGATGTGGGACGCATTAGACGGTCCGATCTCACCGCATTAGAGAGGCGGTTGCACACGCACATCGATTCCCGATTTGACCAGATTGAGAGGAGCATCGATTCCCGATTCGACCAGATGAAGAAGTGGATGACGGGTCTGGTCGAGAAGATGATGTGTGGCACGTCACGACGGAGTTCACCGGTCGTAGATAATCGGAGACGTAGCCCGCCGATTACTGACTCGGGTCGTCCCTCCTATGCTGCAGCTGCTGATGACTCGGGTCGTCCATCCTATGCTGCAGCTGCTGATGACTCGGGTCGACCATCTTTCACGTTCCCCGAGCAGCTTACCACGATAGCCGAGGCGACAGGGTCGTACCCGGAGCAGTTTCCATACTGCAGTGGTGGCTTCTCCGGACAGATGCCCGAGCCGATATACACAGCTGCTGTCATACCCCCTAGCTCGGGTTCGGTCTACACTTCCGCTGCCGAGGACTTGGCTCGAGCATTTGGATTAGATATTCCCCAGTCCAGAGTATCTTGTGCGCCCTCGATGCCGTATGCTAGCTCGTCGATGCCGACCGAGACGATTGATGCTCCATATGTGACGATGCGGGGTTCCACATCTTCTTTTCAACCCGAACAGGTAACTTTATTGTGTTGTCACTTTAATTTAGTATTATTTTATCATGTTGAATTTTAGATTTCTAATTTTACGTTATTAATTTAAAGTTACCCGCGATGGGGCACGTTGATAGTGATTTTGTGCCCTCGGAGGAGTTCTTCGTACAAGAACTTCACTACGTGCCTCCGTAGGAGCCTGTTTATCCAGACGACGAGACAGTAGAAAAATTCAAACGCTTTAGAAAGATGTCTCGGACTATTTCAGTGAATACCATCGAGACTGGGTATCCTTTGACTGTTGGATGGTTCAAAGAGATTATGGACTCCAAGGAAGACTACTGGGCAGCGGTAAAGAACCTATAAAGTCGAGTTTTATTTGACATTACTACTTTTGGCTTGATTTTCGATAATTTATTTTTTACAGACGATCGACCTGTTTATGATGGCGCTTCAGTCGAGACTGATACGTGGAGACCACGTTTATCCCGATCAAATGAAGGGGAGAACTGTCATTTGCAACACCGAGTATTTTGTAAGTTATTAACTTGATAATATTTGCATATTACTAATTTTATTATTTGTAAGTTATTAAATAAATAACATTGATTTTGTAGAAGAAAATGGAGCGTGAGTATGACGATTGTCTCGCTGATATGAGAAAAAAGGGGATCCAATTCGAGCGATGATTTTTGATCGAGAGTTACATATCCCTCAACTGGGTGCCAACTATTGGGTTGTTGGAGGTCATTCATGGGAAAAGACGGGGATCTACGTGTGTAGAGTGGTGGAACGCGACAGAAGTATATTTTCTCATTTTTTATTTATTTATGATATGCATGTTTATATTAATTATAATATGCATGATTATTAATTTATATGTATAATATTCATGTTTATTATTTATGATATGCACGTTTATATTAATTATAATATGTAGAATATGCATGGTTATTATAGATTTAATATGCATGTTTATTTTAATTTATATGTATAATATGCATGTTTATTTAATTTCAGGTGATTTTTCCTATATGTGTTCAACATCACTTTGTTGTTGTGGTTGCTGATTTGCCGAGTCGTACATTGACGTTGTACGACTCTAATATTCGGAATATTACTGAAGACGTGCAAAATTCTCGGATCAAAGCGTTGAGGCCACTATATTATGGTCTTCCACTAGTGATGAAGTGTTCTGGATATTATATGATAAACAGGCAGAACGTATTATGTACTGATGAACCGTTCACATGGAAGCTTGCTGAAGAGGTCCGACAATTCCATTAGACAGATAGCCACAGTTGCGGTCCAATGGTTTGCATGACCGTCGAGCGATAGCTTCACATATTTTTAGTCTTTGTGACATTTCAAATGTATAATTTTTGGGTAAATGCATTTTTATTATTATAATTTCATAGTTGATCACTACTTCCAATTATTATTATAACTGCATGTTGTCTATTTAATCAACTAATATTAACAAATAGTAGTAGTAAACATTTAAAAACTAAAATAAATGCATGTTGTCTATTTAATCAACTAATATTAACAAATAGTAGTAGTAAACATTTAAAAAAAAAAAAAACACAAATATGGGGCTAGTGGGTTTCGAACCCAAGCCAATGGGAGAGGGTGTTTATGTTAGCGAGAGTAGCCAATCGAGCTAGGGCTCTTATTCATTAAATTAACATCTACAAATCATTATAACCTTAAGAATTGCAATCAATACAACAAAAAATAATAACAACTAAAAAACTAATTATGGGGCTAGTGGGATCCGAATAATATTACCAATTGCAAATTTCTCAATAATATCAATTAAACAACTATTAAACATCCAAATAGTACGAATTAAAATTTTCAAATAATAACAACTAAAAAACTAATAATCATCCTCTAACTGAGGGCAATTAGAACTAGAATGATCAGTCATGCCACAATGACGACATCCTCGACTTCCTCTACTTCTTCTTCCCGATGTCTTACCTCCTGATCTACGTCTACTAAGTCTCGGTCGACCAGGCATTCTTATAACTTTATTCGGCAGTACTTGCACATTAGCCACATCGGCCGGTAGATCTCAAGTACTCTTATGAGGTACACGTGCAATCTGTACTCTATAGGTTGCTGCCCATGCTTCTCGGCTGTAGAATTTCGCAATAAATTGAGGTATCGTCAGTCCGGCATTACTGATTAAAAAAAATTATGATAAGAAACAAATTATGAAAAACTAAATTAAAATTTGCAATAAAGAAAATTAATACGTACTTTATCGCCGCGATCGCATGGGAACAAAGAATTATATCAAACTGAAACTCCATGCACTCACATGTCAATGCCTTCAGATCAACCGTAACCGGCCTACTACTTGTCACAACCTTAAATGTATTACAGTCCACACGATTTACCGTGTATGCACAAGATCTCTCAATCTGCACTTGCAACTTTCGTCTGACCTCTGCAGGAAATTCATGAAATTCTTGAGCTATTTTCTGACGCCTTCCATCAAACCATTCTTCCATAACAAGTCTCACTGCCTCCACGCATGAGTAGATAGGAAGTCGTCGAGCCCACAATAAAGTTTTGTTGAAGCTTTCGGCTGCATTAGAAGTTAGAAAGCTATACCTCCGGACAGTGCACATCGATCGAGCCCACTTGGCAGGCCCAACACTCATCAGATAGTCGTATGCATTAGGCTTTGCTGCCTGTATCGCGCTCATTGCTCTATTGTATTTGTGTTGCCTGTATGTGTATGCGGCTTTCTGAAACAAACCAACAGTGGTCTTACCGAATCGTTTAATCTTGCCGCTAAGATGATAGTAGCACAAACAGTGTTTCGCTTCAGGAAACACGATGCTGACGGCATGCTCAATCGACATGTGTGCATCAGATACAATCACGGTATTCGGCGTGCTACCATAAGCGCTCTTGACTCTAGAAAGAAACCATAACCAAGACTCGTGATTCTCTATCGGCCCAATACCAAATGCCAATGGGAACACATGCTCATTTGCATCCTTCGTTACTGCAACAAATAGGATGCCATTGTTCTAGCCCTTAAGGTGAGTGTCATCCACGACTATCACAGGCCTCATGCACAAAGCAAACACGGCTCTACAAGCTCCAAGAGCGACAAATAAATGTCTAAATCTACCATCAGGGCCGAGATCAAGATCAGTGAGTGTACCTTGATTCATCACTTTAAGCATATGCAGATACCCAGGCAACAGCTGAAATGACTCCTGATACTTGCCGTAAATCATCTCCAAAGCTTGATTCCTCTCCCTGAGCAGTCAGAAGACGATTTGCAGACCCAGTGCAGTCGATATGTGTCTGATCTAATGACTCGGTACTCAGCTCGTCTCTCCAGGTTCCACATTCCAACAGCAATATTCAAGTCTTCCTTGTCGTTGTAGATCGACCCCTCAGCTAATTCTTTAAGTGTAGGGTTTTCCTCGACCAACACGTCACATGTCGATGTCAGAACATTAGGAGGGATCATTAGAACCATCCAATTACTTAAACAATCTTCTGTGTTAGGATTGTACTCCACATCACCATCGACATCCGGATACATCATCTCAAGGACTCTTCTCATACCTCCTGCCTCGTGCATCCATGCTGCGAATTCGGCGAATGTAGCACTATTCAAAGCACCGAGTCGTTCTTCTTCAGAAACGGACGAAGAACGCTCAGAACTCCCTTCAGAAGCTACATAATCATCATCATCATCGTCGTCATCGTCACCATCTTCATCTGGACATGTGTTCAGATCAGGAATTCCAGTTGGCTGGTGCAACCAGTCGGAAGATGCCGCGACCCTTCTGATGTCGTCGAGATCATCCATCCAGTCAGTATTTCGCGATGTCCCGCCTACTTCATAAGACGACACAGTGAAATCGACATACACTATAGGAGACGGGTGGTTCCTACACAAAACTTGGAGTTCTTGATCGGTGGTCATTCGAAATTTGATAAGCCGACCATTCCTCGATCTAGACAAATAGGAGATCTCGTATTGTGTGCCAAGTGAACTCCACATGTACTCAATGCAGCCTCTCAAACATGATATCGTGATGTTATTCATCGGGAGAGGTGCTATCCTATCCTCACCATCCGTGTACGTACACCCGACCCAAGTTCCCCCAGTTTTCACGGTCATGTACATGTATTCCTCCATCTGCATCGACATTTATAAGAAATTAGCAACTACACAGATTGAAAGAGCTGTAAAACCTTACAACCGGTGGTTAAAAGTGCATGAATAAACGACCGGTGGCTATTTTCCACCGGTGGATGCTATATTTCGACCGGTTGTCATGGATTCAGGTTGGAAACATGCTTAAACACCTGAATCTATAACAACCGGTGGTGGGAGCCAAAAAGAGACCAACAACCGGTGGTTGGGGTTTTTACCACCGGTTGTGGTGCTAAATGGGTGCAAACATGGTGTTACACCTATTGGCATTACAACCGGTGGTTTAAGATAAAAAAACATTAACAACCGGTGGTCAAACATCATCGGTGGTTGTTCTTTTGCCACCGGTTGTCCATTTCTACCGAATAAAATAGAGATTAATAGTTGAATACCTGGTTTTTTGGTGAAAAACTCTTCAAATGGAGGAGATTGAGCTAAGCACCGAATGATTTTGAGAGAATTTTGGTTGAGTCAAAGTAATCATTACCTTATGATTTAATGTTTTAACATAATTTATTTGAGAAAAGGTGAGACACGTGTCTTGCTTTATGCAAAAATGGGTATTTTTTGCATGTAACATTATGTTTTGGCTACTTTCAACATGTAGGATGTTAAAATTGAGTATTTTTACCAATTAACACATTAAAATAACAATAAATAAATAAATTTATAAGGAGTCGTACTATGTGACAATTTCACATCAATCAAGAGCACGTTAAGCGGTGCTGCTGCACAGGTGAGCGGTACTCCTCATCTGATATCAAATATTTTTAAAAATAGTGAAATAATTATTTCCGTACATAGCTTTTAAAGCTGTATGTCCTATTCAGATGCTTTTAGTTTATTGCACCTGATTTTATGTTATAATTTATACTAATATTTTCCATAATTTTCTAAGTACATATGTATATGCATACAACTACTAGATGCATGACACATGTAATGATGTAAGCATACACACACATGTCATGTTTTGATAATTTTGTTCTTAATTGATCTATTTAGGTGCAAAACCCATAATTAAATAGATTACGTACGTGTATGTGCTATAAAACTTTGAAACTTAAAAGAGAGAAGATATTATTAGAACGTGAAAATATTTTGCATGTACTTAGTATACGATTTTGAAACAACTAACTGAATACATGTACATTACACATGCCATGTCAAGATTCTAATAATTTGAATGAGACACAACAATCGTGACTATTGCACGTAACCTTCTTAAAAGAGTATTGATTTATATCGAAATGAAGATAACCCAATTAATACACCTATAAATGTATACAAATGATAAATGATGATAAGTGTGTGATCCTTTTTCACGTTTATCGTGTGTCTTCCATTATAGAAAATATATTCATTCACATGCTAAGAGAGAGGATTATTGGTCATACAAAAAATTAAATCATTAATGATGTTGCCGTGTTCATGTCTCTCTTTTATTAGTAATTTAATTAATAATATTATATAATTCGCAATATTAATAAATAGTAGCAACCATAGAAAAATATTTCTCCCCTCTTATTAAATTTGACCAAAAAATATTAACATATTTATTTAAACCAAACTACTTTTAGTGAGACGGAACACGAAAAGGAGTAACTAGTAGAACTATAGAAGCCCATGATTAGACTAGTATAATATATCATATGTTCACAAAAAGTTTATTTTTATTATTCATTTTGAATCGTCCATAAAATGCACTTTTGTTTTTGGATATGACCCACAATGTCCTAGTATTTTAAAACATACTTATATTCAATTTTGTGGGTTCTCATCTCCATAATTTTTTCTTAAAACTTATGCCGACTATTTAACAATACATTTATCATGAATGAACAACTATATTGCAATTATACACAATCTAAATCTATCAAAAAATTTGCATTTATCACGTCTACCCATTATAATCGAATTAATATAATGTCTTTTACCATTTTCAACTTTTATTTGGATAACATGTACTCCCTCCGTCCCATGAAAATAGTATTCTTTATATTTTACACGCAAACTAATATCTTAATTTATTTCATTTTACTTTATTAGATTTACTTTAATACCTTTTGCTTTTTATTTATAAAATTTGTTAAAAAGAAAAATAAGACTACTTTCGCGGGACGTCCCAATTGAAAAAGAGGGACTACATTGGTGGTACAGAGGGAGTATTTATTTTCTTTAATCTTTTGCATCAATTGTAAAATTTTCACACTTGAGCTAATGATTAGATGACCCAATTCAATTAAGAAGTTTCAACGAGAAAAGAATTATACTTTGTGCCAAAGTTAACTAAGTTGACTAAACATAGAAGGTTAAGATATAAGATAAAAACCAAAGTGCATTAGGATATGACATGCATTGATGGTGTAATTTTGCATAAGAAAAAAAAAATGAAAGAGAGAAAACAAAAGTACGTATCAATTTCTTGCATTAAACATTTCTTGATTAACTTTTCACCTTTTATTTTAAATATTATATTGATGATAATATTCCTCACTCACTCATTTAAAATAAGCTGTGCAGTTAACTCCACATAAGCAATCATATAAGTTTAGTGGCCACTATTTTCTTACAAATATTAAATAATCAGTTTTGGTGCAAGTAAAGGTGGAAGACAAATAAATCAAATCAAATAAAATTTTATAGCTGAAAATACAATGTCCAAATATTAATTTAAAGTGATTTTGGGAATAAGAAAGTTAGGGGACACAAATTTTAAAGGGTGTAAACGCAAGGACCCAAATATTCATTTTTTATCAAACTAAAATCCTTGATTATAATATTAAAGAAATCATAAATAAATAAATAAATAAATGCATAAACAAAGGATGTCGTCTGTTGTGTGCAGCACCACCTTGGTCTGCGTCAACACAGTTGAGCTCAAAGCCTCAAACCCTTCTTTCTCTCTCTCTTTAGATCGATCAATCTTTGAACTCCGTGAAGACTGAGAAGAAAAGGCCCAATACCTCTGGAATTCAGCGCTTTTGTTTACTAGTAGTGAAAAAAAATTACCATAAATTCCTCGAACTTTGAAGCTCACCACCATTTTCTTGACACTACTCCGACTCTGCTGCTCTCTTCGAAACCCAAATACATTTATGTACTAAGTGCTAATTCTTTTCACTCACCAACGCAAACTATCAGAATCCCTTTTTTCTGTTTTTTGTCTTCTAGCAGAGAGATTACTCTCAAGTTCCCATTTTGAAACCAAAAACCCATGAATAACTGATACGATACCAAGAACCCATGATTAAAACTCACTTCTTGAAAATGTGGGTCGTGTGTTTCTTCTGATTTTCTTGGTTGGTGATGAGAGAGAGTGTGAATACGGATAGATATATAATTCTTGGGTGCAATGGGGAGGGGCGGTGCCATGGGTTTTGTTGAAGTAGCAGCACCTCCGCCCAGGATGGCCGCGGTGAGCGGCGGAGGCGGCGTAGATAGAGAGGATCAGTGGAGAAGCTTTGATAACTCTGTCAATGCGGTGTCGTTTGGGTTCGTTGCCACTGCTATTCTTATCGCCATGTTTCTTGTAATGGCTATTTTTGAGAGGTTTCTCCGGCCGAGATCGTCGGACTCCGCCACTGCCGGAGGCGGCGACGGCATTGACGGCTCCGGCGCTAATTTGAGGAAACTAGACTATCCTTCTCCTAAGGTAAAAACACTCTTTTTCTCCCTTATTCATGGAAAAGATAGTTTCTTGAAATTATGTGATTCATTTTTTTTTAATATGAAATACTATGGTTTTGAAACTTTGATTATAGAATGTTTATTAAATATGTTTGTCTAGTTTTGTGACTGTAATGTACAACAATTAGTCTATATGGTACTACAAGAAGAAATGAGTTAGATAAATCATACTAGAGAAAAGGTTTCTTGGTTTTCATCCTCTGCAATTATTTACTTTTGTGTTGGAAATTATTATTGCTAAACATGATCTAATTGGAAATGAATCTTGTTTATTATTCTTAATAGTGATTGCTACTGCTAAACAGTTGAACTTGTGTAGCTTATTCTCGAGTAATATTGTGCTTTATTGTAGAATGCTAAAGTTAGAAAGATTTCACCTTTATTTAAGGGATTTTGTTTTGAATATCAAAACCAGCGTTAGACAAGGTTGTTACAATGAGGGCCCTTTTTATTCTCAAATATTGTAAAAAGCCATCTAAATCGCCTTCAACTGGACTGCCTTGTCCAATGATGTGCAAATTACGTTATATCAAACTTTATGTTTTTTCAATTTTTTATTTTTATATGTTGGGTTTTTAGAGTTGGAGATTCAACTTTACAGGTACTAATCTGAGCACATCCACATTGTTAGAACTTTTGAAGATAATTATCACACCACACCCACTGCAATAATCCTAGCTTGAAGAAAAAATCTCTTGATGATCATCTTTTATCCTTTCTATTCCTAAGTCATGACTCATGAATGATGGCAAATGATGGTTTCATTGCATAGAAGAACATAATAATCTCAGAAAAAACCTTATTCGTCATGTTAATCTAGTTCTATACTGACTTTTTGTATGCAATGGTAACAAAATATTTGGGCTTTTGGTTGTGAGGTAGAACTGGTGATGGCACTGTGCCATTTTCTTGAAATTTTCTCTTTTCCTTTTATATAATTCTGTAGCCATGCATTAATATCGGTGTAATACATATCATAATCTTGGTGTAAAGTTTGGACTTTGATACTTTATTGTTTGTTTGTGATGGTGTGAATCCCTTTTAACTTTAATAGAATTGTTAATAGATTGCAGTACTATTGTGAGACTCTCTGTAACACCAGCAAGAGACACTAGTACATATCATATCTGCTTTTCATGGTGTTTGCTTTGTAATAATGGGTCCCTTCTTTGCCACTAGCATGTGATTCTGCCCAAGAATATTAGGCTCAAACAATCATATTCTTAGCTTTTAAATCTTGTTTCTTGTATTCCTTGACCTTTAGTTCTGTAAATAATTTTGTCTGATCATAACCTAGAATGAGGAAACGAAGTATCGTTCGCGAGTGGTTATAGTAATAGAACCACATCATTTAAGAAGAATAATTAGGTTTAGCAACCATCTCCGGACCCTGTGGAAAGTGACAACCTGACAAAGACAAGAGAGAAGCGTAGGCTCGTGAAAATTAATACTTAGGTACTTGTCTGTTTCATGTCGAACGAGTTGTGGATAATACGAAACGTTATGGACCCTTTGTGTTGGAGGTTAGTCATGTGCATCACACGTGCATTGTGAATTTGCTGCATTTTTTTAGCCTTCATCCGCAGGTGCTCTTTTGTTTGGAAACGTGCTAGCAACGAGGAGCTTCGTTTTTTTGGCTTGAAATAAAACTAGTCTTGCTTCTCGTTTTGCATTGTTAGTTGAAATGCGTTTGAAAAATGGTTGTGAATATGCAGATGAGTGTTTACCCAAAGGGGGTATCGGTGTTAATGCCAGGTGAAAGGATGCCTACTTTCATCGCCCATCCAGCGCCTGCACCGTGTCCTCCTGAACGTGCCTATACTTCGTTGTAGAATGTTATAGAGCTCGGGCTCAGGCCATGTCCAAGGAAACCTATTCGATGGCAATGAATAAGTGAAGGAAGATGATTTGAGGGAGTTGATTAGATACAAGAGTGTATGTGGAAATTCTTGTTTTGTTGTATATAGTTTGTTTGGAGTAGGAATGAATCATCCTTGGAATGGAATCTTGGGTTTTCACCAAAATATGTTTTGGAGTGTTTTGTCATGTTACTAATCAGTACTTCAGACACACAATTTATGTGGTTGTGGAGGACTTACAATTTTAGATAATGTAAAACAACATAAAACTAATTGGAGTACCAAATAAATTATCACTTGTTACCAATTTGCGCAATTATTTTCGACAATGCTAAACTAAATTCAGTTTCGCTGCCTCATTATCCATGTCCAACATTGTTAATATGTCTTTTATTGATGTAATGTCATATAATTTTATATAGTTATGTTTTTTTTTATATTTTTCGTTTTTCGTACTCCCTTCGTCCCGCTAAATGAGGCCACAAGAGATTCGACACGAAGTTTAAAAAAGTAAAGAGTTGAATTTTAAAAAAGGAGTGAAGTATTGTATAGGTAAAATATTTTCTTTTTTGAGAAAATAGTCATTTTTAATGGGACGATCCAATAAAAAAACGTGACCACATTTAACAGGACATGAGAGTATTAAATAAATATTAAACAATACTAATCAATAAACTTATGTCTTAAAGTGAAAGTTTAACAACTTATGAATTATGATAATAAATTTGATAACATATAACTGGAATTAATGACCCTGGAATTCAAGGGCGAAAAGCAATTAATAGTCCGAATCTTCATAATGAAATGATGTTTCATTTCATCCAAGCAAATCTTATCAATCTTCAAATCTGGATATATATAAAATCAAAACTATTTTGCCACTTTCTTTTAATTTTATTATTTTTCTATTATCCTATTTTCATTATTATCTTTTAATTATTTTCTTTTTATTTTTTCTCATATTATCAATAATTAATTTTATTTCACTCAATAATAAAATTATACTATTAATTATTTTATTAATTTATATATTTTATGAAATAAATTTGTCTTTTCCTTTATATTCTATTTATATTACTGTCTTTTGTCTTTTGACTTCTTGTGTTTGTTTATTTTCTATTTTCTTCGCATTATCAATAATTCTTTTTTTAATTACATTATAAAATTATATTTATTATTTTATTAATTTATAAAATTATATATAATTAATATTTTTATTATATTTACTTTATTATCTTTTAACTTTTCATTTTTATTTTTTTTCAATTATGACATTATAAATGAATGAAAATGTGTATACAAATATAATTATATCTATATATTTTCTTTCTTTTATTCAAATTATCAATACTTAATTTCTTTAATTCCATTGAAAATTAAATTTATTATTTTATGAAACTATATATGACACTATAAATAAAAAAATTATATACAAATATAGTTCTATTTATTATTTTTTAATTTTTTCTTCATATTATCAACAATTAATTTTCTTTAATTCTATTCATAAAATTCTATTTATTATTTTATTATTTTGATTATAAATATATAGTTTATTATCATTAGATAATGTAAATTATTATTATAATTAATTATAATAAATTCATAAAATAGATAATAATTAGGTAGTGGAAGAGTGAAAAAATGAATAGTCTCAATACTCAAATTAATTTAGTTATATTTTCCTTTTTTTTATCACAGTTACAAATTTGTATTAAATAATAGAAACTTAATAAAATATAAATAAGAAATATATTTCACATATGTGCTAAAAAAATTAATTAAATAGTTTGAAGTCCAGTTGCAACTTAAAAATTAGGAAATACGCATCGTAAATTAATTAAGTAATCTTCAAATCGAATAATATGTAATAAGGAATTTTTATGTTTTTGTTTCAAATAAAAAATAATACTCATTCCGCTTTTTAAAAAGATGCACATTTTGTCATTTTAATACGTTCCACATAAACATTTATTTTCTATGTTTTGATATGATCTTACCTTTAATAACATTTTTTGTGGGTCCCAAATTTTATTATAATTCAAATCAATTATAATTTAACATTTAATAATACATTTTTTGTGGGTCTC
This sequence comes from Leonotis leonurus, assembly GCA_026898415.1. Classification (NCBI taxonomy): domain Eukaryota; kingdom Viridiplantae; phylum Streptophyta; class Magnoliopsida; order Lamiales; family Lamiaceae; genus Leonotis; species Leonotis leonurus. The sequence continues at coordinate 2,072,689 of JAPKLX010000019.1, read as the reverse complement.
AATACATTACCATTCAAATCAATTATATTTTAACACTTAATAACACATTTTTGTGGATTTCAATTTTTAATACCATTCAATTCAACTACATTTTATTAAAATCTGCGTCGCATCAAATGTTGCATATTTTTATAAAACTGGAATGTATATAACAATCTATGTACAATCTTTAAAAATTTAATACATAGATTTAAAATTTATCATATATAATAAGATGATTTTTATTTAGCTTGTTTGATATTATTAAACATTATCAAAATTATCTGTATTTTAAAATAATAAAATTATATACAACAAAAAGTAATTTCCCGTACAACTGACCTGATAAATATACTAGTAAAAACAACAAACAAAACACAAGCACACAAATTTAAACATTAGTTTTGGTCCTAAATTAAAGTATTGAACCAAATTTAAACATTAGTTTTGATGAGAAAGAAGCACGGAAAGTTTCATTATACATGAAATACAATAAAAGGTCATGATTCAATTTTATTATAAAATTTTTTTATTTACAAAATGTATTTTAAATTAATTTATTCATAAAACTAAAAAGGGATAATGGCCTTAAAAATCATGACCTTTTCATTTAGTTGCAAATATAACATGAGTTTTCAATTTAGCTTTAAAATACACCACCTTTTAAATTGTTGTAATTTTCCCCAAAATTTATGATGATCTTGAATTTGGATGAGGTGGCTCATATGTGGCAATAAATTTTTTTGAATTACTTTAGTACATCCTATGTGGCATTTCAATTATCACACATGTCATTTTAACGTTATAATATATCACTATATTGTACTCATATTCATTTTATTATACTAATTATTAATTTTATAATTATAATGTGTCATTTTATACATATCAATATATATATTACTGTTGGTCCCGAAACGAGTGAACTGAGTGTATGGGGGGGAATACACCAGTCAGATTTTTCAAGTCTTAAAACTTTTTGTGGCTCCTGAACTGAAGGGAACTTCAGTGAGATAGATGATTTAAAGATAGGAATCTTTCAGTCTACACTGAGTGTTTGACTGATGGACTAATATCTTAAGTGTGCGGAATGTGGTGGTTTTAAATCTTTACTCGTTTGTTTCAGAAAACTTAATGCAATGTTTCTCTTTTCTATTAGTCAGTATCCGCTTGATGAAAAATAATGGATAAGAAATACTGAGATTAGGTGAGAGAGAGAGACAGGATTTGGTTTGCGTGGTTCGGAGATAAAAACTCCTACGTCCACGAGTACTCGATGTTAGTCGAGGGTTTCCAACTTAATAGAGATGAAATAGTTCTTACAGTGATCAACCACGGTGGGTTAGATATACAGATTTATCTGATCACTTCTAGCTTCGAAATTTATCTAATGCTAAACTATTCTTCGGTTACAAACTGATTGCTAAGAACACTAAATGATAGAATTTGAATGCTTTGGTGTCCTGGACTGAAAGCTTGAAAGTTTGAGAGCGATGATAGCAATAGCGAATTGATAGCAGGGGTAACCGGTATCTTGAAGTGTTGAAACAGCGGAGTATTTATAGTGCTCTCTCAAAGATATAGCCGTTGTGAGATAGAGCTTTAATTTGAATTCTTCACGTTGGAGTCTTCATCTTTTTTGCCATTTTTGGTGTCTGTAGAAAGATTGTGTTTACCTACTGAGATTTTTGCCATAAAAGGAAATACCTACGAACTAGGCTAACACTCAGTGGAAACTTCAGTTTTGGGCTTTAGTGCAGAACTTCAGTGGAGAGCTTCAGTGAGGACTTTCAGTACTGAACTTCAGTTTAGAACTTCAGGATGGATTTTCAGTACTGGACTTTAGTTTGGCAAGGACAGCTTCTAACTTCAACTTCAACTTCAAAACTTCAGGGCAGACTTCAGTGGAGAAAGTCCTTCAGTTTTGGGATAACTTGAATCTTCAGTGGAGATGTCCTTCAGTGTACCTGAAAAATTAGAACTCCCTAACAAATGAGTTCCTAGACAAAACACTAAGATTCAATACTGGTCTTATAACATCTTTTCAGGGGAGGTATTGGAATCTGAATCAAAACACTTATAAATATTTCCCAACAATTACTTTTTTATTTTTTTAAATATAAATCATTTGATCGTAAATATTACATTTTTATCTATTAAAATATAAATCATTAAATCGTAAATTTTTAGCATAAAATACCCACACAAAATGCACCATATTATATTTATATATACATAAAACCTTTTTGTTTTAGAATTATACTAACAAATGTAAAAATATAAAAATATGGTCAATCAAGACTCAAGTAAAATAATCATTTTAATAAATTAAAATATAGATATATTTATTTAAAAAATAATATTTGTTAAATGAATTATAGAAAAAAAATAGAAAATTATCTAATTTTTTCATTTATATAAAATTAATGTTTAAAATGAATTAAATCTAATAAAAATATTTTTCTTTATCTTAAAAATTATAAAGTTAATTAAAAATAATAATTTGTTAATGAAATCATAACTAATAATTTATTAAAATGAATAATTAAAATTATTTTTTATTCTTTATAGAATTTGTGGAATGTCATTCACAAATTTAATTATAAAAAATCTTATAAAATCAATTAATATTGTTAGCACACAGAAAATTTCTGATGCTTTACTTAAGTATTTATTTTATTTTCATAATTGATCAAAACTATTTTCTTAGCCTTATACCTAACAATATTGAGAATGCATGTGAACTATTATAAAAATAATAAGTTGTTATGTATATAAATATAATATGATAAGATTTGTGTGAATATTTTATGCTTAAGATTTACGATTTAATGATTTATATTTTAATAGATAAAAATTTAACATTTACATTGTTCTGTTTAATATTTATAATATAATGATCTATATTTAAAAAAAATAAAAATGCAATATTTATATTGATATGTATAAAATGACACACCATACTTATAAAATTAATTAATAGTAGAATAAAATGAATATGAGTACATTTTATTGCTATATTATATAATTAAAATGACACATATGATAATTGAAATGACACATTGGATGTATTAAAGTATTTCAAAAAAAAATTATTGCCACATATAAGCCACCTCATCCAAATCAAGATCATCATAAAATTTGAGGAAAATTACAATAATTTAAAAGATGGTGTATTTTAAAGCTAAATTGAAAACTCATGTTATATTTGCAACTAAATGAAAAGGTCACGCCATTATCCCAACTAAAAAATATATCTTGTTTGAAATGAATTATAATCATTACTTTAATTAAAACATATGGAGTAATTATTTTCTTTTCTTTTCTTTTGGTCAACATCTTTTGTCGTTCACTCTTTGCTCCCTCTAAAAGATGCCCAAAGCAATTGGCCTATACCTATCTTTTTCCTCATTTTATTTTTCATATCATTTCATATTCTGATCGAAATATATTTTTTAAAGAAAAAAAAGAATAAAAACTACTTCATCCGTCTCATTATTATTGTTCTATTTTGATCAAAATTGTGAAAACTTTTTGATCAAAGTATGATAATAATAATAGGACGGAGGAAGTATAATCTAACACTATTTAGATTATCTTTCTTCCTCACCAAATTTGACCGATTAACCAAAGTACCAAACTTTTCAATTCCCAAACAAATTTCCGTTGTCCAAAACATTATTTTTCGTTTTTTCAATTTCAAACAAATTTTCGTTGTCCAAAACATTAATTTGAGAAATCAAAACATTAATTTTCGTTATGTGTGTGTATTAGCCTAATGAAACAATAAGTATTGAGTTCCATACTTTATAATTTAACTTAATGCAATCAATTTTTTTTTTTATCATATTCACAAATCCGTTAACATTCAATACTTAGATAACCACAGTGAATTTCACCTGAGCAACAACATATGCAACCGTGACCACCAATATTTAATTAAAAATTATCAATCTACTTGTCAAAATGTGAGTATCAAAACATAAATCATTGACTAGGAGTTTTTGGCAAGTTGGTAAACTTCAATAAATAAAATTTTGTTTTGAAATAATAGGTTTTTACATCCAAAAATGATTCAGTTTATAATCTTACTCTCCTGCAATTAACGCACGACACCAACGAGCTTTTATCATTTAAAAATATGAATCATCATTGATTAAGTTAATGATATAACAACAATTATTCTTGCAAAAAATATATGCTAATTTACATTATAAAGAAAAGGATAATAAAAAGAATAATGGGTACATAATAAGAGATATCAAATTGTATCACTGAACTTGCCTCGGTTTTGCTCAAGAAATAAGCATCTACAAATATCAGAGATGTTGAGAGCTATATAGAAGATGCAGCTCGATCAGAATCTATCATGGATTTGATGTAGAATTCGCCTGCTTTGTATGAAGACCGAACCATGGGACCCGATGCCACGTATCGAAATCCCTGCCATAGCCAAGAAATGTATAATCAATGCAGTACTGTTACATGTTCTTAGAGGCTAAGGCGTCAAAATCTAATATCATCATAATCTTAATAACTAAAATAATATAGTTTCCCATTCTTAAATTTGAGATATTGCTTGAGTAGGATAATTCTAAATCATACAAGGGTCAAATATACAATCCGCTTCGAGTCAACGAATAAAGTCAAGCACTGGTAAACACAGATTCATAGGACAAGGATCAAAGCAAATTGCCACTCAGAAATGCGATGCACAATGTCAATAATGAGTACTTCTCTGTCTTAATGAACTCAATTTTGTCAAAAGCCATTATCAAATGCAAGGCAGATATTAATTAAGAAAGGAATTTGTTACACATCATTCAAGACATAATAAGACAAGGATACCATTTTGGATGAGAAGGGATAAGCAACGAACCATTTCCATGCCCAGAAGTCGATACTTCTCAAAGGCCTCGGGAGTTATATACTCCGATACTGGCATGTGGCGCTTTGATGGTCTCATGTACTGACCCAATGTCATGACATCAACACCAGCTGCCCTCACTTTCTCCATAGTTTTCACTATTTGGTCAGGTGTTTCCCCACACCCTAACATTATAGAAGTTTTCGTGAGTGTCCCAGGTGGAGCATAGTCCTTCGCCTTCATCAGAACATCCAGAGATTGCTTAAAATTAGCACGGTGATCGCGAACTGCACTCTGGAGCTCCTCCACAGTTTCAATGTTGTGTGCAAATACATCCAATCCAGATTTGGCAACTTTTTCTACACAGCCTGTGTCACCTCGGAAATCAGGAACTGCAATTTCAGAGCAATTGATCAGACAAATAATCTCAATCTACTCTGTATAGGCTTGGAACCATCATTAATTTTCATGAATTGCTTTGTTAACTGAGCATCATGTATAAACACAGTTTTCTCAACTGCATCAAACTCTGTATGAAAACCTAAACCATACCTAACGCTTCTATAAGCATTGTTGGTTTCAAAATCTTCAACTTTTGCACTGTCTCCGCAAAATGACCACTTCCTTGATCAGGCAAATCATCACGGTCAACACTAGTAATCACCACATACTCCAAACCCCAAGAAGCTATTGCCTCTGCCACATTTGTGGGCTCATTAGGGTCAGGAGGTGGTGGAGTACGCGATGTCTTTACATTGCAAAATCTGTAAGCAGCCAATAAAATAATTATTCAAAAATTTGAACTGCAGTATACTTTTAGTAATTACTTCCAGATCAAAATCTCTCTTATGAACCTCATTTGTGCATCAAATTTGAACACGAAAGAATCAAGCTCTGTTCATTGACATCAATTTGTTACTCCCTCCGTCCACGAAGTAGCTTCCCATATTTCCTTATCGGTCCGTCCACGAAGTAGCTTCCCACTTTACTTTCTATTTTTGGAAACCTCATACTCCACTCACTACTCAACACATTATCAATAATGTGGGCCACATTCTCCACTAACTACACACTACTCCACTCACTACTCAACACATCATCAATTAAGTGGACCCCATTCTCCACTAACTACACAATACTCAATACACTTTACACACTATCTAAAGTCAACATATTTTTATTAAAACCCGTGCCCGGTCAAACCGGGAAGCTATTTCGTGGACGGAGTGAGTATTATTTATAGTAAGTCAAGAGTCAATAGGCTGATAAAATTCTACCTATGAGATTCTAGCCAGCTATTGATCCACGATTAAGCAGATTTTCATCATAAGTTGTATTCATTGATTTGTTCAAAATATTTCTATATACATATAGAACCAAAAAACAAATTTCACTGAAAGATAACCCAGAGAAAGCTAAAATCTTGTTTATGTAAGTTTTGCCACAGCTCAACCCTAATTCACATTCATAAGCTCAAAACATCGGTATCTCGCACACAAAAACCAAAACTTAGAGCACCAGCACCAAACAAACAATTACATCCATTCACCTCGAAAAATTATCCAATGCAAATGAATAATCTATAAATGCACAACCCAAATGTAGTAGGATGAAAAGCAACAGAAACTCATTCAAATTCATACATCACCTGCAGCCGCGAGTACAGGTATCGCCGAGAATCATAATCGTGGCAGTAGCAGTTCCCGTATCACCCCCAGACCAGCATTCCCCCAAATTGGGGCACTTTGCCTCCTCGCAAACAGTGTGTAATTTTAATTCCCTCAATTTCTTCTTAATTTGAGTGTACTTCTCCCCGCCGGGGATCGATTCCTTCATCCATTTAGGCTTCGGCAACGGCTTCTTCTTCGTGCCGACCTCCACCGAATAGCTGTGGTCGGATTGGAGCTTGGTGAAGTCTCCCAAAGACAAAGATTCATCAGCGAGCCGGCGGCGCAGGCCGTCGAGGGTAGGTGGGTAGTTATGCAAATCGGAGTGCGATGGCGTGGCGGTAGTGGAGAAGAAATGGGTGAATCGAGAAAGCGTAAAGAGGGAGGACTTGGATTTGAGGGCTCGAGTAGCGATCGAATTCATTCTGCTCCAACCTTCTCTCTCTCGTTGGGTGGTTGAATTTGGAAGATGACTCAGATAGCTTTTTATTTTTATTTCCAAATATAATATAAATAAATATGTTTTAAAAATATTGACTAGCAACGATTGTCTTCGATGTTATAAATATTACTCCCTCCGTCCCGCTAAAAGAGGCCACAAGGGAGTCGGCACGGAGAATAAAAACCTAAATTGTTGCGTGTGAATAAAGTAGGAGTGATGTATTTTAAAGGTGAAAACTTTTTCTTTTTAGGAAAATGACCACTTTTAGTGGGACGGCCCAAAAAGAAAACATGGTCACTTTTAGCGGGACAGAGGGAGTATTATTTACGTGAATATTACTATTTAGAATATTAGTAAATTTATTAATTATATGTATCTCTTGCAGTAAACAGTCTATGCGAACAAAAATACACTTTTAGAGTTTTCAATCCATAATTTATTTTACTTGCGTCGCTTGAGTTTATTTTCTTTTTTCTTCGTTTCTTCATCTCAATTTATTGTTCTACATAGATGATTTGTAGGGCCGAACAAATCCGATATTACAACATGTACATTATTTTAGAGCAAATTTTTTATTTTGCTAAAATACATGTTGAATCAAATTTAATAGTTACTCATCCCTTTCATATTTATTACTTATTTGATCATTAATAAAATTATATCTTTCTTTTTTTAGACATGAAATAACTTTTTGTGATACATTTCACTTCTTTACTAAATCTGTGTGATTCTTTTACAATACTTTTTTTATGAAGGAAAGAATATAATTTAATGAATGAATGAAATGTATATCAATAATCAATATAATCGGAATTTTGATGAATACTAAAGTACAAGTATTAATGAAGTTCATACATTTTTCACCAATTTTTCATTGGCATTAGAATCAAAATTTGATACTACTAATTTTTGTATTTATTGAATGTATGGTATGTGGTGCAAATGAAATGAGATGAAATTTGAAGATGGTCTGGTACTAAGCTGAGTAGAGTCGATTAATTTTATTTCAAATTAATAATGAAATTTCAATCTACTTAAAAAAAATCACTAATTGAAACAATTAATCGGTTGCAAATGGAAAGGTTAAAATAACTAAGAACAAACACTGGTTTTCTACGGTAGTACCTATTTATAAATCTAGAAATTGTTCTTTCTTTTTCTTTTTAAAACCTATTGTTAGATTATTTTAATATTATTTAATGTAATATAAGTAAATAATTATAATTATAATAACTCACGATAATTATGTCTATTGCAGGGTGATTGGGTGAAAAGGTTTTGTAATTCTTATTTCTTGTATGTTGTTTGTTCCTTTACTGGACATTTCAAGTTTCAAAACAACTATAGCTTTTTATAGTTGGGCTAATTTCTTAAAGTGGGCCTCAATTAAGACAAACCACACAAATCAAAATAATAATACTCCACATCTTTATAAATAAAAAGTAATTGTTGCTTCCTCGAGTCGAGGATAGATGTGAAATAATATACCCTCAAATTGAATATGTTCTGCTATTATTTGACACGACAAGATTGTTAAGAATATTTTATATATAGGAATGGAGAGACTAAAATGTGGATTAATTTTTTTTATTAATAAATCTAAAGTTGTTCTTTATGGGATTTACATTTCAGATTAAAAAAATATATGTACATATTATGCTTGAAACTGACGATTTGTTTTTTGTTGTAAAAAGATGGAGGTGCTGCAAATACTAATGTATGCCTAAAAAATATACATGCATTAAAATCATGCATGTAATGAATGTATTCAAATTTCGATGTAAAAAAAGTAATGTATCAAAATATTGATATATTAAAATAACATATCAGTGTTCGTCATAATATCTTTAACAATCCATTTATATTCAAGATCAATGTACTATATTTTTTCCGTTTCTTTTATTTAATTTTCATGTAAAAACAATATTTCACAAATAAAAATATAATTATTTATTATAGTATTATAATGCCTAATGATGACTACGCTGTCTATATATTGGACAATGGATCAAATAAAAATGGTTATATATGAGTTAATTAAAAATAAATCTTGACTGTTAAATTATTTAGATCAATGGTACATATTAAAAGATAATTTTGATATATATCTTATTTAAGATATTTTATCCCTCAAAATAGAGAATTTGTTATTCTTTTTGACTAGGGTTTATTGATTAGGGTATAGTTTAATTATATCCATTTGATGAAAAATATGAATGATTCAGATGTATTTTTAGTTAACACAAGCATATCTTTTTTCATTATAATCATCCCATATATATATATATGTGTATGGTGCCTCGTTTTTTACCAATAAAAAAATCGACTGACATATAGTAATAAGCAAAATCGTTTCTCAAGAGATCGGCGAGAATTTTCCTAAAACGTCCAATTTAATCACGAATATTTGGAGTTTATCTAGAACTACAAAAAATAATAAGTAAACAATAAATGCAAAATATATTTTTGGATTTTTCTTTAACAATAAATCAAATAGAAAAATTTAACAAATATATGAGAAATATTCTAACAATCAATTAATTCCATCTCAACTTGATATTCTGATCCTCGATGCAACGCTCTATAGATTTAATGAGTTGGCAACATTAAGAACTAGAGAGACCCAATTCAAAATCGATGAACTCTAACGTAGGATTATCGAATTAAGATTGTTATTCCCCTTGACTAGATAGTCAATTTACCACTAATTAAATTTAAATCACGATTACGTATGACCGATTCAATTGACTGTTAATCAATTCTAATAAAATAAATATTATATATTGAGATATCAATAGTTGTGAGAGTAGGGGTGTCTATACGGGTTTCGGGTTTCGGGTATTTCGGGTACTCGACCCGAATATTTCGGGTTCGGGTACCCGTAAACCCGAATTTCAGGTATTCGGGTCGGGTCGGGATTAAAAGCTTTCGGAATTTTGGGTTCGGGTATTACCCGATCGGGTTCGGGTAATACCCGAAATACCCGAATTTAATTCATATTATTCTCATATTCTGTTTTGAATCTCCTCAGTCCTCACTCGCCACTCACGCTCACTCACTCAGTAAAGTACAGTAGGACTTCTTCAATCTCCTTCCGCCCTCCGTCGCACTGCACAATAAGCTTCAGTCCTCCGTTGTCCGCCCTCCTAACCTTCTTCAATCTCCTTCCGCCGTCCACTGTCCGGCCGCCGTCCACTGTCCGCTCGCCGTCCACTGTCCGCCCGCCGTCCACTGTCAAACACTATCATCTCTTCCTCCCATATCTCGAAATCAAACTCGGATATCGTATCACCGTCTTCTGTACTTCCAGCCCTCTTAATTTTTTCCAGAGGCATAGCATCCAAGCTCTTCGTCGGAGGTGAGTACCTCAGAAATTGCAAAAAGTTTTGAGTTTTTTTCTTTTCCTTCACGATTTTACGCGTTATAACACTTCAGAGATAACTTTATATGTAATTATTATATTCATTGTGCTCGTTTGACTATTTTCATTTGCTTGGGGGTTTATGATGTTCCTTAAAAGTTCGATCTTTTAATGCGTTAGGATGAATTACGGTGATTATAGAAGATCTCGCTCTCAGTTGAGGATCGTAACTGTAAATTTGTCTTCTTTTATTCTTCTTTTCTTATTTTGTGTTCACCCACCTCTTATGGTGGCTAGTGATACACTAACTTTGAGCTATAATTGGGGATATGTAATAACTAAGGTCTCTTCTTTTGTCTGATAAATCAAATTTAAGGAAGAATTAGTTCGTTCGTCAAGGTTGGCAATCCCCTCCCAATACCTTGTTTTTGAAATATTTAGAGACTAGATGGGATTCATAGCAGGCTAAAGTTTCAGTATTCTTTAGATGACATAGAGCTTATTGTTAATTTCTTGATTTTATTTGTTCTAAGTGGAGGCTTAAGTTGATAATTAATGTAGTTACATAGACTACACACAAAGCATGTAGTGCAACTTTCTGGTTTACGTTATCATCAGGATTCAGGAGTAAGAATGTAAAATAGGAAAGTGAAGCTAGATACCAGTAAATTTGTACTCTTAAAACTATATAGAAGTAGTGACACATCACACATGAATATATTATATAAACATACGAATTATTTAAAATATTCCATCTCATAAAATTAAATATTTAGATAATCAACTCCTCAATTAGATGATATTTTTATATTTACAGAACTCCTCAATAAAATGAAAAATGATTAGTTTAAAATAATGTTGACAGAAATCGAATCTGACCATATGAGTTCCAGACAGCTTGGGGGCCTTTGCTCAGAAATCGAATCTGGATTATTAATTACTCCTTATTTATGGAGTATATATACGTGAATAGATATTTAATATTTATTATCACATGAATATATTATATAAACATATGAATTATTTAAAATATTTCACCTCATAAAATTAAATATTTGGATAATCAACTCCTCAATTTAGATAATGTCTATATATTTAGAAAACTCGTTTATAATTGTATTCTATGAGCAAAACTTAAATAAGTTGTAGAAAAATATTAATTAAGTCAAGTAGTGAAAAAAATAATAATTTAATTTAGACATTATTGAACTCCTCATAAAATTAATTAATAAATGTATTAAATGGATATACCCGAAAACCCGAAATACCCGTAAATACCCGAAAAACCCGAATACCCGAAACACCTGATAAAACCCGAAAAACCCGAAAAAAACCTGAAATACCCGAAAAATAAAAAATCTCCCAATTTTTCGGATAATTCAGGTACCCGAGTACCCGACCCGAAATACCCGAGTCGGGTTCGGGTACCCGAAATAGATTCTCGGGTTCGGGCTCGGGTGCATCATTTTTGGATATTTCGGGGTCGGGTACCCGAAAATTTCGGGTAGGGTACCCGACCCGACCCGACCCGAATAGACACCCCTATGTGAGAGAATAAATAAACTTGAATTTTGGAATTGAGACAGCCACAAAGTAGGGGTGAGCATAAAAGACCAGAAAATCGAACCATCCGACAAAATGAACCGAAATCGATTTAAAAATAAGGTTAATCGAACCGTTCGGTTAATTTTTTTTTAATTTTAAAAACCGATAATACCGGTTCGGTTTTTATTTTCATTTATGTAAAACTGATGGTTAACCGACCCGAACCTATATCTATAATACTTATAAATAATATATATATATATATATATATATATATATATATAATTTGAAAAAAATTAAAACATGTATTCTAAATATAATTCATGAGGAGAATATATTTTCATATTGCTCTCATTTTTAGAAAAATTTCTTGTTTGACGGAAGACCATCCTCTTTTGAGCATCGATAACTAGACATATATTTATAAACCAAGTAAAGACTATTTAATTAGTATAGTGAATACAAAACTTATATTAGCTGCATAAATTTGATAAGACTATTTTGCTCTCTTTTCATAGAAAAACTTTATTGTTTTTTATTTTCAGAACTTTATTTTATTTTTTTGATCTCTGAATTATATATTTGACCCATTTTGTCATATTAAAGTTAGTTATTTTTCTATAAAATAATAAATTAATTTTTATATTGATCGTAATTAGCGTATTACCATTTATCGGTATTTATATTTTTTCTACCATACTATTATGAATAATAAAAAATAAAAATTATTATTTATCATGGTTAACCAGTTAAATAGTGATTAATTGATCCGATTTTTTGGTTAACCGTTAATGCGGTTTTTGATTTTGATTTTGATTTTTTAATAATTAAGCAAATAGAATTTTCATTTATTTTTTCTCAGTTCCAAATGTTTACAAATCAAACAAATGATTCAACTTATTACATGCTCCAACTAAGTATAGGTTTAATTAGTATAACAAAAAGCTGAAAGATTATTGTTTTGAAAGTATTTGTCCATTATTTAAGAATTGCCAATTGAGTTCGTTTAATTAGGTGATGTCCCATCTTAGATTGAATTTGTTTTACTAATAGATTAGCTGAGTTGGAAAGAAAAATTGGGGGCCCCACCTACACAACGCATGAAGATAAAGACAACGTTAGCATCACATTACTTTATTTTTCGAGTTAATAAAAAAATCTGAACATCATTTTAATTAGGGAAATACACTAGGAATTTTGTTCTTATGAGGGTGATAACAAAATTTTGACTAGATTCACACATGCAATAAGGTACTCTTATATATAATTGATTTTAAGGATGTTTTACAACATACAGGTGTACGTATATATTTTATTCGTGTGTACATTTAAATTTGAGATGATATGTAGGATAATCAAATTAACAGGTTGTAAATTGGTTTCAGTGATTTGTTTATTCAGACTTAAGAGAGTTGATTCGACTGTAGGAAATTGAAACATTATAGACACATATGTCAATCGGTAATCAGCTATATGGAAAACTTAATATGAAATGGGGGATCGGTTATCAATACTGAATCGATGTTTCTGAAAAAATATTGATGGTCGATTTTAAATTTTAAAAAATAACAGTATTGAATTGGACACTGATTTATAAAATTATATATTACAAATAAATTATTTTATATTTCAAATGAATAAAAGAAGATTCAAGAACATTTAAATAACAATCAAGATAGACGAAAGAAGATTCAGTCAGCACGATGTAGCATGTGACTTGAAGGAAGTTCGTTGCAGCACTTAAAGGTTGTTATAGTAGTGAGCATCCGCAGCGCATAGGGCGCGGGAGGCCATGGGCAGCAGCCGCGGGAGGTCGCGTAGCAAGGCGCCGTTGCGGCGTCGGGGCTCAGGCGGCCCAGTTGTGGGTCGGGAGGCAGGCGCTGGGCAAGCCGGAGGCCGAGGGTGAATTGCCGCTGTGGGTGGGGCATTCCTGAGTCCCCACCCTTTTTTTCTTCTTTTATTTTTGTTTTTATAAAATTATATTTTTTATTTTTTAATTATTTAAATTATCTACATTTATAAATACCACACTTTATTTTATTTTTCATACACATTTATCTACTCTTCATCTATATTATCTCTCATATTTCTCTCCAAAATATATTCTTCCGATTCCGATGACGAAGTTAATGTTTAATTTTTGCAACCAGTATCAAATTTTATGAAGGCGGGGTCGTCAATATCTAGCATCACTTGACACATCCGACGAGCAACGTCCAAAAAAAAATGAAGAAAGCCTTTATCAAGAGGGATCAAGAGACCGCCTCCCAACGTCTATACAACGACTACTTCTCCCAAAATCCAACATTCGAAGATAATTTTTTCCGACGTCTGTTTCGTATGCGGAGAGAATTATTTCTCCGCATCGTCATGACATTGGAGAATCGTGAAAAATATATCCGAAAACGGTCGGATGCTAAGGGATGTCAAGGGTTCACGCCACTACAAAAATGCACGGTTGCAATCCGACAACTTGCAAATGGAGGTGCCGCTGATCAATACGACGAGTATCTCCGAGTCGTCGAGTCTACGGGCATTGAATGCCTCAAAATTTTTTATCGTGTTGTTATTGAGGCTTTTGGATCTCAATATTTGAGACGGCCCAACCAACAAGATATCCAACGCCTAATGGAGCTTCACGAAGAGAAGCATGACTTCCCCGGCATGCTCGATAGCATCGATTACATGCATTGGGCGTGAAAAAATTGTCCGATGGCGTGGCGCGGGGCTTATATATGTACCGATAAAGGCCACCCAACTATCATGCTCTAAGCGGTGGCCTCCCAAGATCTATGGATATGGCACACTTTCTTCGGTGTTTCCGGATCGGCGAACGACATTTGCGTGCTCAACTAGTCTCCGGTGTTCAACGACATGCTCAACGGAAAAACGCCTCGTGTGACGTTCAAGGCTAACAACAAATAATACAACATGGGGTATTGTTTAGCTGACGACGCTTACCCATCTTGACCTACTTTCGTCAAATCAATGACGACACCCACCGGCGAGAAATAGTCTCGTTTCAATGTTATGCAAGAAGCGACACGCAAGGAAGTCGAACGAGCATTTGGAGTACTCCAATCTCGATGGTCAATCATTAGAGGTTCGGCACGCCTTTGGTTTCGTGAGCATTTATCCAACATCATGTATACTTGCATTATTTTGCATAACATGATTATTGAAGACGAAGGTCCATATGCGACTAATTGGGCAGTGGAGACCAAAGCAAGCTCCTCCTCGACTCTACCCAAAGAAGCTACTCGCGGTGTCTCTGGTAAATTTAAGGACTACATGGAGCGTTCGGCGAACCTCCGAGATAGGCGTGCTCACGAGATGCTCGAGCATGATTTAATCGAAGAAATCTATGCTCGATTCGGTTATTTAGATTAAGTGTGTTTTTTAGTTTCATTTCTTGTATTTTAATTCCGTGTGTTTTAAATTCTCGTATTTCAATTTCTGGTATTTTGTATTTGAAATTAAAATTAATGAAATTTTAATTTCTAAAATATGTTATTTCAATTTTAATGTTATTTATTTAAATAAATTAAAATATTAATCAAAAAATAAATATTTAATTTATTTTCGTGTGTTATTTATTTATTTATTTTATATTACAAATTTAAATTAACAAATTACATTAATAACATTTTTTCCAATTTAAATCATTCTAAATTAAAGTAGAGAGCCCCCCACTGCTAGAAACCAACACAACATCTCTACAAACTGTGGACCCCACACAAAAAGTCTTTTTTTTTTTTACCAAAATGCCACCGGGAGGCTCTAAGTGAGAGCCTCCCATTGTGGATGCTCTTAGAGCATCCCAACAATGGGCTTGGGAGGTTCAACGGGAGAGGCGGGCAGGGGGACTCCAGAGGCCGTGCAGCGAGTCCCCCACTGCGGAGGACAGACTTGGGAGCCCAGCATCTAAATTGAGAGGGTGCCTTTGTCCTCCGGAGGCTACTCCATGTTTGCTGCTGTTGGTGGGTGACTTCGAAGCCTCACCATTTTCTGTTTTTTCGAAAAAAAATTAATACATAATTTTATCTATAAATTCTCTATTTCAATATCACATTTTTACACATCTTCATTCATTTTTCAATCTTTCATGAAAATACCTCTTCAAATAAGAAAAATCAAAAATATTAAACTAAAAAATTAAAATTAAATTTTAATTACATATTTATTAATTTAAATTTGTAACTTAAATTAATAAATTTAATTCATAACAAATATCACAAAAAAATACATAAATTATAAAAATACAAAACAAGTAGAGATTCCAAGTTGAGAGCAACCAACACAAACTTTCTAAAAATTATGAACCCACACAAATTTTTTTATTTATTTACAAAATTGATACCGAGAGTTTTTCCCATTGGGGATGCTGATAGGAGTTGGAAGTAAACAAATTCCGTGTTGTATAAATGGAACCTCATTATTCTATGGAAATTCATTTTAATCAAATACAATTTTCTCTCTAAATTTATGTGTTTTGTACTTTTATCTACTTTTCTTCACAAATGAGTTTAAGAGTCAATTAAAATTAGCTCTCTGTGTTTTTTTTCGTTTATGCACCAGCTTAACAATGGTGTCCACGCCATTACATTAAATAAGTTTACTGGGTCGAATAAATTTTATTGTAATAACCTTTTTTTTCTTAAAAAAAATTATACAAAACACAGGCCAATTGACTACACTAATTGTGCTTGCTAATACTAATATGGATCGTTGTTCTTTTGAATTTTTGATGTATTAAGATTATATTGTTTTGTTTTAAGTATAATATTTGAAATTTACATGTGACTAATTCGAGGGTGGGGGGATAAATTATAGACATGATTACATGATCATAACCTATTCATTGCTTGAAACTTGAAAGTCACCGATATGAATAAATAAATAGAATACGTAAATACTGTGTAACATTTATAAAAGACAATATGTTAAGGTCTAAATAATAAATTTTACATGCCAATCACTACAATTATAAAGGACAAGACAATAATAATATCATAAAAAAGTAATGCAGCATTCCTATTTTTCACGTGTAATGGGCCTACGAGAATCAATTCCATTAGAAAACTTTCATTTGCTTTCTCTCTTTTCTGATTTTGGATTGATTTTTCCTCCAATATTCCTCGAACACGAGTTTATCGATGTTATCAAATTAAATAAAAATATATTATTAAAATGAGACAAACTTAGGCACAATTTTAGACGGACTAGAATAGTTTCAGACCGTGGTGTGTTTATTTTAAAGTACTATATCTGTCTAATTATTTATGATTCTGTTAAACTACAATGATCATATTTTATTGAAAAAGATTGCGTGAGATAAACTTTTGGACCATCGAATCATTAATCTTTATCTTCTATCACTATATTTGGTTCGTTACTGCAATTCTGTGCAGATATATAGATTAAGAAAGATATGAAAACCCAAGAAAATAAATGAATTTATAATAAAATAATCATTTAAGGAATAGTGAAGGGACAATATGATATTGCAATTTTGTGAATGTTGCATATAGATTGATATACGTCGTGATTAATATTATATCAAGTAAGACGAAAAAATTGGTAGATTTTTATAAATTAAATAACTAACTCCGAAATTGCATATCATGTTTAATAGACACGAGGATGTTTGTGTTTACACGGATAATGTCGTTACAAGTCATAGTCTAAAAAAGAAATAGACTACTACACTACACATATATTCTACTTATTTGACTTGAACAATGAATTGAGTTTGGTCCAATTATCATATATTGCTCAAATAAAATTTGAGGGTCGTTGTTACCACTTAGATATACTAGACAACACTACAAATTTAATACCTTAAACTATGACCAACAAATTATTGACAACTAATTAATTTTCCTCTTTTTTCTAATAAAATTTATGGATTTATGAAAGTGAAGTTCTTCAACTTCTTGCCAATCACCATCAGATTCGCGCTAATCTAGATTTATGGTGGTTAAGAGACAGCTAAATCCCATGTTAATTTATAAACCTTTTTCATCTCTTTCGAAGAAAAAAAGTCAAAAAATAAGCCCTCTTTTGAAAAGAAGGCCTTTTAATTTCGGAAAGAGAGAATAAATTGCATTGATGCTTCTTTTCCCATCCATATTGCCACAGTTGAAAGTATCTTTAACTTGAGGATAACCTATTTAATTATATTTACCAACATTAATATTCTCCATTCTATAAAAATTAATATTCTCCATTACTATTATTCTAAGTTTATGAATATATTTATATTATATGTAAAATTGACATACTTACTTATGGTTACTCGAAGTAGATTTATATGATAATGAAGTTAACTCGAAAAGCATTTTAAACATTGTAAAATAATCAAATTAAATATATTCTGAAGCAGCTGATGAAGTTAAAAAGAAATTTAAAAGATAAAGTAAGGGGGATAAATGTCTGGTAAGTTCCAGACAACACAGACCATAATATAATAACTCTATAATACTCCACTATCTATTAAATTATTTATTTATAACACTATTGATAATTTAACCAGTCAACGGTAAGAATACGAAAAATCAAATTTACAATCAGTAATTACTTAGTAGTAATTGTGAACTTGTTCAGAAATTAACTATTTACAGAGCTGTTCTACTGAAACATTATTTACTATCAGTAATTGAAGGTCAGTAATGTCAATTTACTATCAGCCGACATTTCTCATGATTTTCATAGTATTTGAAAAAGTAAAATTACTACTCCTAAATTTAGGGCAGAAAGAATAAAAGAAATTGCATAAAAGTTAGGATCCGAAATTTCCTTCAAACGGAAAAACAAAAAGAAAACTACTGCTCCGTCCACGAAAAAGTTTCCTAATTTGCCATTTTAGTCCGTCCACAAAAAAACTTCCTAATTCAAATTTTTATTTATGGAAAGTGGACCCACCACACTCTCTACACACAACTCAATTTAATATAATACATTAAGTGGGACCCAACATCTACTAACTACACACAACACAATTTAAAACACTATATTAAGTGGGACCCAAACTCCACTAACTACATATCATCATTAAAAGTCAAACTACTACATAAAAACTTGCACCGGGTCAAATTAGGAAGCATTTTTGTGGACGGAGAGAGTACTTGTTTATTAAAAAAAGCTGCACACACAGAAATTCACAGCATATGGGTTTTGCGGGATATGGGGAATCTCCATTTTGCCCCGGAACCAGTAATAATAAGTGGCGGCTATTTTATATGCTCAATTTTTGTCCGGAAAAATAAATTTTATGCCCACTCAACGCCCAGATGCGTGTAAACCACTCTCCCACGATGTAGCCGTTGTCAAAATGTCACTAAGCAACACGCGATCTTAAATCCGTAAATCGTCATCTGTCAGTGTTGTGTAATAAGAATCGCAAACCACGTTCTGAAAACCGCGCGTGGCAGTTGAAACGCTGCATCTACTCAGCGAAGCCGATGGCTGTAGCGATTTCTCTTCTCTCTTCTCTCACTGGCTCACTCCACGATTTTGCAGCTGCAACTTTTTTCTAGAGAGAGAAAGGAAGAAAAGTGAGGAGTTTTCATACGTATCCATCTCTCCAACTTTTATACATTTATGCTTTTTTCCCACACATTTCCAGCTAAAGTCTAAAGGTCGGGACTTTCCCTTCTTCTCCTTCTTGATTTTCTCTCGCTCTCGCCCAATTATTTCTCTCTCATATCTTGGTGACAAACAAGCTTCCGCAGAAGTCCTGAATTACTGGTACTCCAGTTTCAATGAATGCCCACATGCAATTAAACTCAAAACGCTTTTATTTTCCTTAGTTGTGTTAAGCTCATCATCATTTTCGCTTAACCACCACAAAGAATGATTGCTTTTCTTGGGGGTCAATTCTTTCATGAGTGAGAATTCCGTTCTCGGAATGCTATCATTTACCCATGATTACTGTTGATTTCGGTATCTGCTTAAGAATAATCATCTCTTTAATATTTTAATTACTAGAAAAGCGTTGAAGTTCCTTGCTCTTTCCCGAGAGGTTTCGTGTGCTGTTTAACCTTAGGCATTTTCTGCTTAGTTTCGTGTGATTTTGGTGGTTTGTGGGAGCTGCATTATTTTACTCGATGATTTGTTTAAGAGAGGCGAATCCGATTCTGGTTTTTAATCATTTTTTGCAGATTGGGAGGTGTTTTATGTATTGGCTATGCAGAGTAATTATCTTGAGAAAGAGTAGATTGAAGAAGAGGGTGGCGTTTTGGATCAATGGTTGGGAACAGATCTGTTTCGAGTTGTTTCAATTTGGAGATCGTGGTGGGATTTGCTCTGATTTTCGTGATCGGATTTTCGCAGTGCTACACCAATCCTAATGATGGTGAGTAGAAATCGATGTTGAATGTTTATCCAATGCTTTGCTTTTCTAAAAATTGTCATAGTGGGAGGAGAAGATGATAAATTGACTATGTTATTGTGTTACATTTGCCAGCTACAGATTTTTGTAGGATAGTTAGTTTTGAAGTGTTACCTTTTTGGCAACTAAAGGATTTACTCGGTTTTGGTTTTAATTAGAAAAGCTGCTTGAAAGCGCTTTTTCTCGAGTTTGTTTCTTATGGTATGCAATGTTGATTCCATCCCTTTATAGGGATATTTATTTGCTTTTTCCTCTCGACTTAGTGAAAATCTTGCAGTCATTTAGAGAAGTTTGCTGTGTGTAATCTAGTGCATTTTCTTGTTATTGAATGAATAAGCAGTTGCCTTAGCATTTTTTTAAATGGTACGAACTGCTAGTTTCATCTTGGTTCGAAGACCTATATTTCTTTTCGTCTCATCTTAGTGAATAGCTTACAATGATTGTTGAGGTGTTCAATGTGTTTGTAGTCTAATGCTCTTCCTATGTTTATCTGTTGTGTGGATTCATGGTGATATATTCTTATGATGTCACATGCTTTCGCATTTCCTGTAACAGTTGCTGCTATCAATAGCTTCTACGTCTCACTTGGATCACCCCCTCTCCCCGGATGGGTTGCCAGTGGCGGAGACCCTTGTGGCGGCGGCGGCAGCATACCTTGGCAAGGTGTCGACTGTGATGACACATCCTCCATAAGTTCGATGTATGAACTTTTTCTTGAAATTGAAGGATCGTGCATTTTCAGTTAAACTGAATACTTACAGTGACTCTTACTTTTAGAACACTGACAGGGGCTAATTTGGGAGGAGAATTGAGCGATAGCCTTGGAGGATTTTCATCTCTCAAATCAATGTAAGTGTATCGCTCCAAAACTATCGTATTGACGTTGTATTATGAAATAGAAGATCAATACCTCGTCTCTTTTGACTTTTGAGATAACATTGGCTTATGTGCTATGGCAGAACACTGAGCAACAACCTTATCAGTGGTAGCATTCCCGATTTACCCCCTACCTTGGTTACCATGTACGGCTTTGCTCCTCCTACATATGAATTAAATGACCTGCAAATTCTTTTATTTGAGAAATATATGTAACTGATATGTGGTGCTTTCTCTTTACTTTGACAGTTTTCTTTCAGATAATAAGCTCACAGGAAGCATACCAAGTTCTTTGTCGTCCTTGACTCAACTATCGGCTATGTAAGTATTTCGTGTCGTCTTGTGATTACCATTAATTTTTCGTTTCTCGTGTTAATCATTAATTTTTTTCTCAACATTTTACTAATGATTTCAGGTCCCTTAACAACAACCAATTAAGTGGAGAAATTCCTGATGCATTTGCAAACCTTCCAGTTTTGGTTAACTTGTACGTATCGAATGCCATGATTTACTGCCAAAGTTAATAGTATCATGATGTCAATAACTCATAGAAACATTCGTCACTTGCGCAGAGATATGTCGACTAACAGTCTGAGCGGGGAGTTGCCACCTTCTATGAGAAATTTGTCGATTCTTACTACGCTGTGAGTTACCACACTTGAAATGTCATTTTTTTTTTCTCTAAGGAAACTAACGTTTCATCGACAGTCATTTGCAGGAAAATCAACTCACAGGAACTCTCGATGTTTTAGAAGATCTTCCTCTTAGAGATTTGTACTCTCCTTGACTATATTATAATAATTTGATGCTACTTCATATTTGAACCCTTTTCAACCTCTGATTATGTTTTGTCTGTCTTCACAGAAACATACAGAACAATTCATTTTCTGGACCTGTTCCTCCAAAGCTATTGAACTTGCCTATTTTTAGGTAGGTTCAAAATTTTCAATTTGTTTTTTCTTATGTTTGTTAATGTAGTACGTACAATATGCATAGTTTCTTCGATCTTTGTTGAGGTATATGATTAGTTCATTTGGTATAGTTTTTCTTATATCATGGCAGGTAAAAATGATAAAGATCATTGAACTGTGAACACAATGGCAACGAAAAGTTCAGCCTTAGCCTTTCAAGAAAGGGGGTAATTGCAAAATAAATCATGAACTTACATCTGCATTTCAATTTCGACCTCAAATTTAAACCTTGATGAGTTACTGCATAAACTTAGTTACTTTTGCAATTGGATCTTTCCCATTTTTCTTAATTAAGCTCAACACAATGTTGTCAAGCTTGCCTAATTTGACGTCCACATCATATTTTAATAGCCATGAAAATGTGGGAAGTCCCAACAACAAAGTTAGCTATTAATTCATCAAGGTTTAGAAGTGAGGTCGAATTGTAAAATGTGTATAAGTTCGTGTTTTGCAGTTACCTCTTTATGTTTTGATAAGTACCTCAGAGCTCAGAGCTAATGTTTGCTAGTTTTTCTTTTTGACATGCAGGGGTGAAGGGAATCCATTCAACTCTAGCTCTGCTCCTTTGCCTTCTCCTTCGACTCCCTCAGATACCCCTGAGACCCCTCCACCAACATTGCCATTTTTCCCTGGACCTGGTTCGGATCAAAAGCCGCCACCTACATCTGGATCTGGACGAAAACCACCAAAACAGGCTGATGGACCGTCTTCAAGACAAGAATCAAACTCTGGGGGTTCCAAAAAGTCTTCGAACACAAAGAGAATTGTATGGATAACCATA
Source organism: Leonotis leonurus (assembly GCA_026898415.1). Taxonomy (NCBI): domain Eukaryota; kingdom Viridiplantae; phylum Streptophyta; class Magnoliopsida; order Lamiales; family Lamiaceae; genus Leonotis; species Leonotis leonurus. Next base: position 2,049,808 of record JAPKLX010000019.1, on the reverse strand, counting down.
GCAGCAGTGCTCTCATGCATAATATTACTATTAGCAATCCTGCTCTTTTTACCAAGATGCATCAGGGAAAGACGAGAAACGTCCAGATCTCGAAAGAGGCATGAAATAGCTCCATACTCGGGCCCTCGTGAAAATCCTAGAGATGATGGTTCCTTGGTCCTTCCAAGCCAAGATATTGAGAAAGGTAATGTCCTTTTCAGTCTTTAGGATTTCTTGAATCTCTCTCGTTTTATCCAGAGCCTTGATTTGTGATGTCGAATACATTTCTTTTTAATTATAAACAGCTCCACCAGTTGCTCCTGTGAGGATGAAGGAAGAAAATCAGCTACGAGCAGTTGCTGCCATACCCAAACCACCCAAACCACGAGCTGAAGAAGAGGCGCATAAGAAAGAAACAAGTGGTGGAGCACCTCGAAGGAATCCTTATGATTTAGACTTGAGCAGATTCGATATAGACATGATGGTGCCGCCACCACCCCCACCGCCGCCGCCACCACCACCACCTCCATCAGAGAAGGTTATCGTGAATCCAATTGTAGCGCCCCAAGCAACTGAAGTCAGACCTTCAGTTGGACTTTTCCCTACAACAAGTGTGAGGGCTTATTCAATAGCAGTTCTTCAGCAGTACACTAATAGCTTTTCGCCAGAGAATCTTATTGGTAGTGGAACACTAGGAAATGTGTACAGGGCAGAGCTACCCGATGGAAGGGTAGGAGTTCAAATAACTTATTTTTTGCCTTCTTATAAATTTCATTGCGTCGTCATTGTTCTTCCAAATCTATTTTAAGCTGCATTTGCTATAACATATAAAATCTTGCAACTCATGCTACATGCATATACTGCAGGAAGGTCATTGATGCTTCATATGTCAATAATTCGAATACTTGCTCTGTAGTAGTATGATTCTTGATTTTCACCCTCCTTTGTGCTTCTGTAGTTGTTTGCAGTAAAAAAACTTGACAAAAGAGTGGCCAATCAACTGAAGGATGAGCACTTTATTGAGCTTGTTAACAGTCTTGATAAAATTCGGCATGCTAATGTAGTTGAGCTCATGGGTTACTGTTCCGAGCACAGTCAGAGGCTACTCATTTACGAGTATTGCGCTAGTGGAACACTGCAGGATGCTTTGCACTCAGATGATGAATTTAAGAGTAAACTCTCATGGAACACCCGCATCAGGATGGCTCTCGGAGCTGCTAGAGCATTAGAGTAAGTAATACGTATGTGAATTTTGTCGTGCAGCCCGATATTTGTTATTGTATTAACTGATAAAGCATGGAATCAGATCTGTATATGCAATAGAATTTTTAAGACTCTTAATGAAGTTATTTACTTATTCAGATTATTGAACGAGATATGTGTTTTGTAGGTATCTGCATGAGGTGTGCGAACCAGCAATTGTTCACAGAAATTTTAAGTCAGCGAATGTGCTCCTCGATGATGAACTTGCTGTCCTCGTCTCTGATTGTGGTTTGTCTCCGTTAATATTGTCGGGAGCTGTAAGTCAGGTAATCATAGTTCCTGGTATTTGGTACTTCACAATCACCTGAAAAATTGAAATGATTCGTTACTTATTTGGAATGTGTTAGCAAGCAACCAAAAATGAAAATATTTTAAATTTGCCTTTGAAAGTGAGCAGAATTTTTTTCAGTAAATATAATATCTTTCTCTTTTTTTCTGATTTTTGACCAAACCTCTGTTTCCACTCTCAATTTGATGTCGTAGCAGAACTTCTGTTGCTTTCCTTGTGGAATCTAATTTCTGTTCTCTATATCACTCAGTTGTCAGGACAGCTTCTCACGACCTATGGCTATGGCGCTCCAGAATTCGAGTCAGGAATATATACTACGAAGAGTGACGTGTACAGTTTTGGAGTTGTGATGTTAGAACTCTTGACGGGAAGAATGTCATACGACAGGTAATATACCGGGACAGAAACTTGATTATTGATATATCCTAGATTGGCTGCTTCTTATTAGTCGAATCATGTTCAGGTCACGGGCTCGAGGAGAACAAATTCTTGTTAGATGGGCGATTCCTCAGCTTCATGACATTGATGCCTTGTCGAATATGGTTGATCCTGCTCTGAACGGAAGATATCCAGTCAAGTCGCTGTCGCACTTTGCTGACATTATCTCCCGTTGCGTTCTGGTGAGTTCATGTTTCTGTTCATGCGCCCACAATCGTGTGACTAGATAAGACGCCACCTACTGATCTCGTTGCTTGCATAACACGTCTTCTCACTTGCAGGCAGAGCCGGAGTTCCGGCCACTGATGTCGGAAGTCGTGCAAGACCTCATGCAACTGATAAAGAGGGAATCTCCACGCAGATCAGGACAGGACTAACTTAGAATTAATACACAACCTTACCTCACTCTAGTCTCTACAAAACTAGGAGCAAGGATCATGGTTCAATCGTAGGAAAACGTTTTGAAGGTGAAAAATGACGAGCTTGTCCTCGACTGCTCCGTCCCCATGCAATGACACAGCTCGTTTTCATTGCTTGTACACTGCAAGAAGGATCTGTCTCCCGTGATTCTCGTTCTGTGCAATCTTGACTGAAATTCGTCGAGGAATGCTAGCCTAATTATTGGATTGTTCATTGTTCTTGGTTCTAAAATTTGTATACTGTTTTTGATTTTTTTCTGATCCATTATTCTTTTGTTTGAGGACTTGTGATTGTTTTTGTGCACAGTTATACATATTTTGTTCTTGCAGTTGGTTGCCACCGTTTCAAGCATAGTATAGTTTTGTGCTCTTTTGAACAATTCCTATTCTCATTTCTCGTAGAAGTTTAGGTAAGTTAGCTCGTTTACAATCAAGTCGAGCTCCTACTTTATTTACTGAAAATTTGTGGTTCAGGATGGAAATAATTAATAATCACAGATTAATTTACGGTTTGTATATTTAATATGTAGAAAATTAAATAATTGGGTATTATTCTATGTTACTAATAGAGTAATACTGACATTTACACTTTTCTAAATTATTTTTTGTGATTAAGAAATAATATGCAAAATTCGTTGAAATTTGACTTGGGTGAATTATTAAATGTATTAAATATTTTGGACTAATAAATATTAAATATTTTATTAAACATAATTCAAAATCTCAAGTGTTTGGTTTAAACATAATGGCCACAAATTGACAAGGCAAATTAAAGGTTGGAAGTGTTTGCTCTCCCCTCTCTTAACTAGCATACGTTCTTAATAGTAAGGAATATTATTTATTCGCTTCTTAAAGTTCGTCAAGTTTGTTGAAATTTTTTAGAATCTTGCTACTGATTTCGGAAAAGATAAAATATTTTATATTACAGATAATATGACAGACCGTGAGTACCTTTTTCAATTGACATTAGTAGCAATTTTGTAATTAATATCAAATTGATCTTTCATTATATAAAAAACAAAATTAAATAAATAAAATTTAAAATTTTCCTACATTTTTTTACATAGAAAATTTAAGAAAATATTATTTATTTTTTCTTCTTCTTAATCTTTTTTTCCCCAAAATATGTGAATTTCGTTTGCGTAATCATATGTAATATGCATCTTAAACTAAGGATCTTGACGAAATAATATGCAATAAATAAGTTTAATATAAAATAATTGTGATCATTTAAATGAATTTTGCGGTACATTTATTGTACTTATATTAACTTTTATATACAATTTTGATATATAAGTTGTGATGTATGTGTAATCATTATTTATTTTGTTATTTTAATTGATACATAATTGGTACTCAATTTATTTTTTATTTTTTATTGTGTGTAAGTGAGATCTCCACACACGACTCAATTACCAAAAATAAATAAATAGTACTCAAAATTCACAAGATATATAATATTCCTTTACAGTGAAAGAAGTTGGAACGAAGTCGTTAATAATAGATTACCTAAAAAATTTTAATTTAAAACAAACTATTTAATATGCATGTCAATTCAAAATTAGTTACAAAATTTAGACCGCGACACTTTTATTCATTTCTATTAGTTCACCAAAAATATACACATTTTCATTTTTTCCAACTATATAGCACGTTCTCTTAAAACTATTATCGATATAAACTATTGTTTACTTAATTGTCATTATTGGACAACTATTAATTTTTATATCATTCACAATATAAGGAGTATGAAATGTGAATATGATGTCTGATTGATTTTCTGGTTGGTTCGACAGATACAAAATAACATCGAGCATGATATGCTTGGACAACTTGGTACAACCTTATTATTTTACATTAAAAATTACTTTAGACATGTCCACCGTTAAAATATATAATTAATCACATAATTTATTATGGTTATATACTTTAAAACAATTTAATTTATACTAAATTAACTAAATATTAATCAAACAAAGTAATATTTATTTCATATACCTAAAATATTTATACCTAAATACTAAATTGGACCGTCGACTAAAACTTTGCTATTTTGTTTTTTAACATTTAAATATCTTGCGTATATCGTTTCAGGAGGGGATAATGGGTGCGCCGCCGCATGGACGGCGAGAGCCGAAATTTGGATACGCCTAGCTAGTCACTGAACGAAAACAGCGTTAACCTTAACGACATCGTCGATATCAATGAGTTTCCCTTGCCGTTGTCGAGAGAGATTAACATACAACTCATGAGTCTTCTATTTTGATGGGATAACGGGTGCAGATTCTTGCAGTGTAAGTTCGAAGAGGAGAAGGCGGAACACATAGAGATAGAGATATTCTGCCGTCGAACTTTTACACTTCGACTATTTTTTACTTTTTATAAATTTTTTTACATATTTACTATTTATAATAATAATAATATTATTTTATATTTAAAGTTTTATAAAATATAATATTAAAATAACCAATTTAGCTGAAGAAATATAATGATAAACAATTTTCTCAATATAGAAGCGTGTAATTCAATTACCTGTTTTCTCCATAATCATAATCATGCTATGCCACAATAGAATATATATATATATATATATATATATACTTGTTTTTGATCAGAGAAAAAATTTTATTCATAAAAGTTTTAGAAAGAAAATATAAGGTACCAGAATATTAGAGATAAAAAGAAAAAATTACAACATCCTAGAAATAACAAATTGATCGTTCATCCTCATATTACTTCTGATCTTGATACACTAGCATGTATCTAGCAGTGTCTGAGTTAATCTCTTTGTTCCCGTCCCATACACCATTATCAAATTTACACTCGTTACGTCGTTTCCAAATGGACCAAATGATACAAATCCAAACACCGGGCATAAATTTCTTATCTATTTTGTGCCCAAGATTGACAAACATTTGTAAATGTTCTATTGCCACACACGAAAAACAAATAATATATATAGGGACAAAACTCGTTATATAAATAAAATATGTATATAAGCGACAAAGAAAAAATTATATATCAATATCTCGTATATTTTCATATAATAGATGCTACTTAAATTCTATTTGTAATTATTCTCTTAAAATAAAAATATGAAACTACTCTTTATTTATAAAGAGACTATCACTTATTAGCCCATAACAATTTTGTTCAAAATTTAAATTTTCTAATTGAAATTAGTATTTGTCTATTCATACAAAAAATACTAATTTATCTGTAAGACTTGAATACTAAGTCACTTGTTTTATTTACTTCATATTAGATTAATATAAAAATAATTATATCATATAACTACTGCTCTTTTTGAGCATATCACTGAATAAGGAAAAATATATCACGTGCATGCAATACAATTTTATCATATGAACAAATATATCAGTACTTCATGACGTGGAAGTATATATCAATACTTACTTTATGATGTGGAGTATATCATTTGACGAATAATTCCAAAGATCAAATGTAAGTTTGATTTAGTTCATATTCGTCTCCAATCGAGAACTACACTTATAATTTTGTATTAAAAAAAAAAATTAAAATTCCCCTATTCATTAGATGAACTCTCATGGGGTAAGTTGCAATAGTAAAGAATGAAAATTTTTCATATTCTATTTGTTTCTTGCTTTAGGCATCGCTTGCTTTCAATCCAAGTATTTTTCTTATTATAAGATATTATCAATTATTGAATTTCCGTCTTTAGTTTTACATTTTAAAAAAAATCAATCATTATCACAAGTGAGTCTAAACTATCAATGCATGTCAAACACTGTGCTTGAAGAATAATTAATGTTCAATTGCCAAAGAATTGCAACATTTTTTTATAGCAAAAATTAAAATTAAAAACAAAAAATAGAAAAAAAGAGAATTAAACTATTAAAGAATGAACAAAGGGTACGTCGTTATGCCATAAATACAACATTTACAATCACTTACTTGAAAGAACAAATAAAGAATCAAGAAATGTTAACCAGTCAGTGGTCATCGCTATCCGAAGCCATTTCCAAAAACCTTCTTCCGCTCGGGAACATGTCCGAATCCACGATCACCACCTCCGATTTCTCTTTCTCGTCACGGATTTCCTGATATCAAAACTGTAGATAACTGGTAAAAATTTTGTAACCGTTATTTTGTATTTTGCTTTTAGATAATAGATAGATTGATGGTTCATAGCACGGAACCACCTAAGGATGGCAATGGGTGGGTAAAACTCGGACCAAAATCGCTAAAATATTTACGGTTCTGGAACCGAAACCGGACCCGAACCGTTATTATATTACAAATGGTTTTGGGTCGGGAGAATACCCATGAATATTTTTGGGTCTGGGTCATCCATGAGTATTTTCGGGTAGATTATAATTTAATAATCTATATATATATATAGGGAAGATATCAAATAAAAATGGTTCTAAGTTAACTAAAAATAAATCTTGACTGTTGAATTATTTAAATCAATGATGCAGATTAAAATATAATTTTAGTATATATCTTATTTAAAATATTTTATCTCTAAAAACTGGCGAATTTGTTATTATTTTTGACTAAAATTTATTAATTAGGGTATAATCCATTAGATAAAAAATATGAATGATTCAGATTTATTTTTAATTAACACAAACAGATCTATTTCAATATAATCATCTCATATATATATATATATATTTATATTTATAACACAATCAACTCACATACATATATATTATCATACTGTACGCACACAAGCACATATTTACATATTAAACTCACACTAATCACACTACTTATCGAATCATATACATACAGGCGCGCACACACACTTATATATATATATATATGTATAAATATTTGTAATATATGATTTTTTTTTAATTTATAATTGAAATTAAATTTAATTTGTTTTTAAAATGTAAATTTAATTTAATTTTAAAATATAAAATTTATTTTATAATTTAAAAATTAAATTTATAATTGAAATTGACTTTCAAATTAATTTCATAAATTAGGAATTTCAAGTATCGTAATTTTCTACAAGTCCAATTCTAATACCGATCCCAAAAAATACGAGATATTATCAAATATCATTTTTTAAAATAAAACAAATTTAAAATAAAAAATCGAAAAAAGATCGGTCCAGATCGGGTTAGAATCGGAACCGTACCTAACGAGTCGGGTTTGAATCGATAACGATCGGATTTGAACGGGTATGGAACCGGAACCGAAATCGGAACCATAACTTTAAAATGAATGGATTTTAACCGATTTCGGATCCAATCCGAATTTTACCCACCCATTATCATCCCTTCAACGACATATATGTATATTATAAGAATAAGGCTATCGTGATGCACTAAAAGATTCACTGAGTTTGAAGAAGCTTAATTAATATGTAACTAAGTCCTGGTGCTTTAACTATCAGACTTCCCTACAAATTAGTCTTACTTTTTGTACGATATTTTTATATATTTATGCCTTAATTTATTTTCGGTATATCTTACTTTACTTCATTATATCTTTCTTTCATGGTATACCAAAAATCATTTTAAAACATGTGCATACATAAAACATAATGAACACTACCTTAAACAACATCTAACATATATACACGAACCTACTAACTATTATTTTTTAATAAGATAATTTTCAAGATGAACCACTAATATCAGATAATCAATTGACAAATATATTAAGTAACTAGATTATTATATTTTTATATAACTAACTAGATTTAGTTATATGAATCATAATCAATTTGATTATTTATACACGAGTATATTATTAAAAAATTAATATATTTTCATTAATTATATATTATAACTTATATTATATTTTGTTAGGTATCTTATTCTGTTGTTATTTTGTTTGTTGAACCTAACATGTGTGTTTTTGTGTTCTTCACAGGATAGTGTGATGATTGGCTTTGCTGTTATGCTCCACACAACAAGCTAATGTTGAGTATGCAACTGAATTGCCACGTGGACGTTGACTTGGTGAGATGTACAACTGAAATGCACGAAGAAACTGTCAAAGACCGAGTCTTGAGGAGAAAGCTAAATAATGGAATGCGGTTGAGAGTTTGACGCTGAATGGAAGTTTGTTACCGTGAATGTCGGAGTCCACACCAACTGCCCAGCGAATCTTGCGGAGCACGACAGCAGTTGAGAAAATCAAGGAAGACATGGGCTGGCAGTTTCTACCCGATGGAATCCAAGCCCATGAAGTTATCTCTATTTATATTGGTTTCGGTTTTAGTTAGAGATATACTTTTGCAGATTTATATCGTAGTTTAGTGCGTGTGATCTTTGTCTTAGAAGATTATACTTTTAGTATTTTAGTGAGAAGTGTTGTTGTTGTTGTCCGTAACATTGTAAACAACACAACACTTATTTTGATTATTCTTTCTGGCCGTAAAGGCTGCCGTGTAGGTTGTTCATTAACACAGCCTACATAAAATTATATCTTGTGTTCTTTTTAGCTTCCGCAACAACTATTTAGAGTAGGTGATACACTTTCATATTTAATATCAAACAGATGTTGTCATGTAATCATATAAAACACTTATATTGTTAAATCATACTTTTAGATTATAATTATCTTTATTTTAATTAATTATATAATTATTTAGATTGATATTCTCATTTTAGAAAATAATTTAGTAGAGCATGATTATATTATAATTATTTAGTTATATGACATAATCAAAATAATAATTATAAATTTTTGTTCTATTTTTTTTTAATTATCAATAAACTCATACATTTTGTTATTTTTCTAAATATTTATTAATTACTAGATTTTTACCCTTCAAATTTGACGAGATTCAATATTTTATAAATTTTACAAAATTATTTGACGTTTATATCGTTTATTACTACTTGATATTATAAATATCAAGTAAAAGTCATTAATTACACTCTTCCCAGTTTAAAAGTTTTAAATTTTCATAGAGTATAATTTTTTTTAATGTTAAGAATATACTAAAACTTATTGATACAATATCACAACACTTAGGGCTGCAAATGAGCCGAGCTATTCGAGACTTACTCGGGCTCGATTTGGTAAAACTTGTTCGAGCTCGAACTCGTTAACAAACGAGCCGAACTCAAGCAGTATGGTATTCGACTCATTTTGCTCGTGAACATGTTCGGCTCGTATATTAATCGAGTCTGTTCGCGAACTCTTAATCGAACATCTAATCGAGCCTGTAATCGGCACATTTTAGTTTATGTTCATTTTAAATGTTAAAAGAATATAAGTTTAAATCATGTATTTTGGACCGGAACGAGTTCGAACTCGAACTTTTCACGAGCCAAATTCAAGCTCAAGTCCGAACCGGACACGAGCCGAACTCGAGTTGAATTCGAGCTCAAATATTTTATCTCGAGCCGAGCTTGAACATGAATTTAAAGTTCGACTCGAACTCGAACTTGAACCCGAACATGTAAAATATTAAACGAGCCGAACTCGAGCAGACCACTACTCGGCTCAGCTCGGCTCGTTTGCAGCCCTACCAACACTGCTCCTTTTCCATCTAATTTTGGACATGATACATGGTGGATGGTCTTTTGTGGTTTTAGAATTTCGATTATTGATGGCACTCCTAACAATAGAAAGATATGATTAGTCATAATTGATCAAATTAACCAATCCCTTTAATCTCAACATTGGCTCAATTGATGAGTGAGCTATTTAAGATTTACATCCCTCCAAAACATCGTCAATCTCTTCGACTTGTCATTCACAAAGGAAATCGATTCCATGAGAACAGAAAATTGATGCAGCATAAATAGATAATGATGAGATTAATTTGAGATTCATTGATTACGAATGATAATTACGTATAAAAGAATCATTCATCAACTATGTAAATCATCGCACTATTTTAACACAAAAATAGATATAGAATAGAGCAAGTAGAATATCGTATTCACGACGACTGATAAACGAAAACACACTGAATAATTCTTCTAGAAATCCAATCATTATATAGGAAAACAAGAATATGAATAAGATCTAATTAATATAAAATAGTCTACGGGCACGCGAAACAATAATAGAATAAATGAAGAATAAAGAGAAGATTCCAGAGATAATGTATCGACACTAAATCAATTAACGAATTCAACAATTAAATCTAATTACCATATTTTAATCCTAATGCATGTGAATGTTCGCATAAATAACCACATATTCTCAGATATGGCAGTCTATGATAGTGGGTCAATTTAATCCCTATCTCCTCTAAGTCTCAAGACAATTAAATCAGTTACAAAAAACACACAAAGAATATTCTCCTAGAGTTCCCCTATCTCCACTAGGTCTGAAGGGAAAACATGTATTGTAATCTATGTGATCGGCTATGAATTCAATTCTAGACAAGAAATCAAAATCTTAACTTGCATACAATAATAGTGATCAATTATGAAAGCATGAGAATTAAAATCATAAATCACAAATAAGTATAAGAAGGAAAATTAGGAATTAAAACGAATCCATTAATTAAAATAGGTCTTACAAAATCCTTAGAATCTCAAAGGTGATTAGTCACACATAATGAAACTAAAAACTAAAGAGAAATAAGAGAACATGAAAAATCCCTTTGTAGAACTCTCGATCTTCGGGTTGTCAATCCTTGATCGCGATTTCTCCTCCGAAATGTGGAAAACTAATCTATAATTCAAATCTAAGTGAAAACAAAAGTATGGAATGAGAAAGCAGAAGTCTAGGGCTCTAGAATGAAGCCCTTATATAGTGTATTGGACGTGAATGAGGATAGGGTTGAAAATCCCGTGAAAATAACCGGAAAACGAGAAAAGTGAGTGACTTCGGCAATCGCCGGCTGGGATCGCCGAAGTCATGTTGAAATTTGCCCAAGATCGGCCATCGCCGCCCGGGTCGCCGAATATGCTGTTCTCCCACAGCGAGCCCGACATGATTGCCGTGCATTTGCTCTTGAGTTCGGCGGTCGAGGCCCGGGTCGCCGAACTTGTTGTTCCTTGGTTTTTCTCGGGTCTCGTACACTTGGGCCTCGACACTTGGTCCAAATCTTGGACCGTCACGCATCTTTGCACCTTGGTTACATCATTAGACTTCCAATCAACTCACTTATGCACCAACACCTATAAAACACGACAAGATGTAAAAGGAACACAAAATGCTAAAACAAATGAAATATGACACGAAATACTCTAAAATTCAATACGAGATAATATCAATCACATCAATAAAAGTATACAAAATGAGTATTTATCACTAAAACGATAAATTGAACGTTTGTCATCAACATAATTTAAATGAAATCGGTGGATACAATCCCTACTTTATCTATCGTATTGAAAAGAACAAACAACAATATACAGACCAACTAATAAATGAAATGTTCGATCAGAATTACAATATGGTCAGCATGATCACACAACATTTGATACCATGTTCCTTGCTCCACTAAACATATCTTCACAAACAAACCATCAATCAATCAGATTAGTCCAAATAAAATAAGATGGAAATGAATCAGAGGTTGATTGATGCACAAAAGTAAAGCATAAATAAAAACACAGAAATGGAGAGAAAGAGAAGTACCTGGAGCAATAAGTTATGCCGTCTTCATCTCAGATTCGAATGCGCTTTCGGAATTGAAGGAAGGTATTTGTCAATTTTCAGTTTAACTTCTCAGACATACATTTTTCAAGTAAAACACAAAAAAACAAAAAATAAAAATAAAAATAAAAAAATTCAATGCAAATAAACTGACTGACCTTGTTTAATGAAAAGGTACAACTCTCTGTGTACATATTGAAAAGATGTTACAATTTAAATTTGTCAATGAAAATAACTGCCAATAAAACCTTGTTTTTATATATTGATATTGAAAATTGTTTATAACTTATAAATTTTTGTTAAAATATATATTTTAAAGGGTTTTTGAAAGAACTAGCATTTCATAACACTTCTAATTAAAATCTATTAAACTCCCATTTATGTCCAAATAAATATCGTAAAATATCGTAACCATAGCACCGCTCCTCCTTCGCCGTTGAGGACGACGCCATTCTCACTACCCACCTCCTTCTCTGCCTCTACGGCAACCGTTGGGCCACCATTGTCCGCCTCCTCCTTGGCCGAACCAACAAAACCGTTAAGAGAGAGAAGAGGGGCGACGACGCGAGAGAGAGATGATGTTGTGATCGCGTTTCTTCATCACCGGCCAAAAATTATTAAGTTTTACTTGAAAACTAGTTTGTGTATCTGTGCGATGCACGATAAAAGTTAAAAGTAATTAAAATAGTTTTAATTAAATATATTTCACGACCGAATTTTCATGCACCGATCGAATTTTCATTTGTACAATATATTTCACGACCGAGTTTTTGTATTTTGATATATTGATTATATTCTTATTCAAAAAAATATAATTTATAGTTTAGATGGACGGATGAAAATATATAAACGTAAAATACAACAAGTTAGCTAAAAATAAGGTTAATTAGTAAGGTTAAAATGGAAATATATAATTTTATAGTGTGAGTATTATTCATGTACGATGACATTTATAAATATTTTCAATTTTATATATATGTAGATCGGTTGTTTATTCATCTACCATTAATTAATTAATTTGAAAAAGTACTATGTTTCTTAGTTTGAAGCTTTGGTTTCGTTAGTGGACTCATTGGTCCCCATCTCATGTTCTTCTTGTTTTAATATTAAAAATATTAAAAAATAAATAATTATTATAGAATCGGTACTTCCTCCGTTGACATATTTTCATTTTGATTCATTTATCAATGTTTTAATACTAAGACCTACCATTTATATTAAATATTCTATATACACAATTGAATTAAAAATTATAAATCATGTGAGATTCATATTTAACTCAATACATATGTTTCAATTAAAAATTATAATAAATGAACTCAAACTCCCCTAAATGCATTTTCTAAACAATATCAAAACACTATATTAAAACATGTGTTGGGTCACAGTGTTAAGAATATTGATGGAAATATTTAAATTCAAACCACTTAATATAAAAAAATATGAACTCTCATTTTTTCCTCTATACTTCTTCTCGAGTATTGTAATTTGTGTTATTTGTGAAGTATGCCCCTCTTTCTCACTCTCCAATCCACAATCTATTTATATATACATAAGGCTCCTCTTACCACAGTTGATGAAAAATCAGTTTTCCTTGAACCCAATCCATGCTATTGTTTTGTAATCTCATTAAATACTATGATTAATACATTCATATAGTTGATAACAAATTTTAAACATTATTAAATAAGATAAATTTGAAAATTTATCATAAATAAACTCTAAATTTCTGAAATAGAGCACTTATTAATTTAGAAACAAGAAAAAATAACATAGGACGTGTAAAAGAATTCGAAAAGAGTAGATCTTGTGGCCTGTGGCTGTGGGTATGTTAATGTTGTATTTAGTGTTAATACCCGTAAATAATTAAAATGATATAAATAGTATGAATACTAAAAAAAATAGTTAAGATTTGTAATCCCTCATCCGTTACACTAAGTTTGGTACATTCTAAAAATAGTAAAAATTATTTTTTAAAACAAATATATGATCTTATAACATTTATCACTCTTATACTACTTTATACACTCTCCTTAATAATCGTGCTGGAAAAAAAAGTGTCATACTTAGTGAGAATAGTAGGAAGGGAGTACTTATATAAATTTGGACTAGAATTTGCTTTTCACTAAATCTTTTGGCTAGTAATTTTCTCTTTTATTTATTTGATATAAGATAATCATTTATATTTACGATTTCTTCAAAATTAAAGTTTATCTGTTTAAGCATATATAAATGTAATATTTAAATACATAGTTTTTACATGAGTCCCACCTATTATAGTTTATTATTAATATAGTGAACCGCAATTATATATTATTGAAGTTTAAATGTATGTCTGTGCACTAATTCTAGATTTATCGACCGGAATAAATAACTGATTCTTAAGTAACAAACTGATAATTATATTTTTAGAAGAAAAAATGAGAGAAAAGTTTAAAAAAACATATTTATGTAGAACAACGTACAAGATTTAATAAAACGACTTCCATTTTGAACAATTGTTTATTTATTTACCCATTAATTAATTTATGTGTAGAAGACTGGTAATTTCTTAGTTTGAAGTTTTGCTTTTGTCAGTGGACTCATTAGTCAAGAATCAAGATGTCATGTTCATCAGTTGATTTAAGCTTTTTGTCTCAAGTATTGTAATTTCTTACTCTCCAGTCCGGTCCATAGTCTACTATATAAGCATAAGGCTCTTACCACAGTTGATGATAAACCAGTTTTCCTTAACTTGATCAATTCCAAGACTTGCAAATGACGAGCTTCTTGAACCCAATCCATGCTGTTGTATATGTACTCTTCATTCTGTGCTCCAAAGTAAGCTGCTCTGTCGAGAGCAACACCATTAATTTCTGCCCAGAAATTGAAAAGAATTCGCTCCTAAGCTTCAAGCAATCTCTAGATTATCGGTTTGATCTGTTGTCATCGTGGAATGGTGAAGTGAATTGCTGCAAGTGGGAAGGTGTAGTGTGCAACAACTCAACTGGTCATGTAAGTGAGCTCGATCTTAGTTACAAAATAAAGCCACCATTCCCTAACACCTTCCCAATGGGCAAAATAAACCCATCTTTGGGCAATCTCAAGCACCTAACATATCTTGACCTCAGCTTGAATCAATTCGACAGTGGCGCTATCCCTTCTTTCATTGGCTCACTAACAAACATTGGGAATCTCTCAAATCTGCACACTCTAATATTGGGAGGTAGTTTAAGGCAGCTGGAAGTGGATAAGCTAGAATGGTTGTCTGGGCTTTCTAAACTGGAGTATCTCGGCATATATGGGGTCAACATGAGCACAGCGAACGACTTGGCTAAGGTGATCAATTCCCTCCCTTCTTTGCAAGAATTACACTTGCCTGATTGTCTGCTTGATATGTCGCACCAGCATGTGAATGATGGAAATCTTAGTACTTCTTTAAAAGTCATACAAGTGTCCAACAATGGTTCTTTTTATGACAAGTCTTTCCCCATCCCGCAATGGGTTTTTCAGCTCCGCAGTCTTGTTTCTCTTGATCTTGTTGGGAACTCTTACTCTGGACCATTTCCAACTGTTTTCAATGCCACTAAGCTCCAGTTCATTAGCTTGGACTGGAATAATTTTAATTCAACCATTCCTGATTGGATTTACTTGTTAAAAGACTTGAGGTATTTATCGTTCGGTTCTAGTTCCCTTCATGGCCAAGTTTCTGAGGCCATAGGGAATCTTACCTCCCTTGAGGTCCTTAAATTGAGCTTCAACCAGCTGTCTGGGAAATTACCAAGAGATATCTCTAAGTTGTGCAAACTGTATTCATTGTACTTAACTGCGAATAAGTTGCAGGGAAGACTTGAAGATTCTTTTGGGAATATGTCTGATTGTTTCTTGACATCTTTACATACCCTTGATATGAGCAGGAATCAACTCTCTGGTCATCTAACAGAGCAGTTTGGAGAATTTAAGGTTCTTGAAACTCTAAATCTGAGAAAACTCCTTGTCAGGTTCACTTCCGATCAACCTTGGTAATGTATCATCTTTGGTAGAATTGCGGCTAAATGATAACAAATTCACCGGCAATCTTCCTGTGAGTTTGGGCCAACTTTCTAACTTGTATATATTTAACGTTGAGAAGAACCAGTTGGAAGGGGTTGTGAGTGAAAATCATTTCGCCAATCTCTCAAGACTATCTATTTTTGCTGCTTCTGGAAACCACTTGACCTTGAATGTAGGTCCACATTGGAGTCGTCCCCCTGGAATCAGCGTTCTTGGTCTTGGGTCATGGAACTTGCAGGGTGCAACAGGCTCTAATGAGATACCCTCATGGCTTCAGCTGACGCCCAAGAAAAACATTGATTCTCTTGATTTATCTAACACTGGAATTTTAGGTACTGTTCCTAGCTGGTTTTGCAATGCTTCGTTCTTGAATGTTTCTCACAATAACCTCCATGGTGAAATTCCCTATACAAATAAAACCGCTCTCCATTTTGGCGAATGGAGTACATATCCCTATCTAGCATACATTGACTTGAGTAGCAAAAACTTGGTTCGTTGCCTCGAATTGGAAATTATGTGTTGCATCTCGATATATCTCATAACTTCTTCTCTGAGGGTCTGTCTGATCTTCTCTGCGACACCACATATGAATCCTACAGATTAGGAACTCTTCTCTTGGAGGGGAATCGGTTGGGTGGTGAATTACCAGATTGCTGGCAGAAATGGCTGCAACTCCAAGTTTTGAGTGTAGCCGATAATATATTGCCGGGGCCTATACCTGATTCCTTGGGGTTCCTGTCAAGTTTGGGGTCTTTGGATCTTCATAACAACAGCTTCTCTGGCCAAATACCTTCTACAATGCATAACTGCACCGGCTTGTTGAAGATGGACTTGGGTCAAAATAATCTTGATGGAAACATACCATCATGGATGGGTACGAGCATAGGGAAGTTGAAGATTCTCATTCTGCGCTCTAACAAGTTTAGTGGTGCCATTCCTTGGGGAATATGCCATCTACAATCTCTTTAAATCTTGGATCTTTCTGCTAACAATATTTCAGGTGCAATACCCAAGTGTTTTCATAATTTTACTTCAATGGCTACACTGAGGGTTCTGGATAAACAGGAGATCTTCATTATGCCAAATATCAACGATAATTTCTCCAGGAATCCCTTTACAGATAGTGCATCAGTATCCACAAAAGGAGGTGAATTAGAGTACTCCACCATTCTTTCATTGGTTACCAATATTGATCTTTCAAGTAACCATTTGTGTGGTGAGATCCCAAAGGATTTGACAAGTTTAGTGCAATTGGGATCACTAAACTTGTCAATGAAAAACTTGACAGGATCAATCCCTCAAAGCATTGGAGATATGAAGCCATTGGAGTCTCTTGATTTGTCAACAAACTCTTTTTCTGGTCAAATTTCAAATAGCCTCACACTCTTATCCTCTTTGAGCTTTCTCAACTTGTCTTTCAATAACTTAACAGAAAGATTACCACAGAGTACTTAGCTCATGACATTTGAAGCTCCGAGCTTTACGGGAAATGATCAATCTTTGTGGCCGTCCATTAGCGACGAGTTGCAGCGGTTATAGAGATGAGGAGCATGGGCATAAACAGGAAGAAGAAGAAGAAGATGGTGAGAAGGCAGAGATAGGGTGGATCTATGTAGCTGTGAGTGTGGGATATGAAGTGGGATTATCAGGTGTGTGCAGTGTATTGCTCTTGAACAAGTCATGGAGAGATGCCTACTTTGGATTATTGCAACGTACATGGGATAATCTTTATGTGTATTTCCATGTTTGGATACAGAGAGCTCTCTAGTTCCTTTCTTTTCTTCTCTCTTAATTTGGAGTATTTAATGTGTGACGACAATAAAATCATGTAAGAATGTATTTATATGTGCAATTAGTGTGTGTAAATTGTACAGGGGGTATGTATGTTTGTTGCGTTGTGTGACATATTTATTACTCCCTCCTCCACGAATGTGGTTAACATTTTCATCTGACACTGGTTTTAATGTATTATTTTGACTTTGTGTAGAAAAGTATAGTAAATGGAGTTTGAGACTCATTTAGTATTAATTTTTAATTGAAGTGTGTGTATTGAGTGGAGTTTGAGTCACATATGCTTTATTATTTTTTATTGAATTGTGTGTATTGAATGATATGGATCCACTTACTATAAATGATAAGTTTTAAGTGTTTAACAATATTTGTAGACGGACTAAAATGGCAAAATGTTAACGATATTAGTGGACGGAGGCAGTATATTTTATTTTGTAGTACTCATTCCGTCAATGAAAGATCTGACATTTTGATGTGGCATGAGTTTTAATAATGTATTTTGACTTTGTGTAAATGTATATGGTGAGTAGAGTTTGGGATCCACCATATTTATTATTTTTAAATGTGTGTATTGAGTGGAGTTTGAGTCTCACATCATTTATTATTTTTATTTGAATTGTATGTAAGAGAGTTGAATGAGTCCACTTAACAAAAAAATGAAAAGTTTGAAATGTAAAGATATTTTGTAGACGGTCTAAAATGACAAAAAAAAACTTAAAGAGGGAGTACTATTTATTTCACGTTTGCAGCTGTAATGAGAGAATGTTGATCGTTGGAATCG
This sequence comes from Leonotis leonurus, assembly GCA_026898415.1. Lineage (NCBI taxonomy): Eukaryota > Viridiplantae > Streptophyta > Magnoliopsida > Lamiales > Lamiaceae > Leonotis > Leonotis leonurus. The sequence continues at coordinate 2,031,240 of JAPKLX010000019.1, read as the reverse complement.
TTGGAGATGAGACGCACTAGTTTAATTAACATAGAAGGGGTAAATGCTAAAATACCCACTTTAATAAGTAAAAGATAAAAATGAGTATTTTTTTATCTTTTACTGTTAAGTGAATATTTTTTATCTTTGTTTTATGAAAGTGAGTATTTTTAATTATTACGCGAATCTCCATTTATAATTTAATGAATGATAGGATGTGGCCTGCTGATAAGGCCCAACAGAGGCCCAACTTTAGCGGATCAGCCCAAGAGCAGTTCGGCCCAGTAGCACCTCGGCCCAAGAGCAGCTCGGCAGCCCATTTACCGCGGCCCACTTACTATAAATAGCCACAAACCGCCTCTGTTATCTATAAATAGTCAGATTAAAGCTAGATTGAAGGAGGTCACTCATTCACTCTGTAATCTATATTATAGCTCTCAACAAATTCATAATAAAGGAGCTCTCCTCTCCGTGGACGTAGACTTCATTAAAAGTCGAACCACGTAAATCCCTTGTCATTTATTCCCTAACCATCGTGCAAATCTCACCTCGAAAATCGGCGATCGATCACTGGCGCCGTCTGTGGGAACCGAAGTAAATTTTGTGTCCGATCACTATTTCCGAAGTGAAAACACAATGGTTAGATCCACTCGATCTAATGCTATAGCTGCTACTGCTAAAGGAAAACAAAACGAGGCTGAAATACCTCGTAATCCACCTCGTCTATCTACTAATGAAGGGGATGAACACTATGCTCGGTCGGGCAGGCAGGCCA